>JAJJHQ010010854.1:0-368727 GCA_021223825.1 Drosophila ironensis
CCCAAAATTTTGGGAAAAATCGAAAAATCGGTAATTTTTCCCAACTTTGGCAGCTCAGAACTTTTGGAAAAAAAATCGCAGAACCACGGGGAATACCTCGATGGAAAGCTAGTTTCCTAACGAGTCCGTGGATATACAGCAATTTAGGATCGGAGATGTATCCGCTGATTCTACCCGAGAACGAGGTGTTCATACATACAGACAAACAGACGGAAAGACTGACTATATCGACTCGGCTGTTTATGCTGATCAATTATATATATACTTTGTGTAGTGGGAAACGTCTCCTTCTGCCCGTTTTATTCATTTGCAGAAAGTTCATATACCATTTGTACGAGTATCTTAAGGAAAGCCGGTCAAAAGATAAAAATAAATATATGACTCGCAAAAATTCAGAAAGGAACAAAAGCTAAGTATTACCCAAAATATTTATTTAATTGACTTCCAAAGTTAAAAGCTAAAACCCAAGGGACTCTCGTTTCCTAACAAAAAGAATTTGAAATGCCCCGGAATAATTGGTATGGAAATGACAGGAACAAATTAGGTCAAATATGCAGGAGTGTATCGACCGGTAATACCCGGCAATACGCATATTTTTAAAAATTTACAGCTTTCTTAACTGAATATGCTAATTAAAAAATGGTTTCACTTCACCGAATATTAAATCTATATTTAATATTTTAAAATATACCTTTCAAGTAGCGAGTATGAAGGCCAAGTTCAATAAATGCTCTTCAACAGCCTTTAACTTCTGAGAATGAATGAAAAGGTTCTCTCCGGAGTTTGGCAGGGAAATTATGCCCTTTGATGTGACAAATAACATGAAAAATAATAAATACACTCATGTACATTGTGCGCACAAAAAATAACAAGATAACGAAACCCGCAGACGCAGACAGACAGTTTGATGCCTTCTGCGACTGCTTGTGCGTTGTGTGTTGTCAAAAACAAAACCGAATGTGGCGGGGAAGCACTTCACAGCCGCCAAAGGATCTCCTGTATCCTCCGCCCTGACAAACGATTTTCCACCCTTTGACGTGCACACTACACGCGCAGAGATGCATTAAAAACCTGGGGGATACTCGTAATTAATTACGCAGCCGGGTGCTGCAGGGCAGGACGGCAGGCGGAAAAATTTTAATTCTTTTTTCTTCACTTTGAGATGCAGGCAAGTGGAAGGCCACGAATTACAGGAAATGCGCATCCCGAAATGGCCTCTTTAAATTTCCCCAGCAATTATCTCACCTCCAACTCACAAGTTAGGCTTATCAAAGAAAATGTGTATGGAGTCTGCAAAAATGTGTGTGATGCATAAAGCCACTACAGAGCGCCTTTAAAGCCCTTGCTCGGGTAAATCAACATCAATCCACACGAGATTGACAGAGCCAAGTTCCCCTTTGGCTCCGGCAAACTAGCAGAGTGACTGGGGACTCTGTCAAAATGTTTCCCTCACCAAAAGCTCCTAACTCCTGGGGGTCGGAAAATGAATGGTAAATGGTAAATGGGCGGGGACACTACAGTTTGGCGCCCACTTGAGATGGGTTTGACGGGGAGAATAGCAGCTCCCTCGATTGCTTTGATTTCTTTTGTCTGCGACTGCCAGTCTGGCATTGAATGGCATTGAACAAAACATCCAGCATCCAGTTGGAGCTGCAAAGGCACTCCTCCACTTAATCGAACAGCATGAAAAGCGTGAAAAGCGACAGCGGCACCTAGAAAGAGTGGCGTCGTAGTGAAATTGCAAATGAAAACGTGAACGAACACGTTGCGCAAATAAATCTGTTAACAAAATATCAACAACTTCCGGCAGCAGCTGTGCTTCCAGACCAGGACGTTCAACACTAAGGACGACATCCTTTAAAACGCTGCCAGTGAGTGTAGGTAAGGTTTTTGCTCATTTCAGACTTACAAACGGGCTGGGAAAAATAGTACTAGATCAGATTGTATATTATCCATTCAACGCTTTTGGAAAAAAAAAGATAAATGAATTGGCCTTATCTAAATTTAATATAAAATTTCGGAAGCTTTCGATTTTTATTTTGAACTATTCGGCTGGCCAAAGGTACACTGCTTAACCTGCAATGGCCGGCGCGCTCCGATTTCCATGAGAATATTGTCGGGATTATCGCTGTGGGACTTTCGAAAGCCGCCCGCAACCGAGGCCTTGTTTGTGGTTGGGCTGCCATGGCAGCAACGGACGGAAGCTTTTCAGGTCTGTCCCTGTCAAGTCAGCAAATGCCCATTCTCCGCCACGCTTCCGCTCCCTTTCTCCTTCCCCGGGCAACCATTTTGCCTGCTACCATCCGTCCATTTGCCGCTAACACGCATCTCCATTGAGGGACGGTCGACCGGCTGGACAGGCGACGTCTGAGTGCCACAGGATATGGGATACACTCGCAGGATATGGGGCAGTTGGGCAACCGAACGGTTCGCTGGGAGCAAGCTTTAATGCAAAGTAGCTAACTGGTTTAGCGACACGCCCCCGGGCATGTACGGGTATATGGCCGATGTGGGGGGGACATTTTTGGGCAAATGTGAGGATGAGTGAGGCTAAAAAATGGTTGCCAAACGACTTCCGTTGAGGCTTATTTCAATGGATCACGTGCTGGCAAGAAAATCTACAATAATTTGGAAAGTTCTGCACATTGGAAAAAAGCAGGCAGATATTAAATTTTTTCTTTACAGAGCGTCTTAATTTTTACCAATTCCTGTAAAACAATTTTCCTGAATAAATCAGATGTACCCGTATGTATCTGACGGATTGCCCGCAAATCGATGCAATTGAAAAGTAATTGAACATCTCGAACGCCTATTGAATGTCATTGTGAAATTCACGATGAAAACGTGTGCAGGCGGATATCCCGCATATCTAATGGATCCCCATTCGCTGGAATCCAGGACATTGTCGACGTTCCTCATTCCTCATGCCACGCACGCTCCTCATGGAGGAAAGGTGGAAAAAATATTGATTTGGTTTTAACGGCACTTAGGCCGTCATAATTGAGACGCCTCAGCCCACTCGGAAACGACGGATTTTCGCTCGCAATGTGACATAAATTGAAGGATGATTCGGCAAAGGGAATGCTGTGTTTTCTTTTGCGGGGCGAGTTAATTCCGCCCCCAGAGGCTCTGTCAATCAGGAGTCTTTACAAACTGAAGCCAAACATGGCAGGATGTCAGAATGGCAGGGAATGCGGCACACTGGATGTGTTCGATTTAAAGAGCTTCGATTGAGTGCTAGTAAAATTTCACACATTAAGGTTGCTTAAATCCTGCCGATTTTGATTGCCCTTATTTATTACCAATTTAAATTCGAAATTCCTCAGGATCATGTCATAAATAGCGAACTTTAATCAACATATGCGCCACAAAGTGGGCGAGGGAGCACGCCGGTGTTGGGAGGAAGGAAATTGAAATGAAAACATGCAAAATAGATCCACGCACATAAATCCAGACCGTGAAGCAGCTCTCAAATTTGTGTGTGAAATGCGGCCAGCAGAATAAAAAGCAAATAAATACCAAATTCCCCAGAAAGATAAACCAACGTTTTACGAGCACTTGAAGTGGATTTTAAACGCACCCTCCAAGGGTCGGTAGTACGAGGAAGTTCAAGTGCGTAGGGCAGCTAGACAGTTTATCATTGCATTGGATGATTTATCGCTCATACGCCCAGAGGTCCCTACAAAAAAGGGTTAACAGATGAATGGGATGTTATACCTCACAAAGTGAAGACCGAACTCTACCCGCAAAATTTTGCCGCCTCTACATCTTTCTTGCCGCCAAAAAACCAAAACAAATCGTTTCATTCATAATAGCATGGATCGAATGGGTTCCACTGCAAAAGCAGGCAAACACAAAAAAGTCTGCAAGCAAAGTGAAAAGCTAGGAAACGAAAAGAGAGTGCGCAGTGCTCTCTGTAACTTCAACAAGTCGAACAGCTGTTGCTGGCGCTGTGGACGCCGAGTGGAAGCTGTTTTCCGCGCCCGGCTGCACCAGTTGCTTCAGGTGGAATGTGTTTTCCATTTTCCGAACAGCTGATCGGCCGCCGTCGCTGCCGGCGTCGACGCCAGAAAGCTGGCAACACTTTCGACAGGCGCCCAGAAACAGCCGAGCGACGTCGCACGATATTTTCCGAGGAGCGACCGCCGCAACAGCAGAAGTTTTTCACGCTTTTCAGTTGGCTGTTCATTGCGGTGAAGCACGCACGTGTCTCGGAATTCGCCACAGTTGTCCGGAGCCTTTTCGCATATTTCCAAAATTCCCGTTGCAGCGTCCGAAAATCGGAAAACCCCCTAATAATGTGCCACCTGCAAGTGCATTTGGCGCTCAGATGAGAGATTACAATTATTTTCGTTTTCATGAAGTGCAGTGAATTTTCATTACCATCGCCATTGCTTTCGGATTGTTTTTAGACACGTGTAAGTTGAACGTCTCTATTTGGCCTTTGAACTGCGTCCGGTCGGTCCAGCGTTTTGGGGCATTGTATTCTCATTACTGGTAACTGGTTGCTGGTAACTGGTTGCTGGTATCTGCGGTATCTGGCATCTGTTTTCGGACCACGGCTATACATTTTATTTCGTTTATGGCCAAGAAAAGGCAGAAGAAAAAGGTTTTTCTGATTAGCATAATGGCTGCCACATCCATTGGGGACACTGTGCTTAATGTTCTGCAAATTGTATTTAGTGTAATCTTCGGGGTGTGCACCATTTGATTGATGTAGGTAAACGTGAAAGTGGAATACGACCTGCACAACAAAGAGAAACTTTTTACCGAGATTACGAAAGGATTTCCGATGCTCAAAGGGAATTTCAAATTGTTGGCTTTGAGAATTTAAATAAATTGCGCATAAATTGTAAATTATGTGTAGGCGTGACGCTGGCATCCCAGTGCAGAAATCCCCCGAGAGGAGCTGTTTTCTGCACCTTTCCTGCAGCTTCCTCACAAGTTGTACCGTTTTTTTGAAAAATTTATATTTATGTGGCATTCTCCTTTAGGAATATACATAGAAAACTTTTGCAATTAGTGGGGGCTACCGTCCAACATATGCATATCCAGAACACACACTAAATGTGTCTCGGAAAACTTTACAGGAATTTCCCGACATCTGCATTCCCTGGCCCAACTTTTCTAATGACAGTCGGCAAGAAATTTATCAAACATTTTTTATGATCAATGTGGCCAGGCCACCAAAGTGCAATCCAGCGGGCAACGACTCAACTAGCGACTTGGGAGTACTTGTGGCGAAACCTAAGAAGGTATTTCGTGTGGCCAAGCATAAAATTCGAGCATGTTACTCGTACAACGAAAAGTTGTTGTCAATGAGCAAATAAACAATAAAAGGGAATGGCTCAGGCATTATTTGTTCAAATGCGGCAAGAGTCGTAAAGAGTCCGACGGATGTTTTCGGCAAGTATAAAATTTGAATTTTTTGGGTAGACGCAAACCCAACCGTGGAGGGAAAACAAACATAAAGTAGATTTGTGCCAGCGCCACGAAACCTCAAACAAATGTATACAATTTTTTGCATTTTGTTCTAGATTCCTTTTGGGTTCTTTTAACTTTGTTTGTGGCGCTGATGTCGCTGCTGTCGCCGCTGTAGCTGCCTCTGTCTCTGTTTCTATTTCGGATCCTGCTGCTTTTTTATGGCCAACAATAAATAAAAGTCAACTATGGAAAGCTCGGCGAGGAGGGACAAAAGGATTGCCTGCAAAAATATTTGCACAGGCCAAAAAGTACAAGCAGCAAAGAGTCAGCGTGCCAGATAGCACAAAGTTTTCTAATTTCCCTGAAGAAAATGGCTGGGTAGCCACCAAAAGTGGAAGCACAGAACTCAAGTCAATTCAAGACGATACAATGCATAAAACTTTCAATTTATGGCAGCCTCTGGATGCTCGCAAGATGCCAGTTAACAGCTCGAAGCAATTAGCTGCATGTGCGATGGCCATAATGCGAGGGAATTTATGTATATGCCCGCTGGCCTTAATTGCCGTTCGAATCGTTGACACATTTAGACCGGTTTTTGTTCTCGGTCTCCGAAACCGAATGGCCGTAAATTGTGCGCCACCTAATAGTCTGCGCCCCTTCCACCGAAATGTCATCCTCGTCATTTTGCCGGGGAATCTGGGAGTCCATCTCGCTGTCACAAGTCGTTGGCTTGCACTTCAATCCGAAGACGAGTCAAATCAACTAAAGACAAGTCGCGTCAAAGACGCTGCTGAACTTTCGCCTTCCCCTGGCTCCTCCTGGTTAAGTTGAGCGGCTAATTAATTTCTGCGCCAGCTGCCACAGCCGGGGCCTGCATTGCCCTGTGCTCCGCCCAGATGAGACAGTAATTGTCCATTGTGGTGGGGTTTTGGCCGAAAAGCTCCGTCGATGCGACCGGGGCCACGTGCCAATGGCTCAAACCGCTGCCCTGCGGCTTTTGGCCAAGACGCTTGTCTTTCGAGTAAGATTCAAATTAATTGTCATGAAGTGTACCATTTAATATTTGTCAGGCCCTTCATTAGTCTGGGTTTTAAAACCTACTCGTTTATAAGTAAACTTTCGAATCATAATCTATTGGATAAAGATGTTAATACACTAGACCCGGGACAGATGGAAAACTTGTAATTTCGGAAAATTCTCATCCAATTAGCCCTGAGTTTACATGTCCCATGTTTAAACGCCCGATATTGCGTATACGCCGAGTATGCCAGACTCATAATTCCCTATCATAATAACAATAATTTCACTCTGTTTAACCAAAACGAGTGCGGCGGGGGGAGGCAAAGGCAAAGTTAAGCCGTTGAGTCGTTGCGCCACATGTGCCTTCTACAAATTGACAACTTTTTTGATAAAGGAAGTGAAGACAGTTTACAGCCTGTTTGAAAAGTTTGCGCTTTGCAAAAGTTTTCTGCTTTAACAACGAGCAGTTACTAGAAAAGAGTTTACTGTCGCACAAAGTTCGCTTTTTGCGGCAAAAATCTGAAGATTTAAATGAGTGAGGGAATCTTGAAAAGCTGTACAAAGAAAACTGTTCAGACTGCCGGACGATAAAAAAAAGGGGCCTGCATTCCAAGCACTCGGCATGCGGGCATTAATGGTTTACACTGAGAAGAAACATTGGATTCCTAATTTACATCATGATTTTAAAGAATAGAATATAAAGCTTCTCCCACAAGAAAAAAACTCCATGCCGGGACGAACCTAAAAAAGCTACCAAAGCTTGCCCAGTAATTAATTTTTTACCCTTATCGGATTTGCTTTTTACAGTAAGGCCGGGACCTCTTAAACGGATCAATAATTCATTTTGCAAGTACCATAGTAAGCCTCGAGTAGTTGAAATGAATCGGGGCCGAACAGGGGGCCGTGCTACATATGTTCTTTGCCTATACTATATATGTGAATGGGCGGGGGAGGGCGCGGATGGTGCGTAATATTTTCATGCAACGCTAAATGCAAGGTCAAAGCCAGGGGCCCCATCATAATCGCAAAAGTTTCCACACATGCCACGCATGAGCGGGCCATAACCATATCTCGTATTTATATCACTTCCTTCCCCGATCCAACAGCCTCTCGTCCCGCTTGTCCGCATTTTGTTCGTTTGGGAAATATCATTGCATAAATCTGGGCACATATTACGCATAAGCAACGCAGCAAACGCTACAGCAGAGGCAGCAGATCTGCTGCCGACGGAAAAGCCATATGCAGCTCAAGCGGCTATATTGCAATTTGTCTGGGGTGAGCTGTAAATCTCAGTCATGAGCGATGCTTTCATTCATGCAACCCCATTTGGGGCAATGGGAATTGCGCAGCTTTCCGGGAGATTGTTTAATTGAATTAAATGCATCATGCAAACGCTCTAGCGAAACAAAAGCAATAATGTTGACATTACCGCACATAACGTCGGCTCCAAACAAAATTGAACTAATCTAAAGTTTAGTTTAAATAACAGGCTTGGCCGCAAGACATGCAAGCTTAACTTAAAGCAGCCGGGAAGATACATATGAGTAGATGCAATTATGTGGTTGGTGGCGCAGAGCAGAACAGTCGCAATGTTTGCTGAAATCGTCGCTGATGCCATTTCGTGGGGTCTTTAAGCTCAAGTGCTTTGTTTGGGGCCAAGACACTCAGTCACAGTCTCGGACTCTGACTTGGATTTCGTGAAAATAAACAAAGCCAAGGGCAGGCGGCAAATAGACAAAAGACGCGACTGACAGCGGCCCTTAAAAAGATTATAAACGAAGGAGCTGGGAGCGTGCGGCGTGGGTTGCTGTCTGATGGCCAGACAAACTGTTGCTCCTGCTCCAAGAAGCCTGCCCCCAATCTGGACCCAGATCCGGGCGAATACATATAGTGGCACATAAGCAAATAGAATGGCACGCAGCATAAGTGGAAGTCGTATCTTAGATGGCTTCCATTATTTCTCCCGTCTCTGGATACTTTCTTTATTTTTTCGTCACTCGTATCTGTCAATATGGCTGCATAAGCGGCAACAGAAAGCGAAACAGAATCAGTTATCAGTGGTAGCGGAAAAGTTACGATTCAGCATTATTCCTTTATGTTTATGCCCTCTCCAGGCACGGCCACGCGCAAAGACCACTTGTCCTGAGTTATGGGTTTCTTGTCCTGACACATTGGCTTGCTGATTATTAACCAGTCAATGCCGGGACGCCCGGGAATAAGGTGCTGGGCGGGACTCGGCCTTTACTTTTACTAGCGATAATAATATTAAAACGGTGAGTGCACTTGACGGGCTTTCTGTGAAAGCGACTTTAAGTTTAAAATTATAAGCTTAAAATGACTTCTCACAGAACATACGAAAACACATGCTTGCAAACAAATGGGATTTTCAGCAAGGTCTCTAATTTACATGCAGCATTCTTATCAAGCACATATCATTCCCACGTCGTCTTGATGTGTGCTGTCCAATTTCTCAAGGCGGGCGATTTTTTCTTTGCTTTCCCTGTCTGCGTGCAACAAAAGAAATGGAAATTGCAACGAGACAAGGCATCAGTATCTGCAAAGACGGATGGCAGGTCGCAACTTTCAGGGAACAGCAAGTGGCAGTGGGGTGCGGGTTTGTTTTCGCCAAGACTTTACTTTTGTGGCATAAACAGGAAGCACTGAGGAGGCATTACCTGCTGCTGTTGACATTTCACAAGCAGCCAGGCATGGCACGTGAGGTCCTCGGCAGGGGAAAGATCTTAGGTTTCGCTTTGGCTCACTGAACACTCCTCTGTTGCTATTTTTGTATTATGCTGGTCGGCCAAAGTCCTTAAGCATGCCAAGCTTAATTACTGATGTACATTTAAAGCAAAAATAAGGGCATAAAAGGAGCTAAAAATAATGGAAAATGTATCTCTGCAGTCTGGCGAAACTACAATTTATTGAACCCTATTTTTGTTGTGTTTTATATTTTTTAACGCCAAGGTATTTCCTCTCCTTTGCGGCGATTGTAATCTAGAAATTTTACCACTTGGCCACATCTGTGCCGGCTCCTTCGGATTCTGTGTTCCTAACTAGGAGCTCTCTGACTGGCAGATTGTTTGGGTTGCTTGAAAAACCCGCATGTCACGCCGGTCATGTCAGTGGTCATCAGCGAACCCCTGTCCATCGCAACACGCCTAATTCGTCCATTTATTCATCAGGTGCCCGCACCTTCGGTTGGCTTTCCAATCAATCGTTTCAAATGGTTCAATTGAACTGAGGTAATGGAAGCGGGCTAATGGCATTAGCGCTAGCCTCCCAGTTGGCCAATACTTCACCTGGTCCCACAAATCATTCACTGAGTCATGCTACACAGCAATGGCTCTCCCAGGAATCCACCGGCAAAAATCCAAACCTGCTTTAATCTATTCCTAGTGAATCTTATGTATCTCCTGGCCTCTGCTGCACTTGTGTGGGATTTCAACAATTTAAACAGATCTTACAATGTATTTTCTCTGTGTGCCATTGTTGTAGGAAGCCCGGCTATTTATTAGGCCCAAAGCCTCTGAAAAACAGAAGGATGCTGAATAATGGCTGCCCTCAACCTAAGTGCATGGCACCAAAATGCATGTCAATGGCCCGACTTGGAGGCGGAGGGATAAGGTAGAGCACTTGGCTCTGGCTTTCAGAGGCTGCCAGCTTCTTTGGCTTCAGATTTTGCAAAAGCTACATGTCCGACAAACACTTTGCCATTCGACTTTTCTGGCAGCCCCTCAGTCTGAGGTTCTCCACCAGGCACTATGCATTTGGCTAGGCGAACAGGTCCTGGGAAGCACGTCGTCGGAATGAGTATGTGCGGATGTCTCGAGGACTCTCAAGTGTGTTACCGGCCACTTGGCCTTGGCGTAGTGCAAATCTCTCACAATGCAACCGCGCTACATTCATTTTTATTCAACAAAACTACTTGGCTCAGTGTAATTTTCTCAAGCCCACTTGACCCAATTTTAGCATTTTTTTTGGTGAATTTTCTCAAAGCAGTGTCAGTGCCTGTGGCCGAGTTCTTTAGCTTTTCGTGCAGCTTTAATTTAATTAAAACACTTGCTTTGAATCCCGGACTTGGCATGCCAGGTGGTAAAATGCTCTGAAATATGTAGTTCCAGGGCCCTGTCGACAAAAAAAAAGTGAAAATGAAAGTGTAACAGAAAATGGGAAAACAAATGGAAACGAGGGTAGAAAAACTCCCGACAACTGACCATTCAGTTTCCGTTTTCGTTAGTTGTAGTTGCCCCGGGAAATTGTCACTCTTAGCCTTTCAGCGTACCCACTCGGCTTTGCCTTTGTGTTTTTTGGCTGAATATTCAATGCTGATTAAGTAAATTCGAAAAGCCTTTCGGTTGCCTGAACGTTTAAATTGCACACAAAACCAAGCAACGTTAAACGTTTATATTGTACTTCAAATAAAGTTTAAATCCTATTTCCCTTATGTATATTTTTCTTGAATTTTAATAAAACTCCAATCATGTAAGGCAAATTTAAATGGTTGTTGCAAAGTGTTTGATTGCACACAAAACAAGCAGGCTGCAGAAAATACATAAGCCAGGACCATAAAATGCGTAAAACCTCAAGAGCCGGCAAACACCTCGAGCAGCCTTGGGGAGAAAACTTAATTGCAGCATGTTCATCCGCCACACATTGAGTACACTGTGTGCTTGTGGCCAACAGTGCGTATGAACAATATAAAGCCAAGAAGACAGGCGCGTGTGCGGCAGGGCAGCAGATGAACGCTCCTATAGACGACAGACTGCTCCCGACAGAATCCGCCAGTTAATTCCAATAATGTTGACGCTCAGGCCCACGCATTTGCTTTATGTGAGTGCGTGTTTCCCGGGGAAAAACTAACGAATGCGCCATTTACGGTGCGCGGCCAGAGTGAATATAAAAAGTGGCCGTAAAATTCGCAGAAGACGGTGCCAGCCCGACAGCCCGCCACCAACGCGCGTTGTTTGAAAATGCGATTTAAAATCTAAATCGAATAGGCAAAAAGTGGCAGGATGCTGACGGAAAAACCGAATATACGAGTATGTAAGCATAAATAAGGCCCAAGGTCAATCGGAGTTTGTGTGTGTGTGTGTTTGAGGGGGAGTGTGGCCCAAATATAAATGACGGCGGCGTAAAAAATTTGTGTAATTTTCTAATGAATATTATTCGCACACACGCGCCCGTAGCTTTTGCGACCCCAGGTATGCTCCGCAAAATTAACATTATCCACACACCCAGCACCATCGCCACATTGATCGGTGTATATGCATACTCGTATACGTTCATATATTAGCATGTACGGCACGGTACTCGCTGCGAGGTAAATGGAGCTTGGCATGAGCGTTAATAATGCCCCCAGAAAGGAGGGGGTCGCGGGGACTCCAAAATGGGATCAGCCGGAGCCTCGCAGCCAGTGAACTGGAGCATTATGACTGAGTGCTCGGAGAATACGGGTGATGCCAGTCGAGTGGGGAATGAAGAGGTCCCCGGGGGAAATATTTCTGCTGCTGCAGCGTATTGAACAGTCCTGGCCAATTGTTTCCGAAAACAGTTGTTATCCCTTTCCCCGGCAAAAAGAAAAGGTAGGTGGCCGCCCCCCAATTGTTGGGAAGAAAGTTTCGGGCCGAGACTTTTTAATTGCGGGCCCTACATTTCTCGGTAAAAACTTTCTGTAGGCAAATTAATGAAAAATGCCTGGGAAGCATTCCAACGGGCGCAGACAGTGAATTTTGGAGGAGACCAAGATTCCAGCTTTAAAGGCAATCAATCACTTTATAATCTGCAGCAACTTTAACCGAGCCTGGTCCCGAGTCTAGCTTTTAATGGACCCCCAAAATGTATGCATTATGTACTGTAAACAGTGTAGCCAGTAGAAGTGGCAGTATCAGCAACAATTTCCCCCGAGCCAAGGCAAACAATTGCCCTCGACGGGCAGCTGGTTGCGGGCAAGTCATTTAATTTTATTATGACATAGCAGTTAAAATGTTTGACTATGAAAAATTGATGGCATTCGCCTGGCACTGGCCTCAGCTTTTTTCCGCCGTCTAGTCCCAACCCACAACAGGCGTCTGCAAATTCAGTTAACACCATTATTTCTATTTCTATTTCAATTTTTCCCGCGTTTTTTTCCCTCGGACACAACGCACACTAAATTCAGCGGGTCTGTCCACCGAAATGATGGCGCTTTAATAGAATGAAAATTCTGCGAAATAAAAACCACCGAACCGCGAAGCAGCGGCAGCGGCAGCAGCAGGTACTTGATAATAAATTGAAAAATAATATTGAGCAGACTTTGGCAAAGTTTTTCTTGTTCACGGTTCCCTTTTGGGGGATTGCCTGTCATGTCCTGCGCCATGGCGACACGAGGACGTGCTTGCCACAAGTGCCAGGGATTTGTATCAAAAGCTCTCGATTGCAAGCAGTTTTGCTGTATGCTGTTTTTATTGCCAGAATTCAGACAAGCGAATTTCCGAAAAGCAGCCTAACACATTTCAAACACAATTGGCATGGCTGCGATAAATTGTTAATTGATTTTATTAGTTCAATTCAATGTTATCCCCACTACTCTGCGCTGTCCCATGTTGAAGGGTATCATTGCTGTCCGTGACTCAGCCGATATCCTGCGCTTTTTACTTTTCCTGCATTCCCACTCGAAATTTGGTTTGCTTGTTAGGTTTATATGGCAGCAACGTATATTATTTTCCTTGGCTGACAGCCCCGTTGGGGGAGGCGTTGAGGAGCATTGCCCGCTCGAGCTGAGTTTCCTTCCGTTGTCGATTCCGTTGCCAATTCCGACGGCTCCCCCTGCTGGAGCTGCGATAAGCTGGGTAGATTCTAGGGACTACTTAGTAACCCCTGAGCACCCCCCACATGCTTGAAGCTAACTCTGTTTTGTCTTCTGCTGGCCAGAACGAATTAAATTTATGGCCAAAACAGCTGCTGTGGCTTTTGAGAAATGAAATTATTATTTACTGCCCGCAGTTGGGCCACATGCCGGGGCCCCGCACACATACTAATATTACTTGGTAATGGCCGCCAATGAAGTGTGGAAATTTAGAGTCAATAAACTTTGAAATTAGCGCAGCTCTTTGCGGTTATCCCGTCATAATATTTGTTCAATTAAAGTTAGTTTGGGGTCATAACATAGTTCCATCGAACACCATTTGATTTTCGAACTATTTAAACAAAATTAGCTATTTAATTATTTTAATATACCTGGTTCTTGAAAAGAAAAAGCTCATATTGAATTCTTACTAATGAATGTAACAGGGGGAAGCATTAACAAACGAGTTGATTTAGCCATGTCCCTCTGTCCGTTTGAACGCCTAAGTTATAGATAGAGAAACACTAAATGCGCACCCGAAAATCGAATTTTCACTCTGGAGGCACTAAATTGGGACAATACATTGATAGAGCCGATATCTATCTGGTTAAGCCCAATTTAACCAGCGCAAATGTCAAATATGTGTTGCGCCCACAAGCTTTAACATAGAAACATACCGCGTATATTTCATACTTAATGCTTATTCATGTTCTATATATCAGGTGGAGACTAAGAACCGAGTTTTTATAGTGGAAACACTCGACTATAATCGTTCTTAATTGTTACAATTTTTTAAGTTGCTACACTTTACCGTCATTAAGCTTGTAGACGTATAATACACCTCAATTCATTGAAAATGTAATTTCACTAAAAGGCTTATACTCATACGAATGGCTTTGTTGATATTTCTTTATTTGCCGAGTAAATATATACCACAGGTACAGAAATAAACTTCCATTGTCAGCAGTTCATTTGTGGCCAGTTGTCTGATTTTCATTTTCGTAGAATGAGGTGCGAAAAATTCTATTTATCGCTGTCGGGCTGTCTCATACAAAATGCCCATAATTTATTGATATTTTATAGAGCGATAGACAAAAGGAATAATCGGGCGAGAGTCGGGGCTTATGCTGCTAATCAACTGCCGGATTGCCGGGGATTGAACGGGGCTGGTGGCGGAATTTTGCTGCAATAAACATGTCCATGAGCAATAAACAACCGGCGGCCCAGACTACAACAATCAACAAGTCCGATAAGCCCGGCAGATTAATATCATTTCCTGGGCGATGAGCAAACAAATTGAAATGCGAACAGTCAACCGCCCACAGACAAAGTGAACGGAAAAGTGCCACATGAGGGCTGCTAATTGAAATGAATTGCTGGGCCGCGCACTCGTATCAAATGGGCCACCATATGCCTCCGATTTTTTAAGCGGGGCCGCCATAATCGCAGCATAATCGAAGCAAATGTGACGCGCACTTGGCCCGGTTTCACGAATTCATCCCTAATTATCGCGGACGGAAATATGAATTGAATGAATGCTCCATTAGCGACGTCCATTAATAGTTTACCAATAAGTTTATATCTGTTCCGTATACTTTTATTAGGCACTTCCCGGCGGGCGATAAGTGGCATTTAGGCCAATAAATATTTTATGGGCGGCAACTAAAGCAAATTCTTAATTGGAACGCTGGCAATTTTCGAAAAACCCCAGCTTGAATTAAAATAAATAATTGAGATGCAACCACAAGCAATTATGTAATGCGGCTGGCTTTGTCAAGCACTTTAATTAACCTAAAAATACCAGAAAACAAAACATCGAGCCACACCAGGGAGGGGCGAACTGCACACGAAACTAATCAGAGTAAAATAATACAAACAATAGCCGGTAAAGTTGGCTGCAAGCTTGGGCTATGGCCCAAACAACATGCCCGGTAAATTACCTTGACCCAAGCGACAGCCTGGCAGGGAGGGGAGAGCTACCAATTCGGGAATCCCGAAAATGTATGCCACAATATTCCGATTTGGAATAAATATACAGTCATTCAAATGTTTAATTATCTCCAACAAAGAAAGCTTGCCCCATTTTGTCCACAAAATAGCCGCTTTCCCAGAGCATCGCATGTCCCAAAGCGACTGTTGATGTTTCGGGAGTTGGCCCTTCTGTATGCATTTCTGGCTGCCAAATTGTCAAATGACGGACAACCGCTGGCATGTTAAGTTGGCCTTGATCCCTGTCATGTTGCGTCCTCCTGCGCCAAAGCGTTTTGAGAATGCTTAATTACTAAATGCGACGACTTTCGAACCGCCTTAGCTCTGCAAATATTTGAGCGAAAGCGTTGACACTCGCACTGTTGACACATTCTGCCCACAGCTTTCAGGGGCTGCCACAACCGGTGTCCCGACCACACACCCCCGGTTGAGTCAGCACGGTTTGGGGCTACGACAAAGCGAGCATGAAATCAATGGGCAAATACGGGGCACACAATGCCAAACCAGTGCAAACGGAACCTTTTATTTGCATTTGAAGATGGCAAAAATACTGCGGGGAGTACCTTTAAAATGCGTGCCCCTTGACCTGGCATAGGAAAATGTCAAGATTCGTTGAAGCCAACAACTTCATCGCAACCAAGGCGCAAACAAAAAAAAGCCAGTAGTTGAGTGGAAATTAAGGCATTCCATTAAATTTCCCTTTTGAACTTGCACAATACACCTCACATGACTCGCAAAGTTCTCTATGCGGTATACACAAAAATTATTACATTTGCGGCAGGGCAAACAAGCAAGAACTTGAGTGGGAATCAAGGAATTCCATCAGAAAAGAAAGCTTTTAAGAGTCTCGTCAATGGGAAGGCAGTAGTAGAGTACTTCTGAGACACACATTTCTATGAGCTGTGTCAAAATAAAGATGTTTCTTAATGCCTCATATGCCTTGCTTGAGTATCCATCCGGTCGGTTGCCCGGAGACCCAGATCAATGAGCGGCAGCTGTCCGTCAAAGTTTCGATAAATTATCCGGCTAATTGAGCGGCTCCCACTCAACAATGGGGATGGTGAAGGACCACGGCTCCGGGAGCTGAGCTCTTCAAGACCAGCTCCCGCAAAAACTACTAAACTTTAGTGTGCGTGGCCGAAACAAAAAATGGGTGGCAAGGAATCTAGAAACAAAAGTGCAACCGCGGAGAATTGTGGTGAAAACTTTCAAGAGTGCCAATCTCGAGGAAGTGCCAAAAACAAGCAACTCCATAGTCTGCACAAGGACGAACACACAAAAAATGTACAAAAATGAAGCCGAAACGGGGCAGGGACTAAAGCAATTAGGCTGTGGGAGAAGCCGACAAAAGCCAAGAAATTCTCACATGCAGAGCTGGGCATAAAAGCGCCAGCGTTGAGTAGGCCGGGGCATGGTGAAATGAAAAAGTGGCAAGTGGAAAATTAGAAAATCACCCTCTGGCCGGCCGAACAATCTGCTCTGCCGGCGGCAGAGCTTTGAAATAACCCAGAAGCGATTTAGCTACACATTTTCCTTTCTTCTATTCTGGCTCTCCCACAAACCGCAAGTCATATTCGATTTTATTTTTGATTGTGTTTTGATGGTTGGCTTGCAACAAGACTTGCTAAAAAACAAATGAAAAATACCAGGCACACGTTGTTTATGGTTTTATGACATTTTGATTGCCAGTTTCAGTTCACAATATTGCTCATACGCAGCGTTGTTCACCACAATAGTTCTATCGAATGCGCCCATTCCATTTCGTATATATTCGGACCCCGATTCTGCTTTAAAGTTATGCTTTAAGGCAACCATTTTCCGGAGTCCCTGATATTTGGTCTGATATTCGGTCAAATTTCCAATTCTGTCGTTCTTGCTCATTGCTCTTGCTACTACGGATTGTGGTTTTCCAGTTTTTCTATCGACTTTTTCCCGCTTTTTTTGGGCGAGGGGGCGGCAAACGGGTTTTCCCGCCAAGCAAAAAGTCAAATGTTTGATTCCGCCACATATGTACATACGTGCGCGTGCTCATGCTCGAAATTTTGAAATGCAAAACCGGATTTCCGACCCGAAACCTTAAAGTTAAGTGAGCCCCCGGTCAGTTGGCAGCACGTGGCAGTTTTGTTGCTTTTTACCGTGGCTCCCGGCATGCTTCCCCATCCCCAGTAACTTCCTGGAATGCGGGAGAGGGCGGAAAATGTGCGCCGGAGCTTTGCGTTCCATAAATTTACAGCGGATCTGAAGCAGCACCACGTGAAGGGCTCTCCAGGGCGAAAAGCATTTCGCATTTCCGGACAGCGAAATGAGCTGGGAAAAGCTCTTCATGGGCATGGACCGGGGCTCAGCTTCTGACGGTATTATGTGCTCATTATATGGGCCAAAGCCAGAAGCAAAATAGGTAGTAACTTGGTGGTCCTGCCTTGACCAGCCCGTTTGCGTACTCCCCTCTTTGGAGAACCTGCTCAGATGAAATGTGCTTGGCCGCTAAATGGCTTTACCTGAGTTTGGGCGCATGAGGAGGATATATAGCCATTATACATCGCCTGCTTGTGGCTAACCATACGTAAGGACATCTAAGATAACTAAATACGGAGCCCGTACCAGGAAATATTCGCAACAAATATGCCGGTTTCTCCCCCAGGGTTACTGATAAACTTGCCTAATTCCGTCGTAATCTGATGTCACTTTAAACAAATTAACGCTGGCAGATAATCGGATAAGGACATTGTGGCAACGTGTTTTGCTAATGGCCAGCTACAATCAAACTTCAATTTCTCCGGACAATTGCGAGCAGCTGCAAACAGTCAGGGGGCGTGGGAGGGGCTGTAATTAAAACGCGGCAAAGGGAAAAAGGGCGGGTGGGTCGTGCAGATACGGCTGATTATGTGAAGCCATTATGCCGGACAGAGGGGGTGGCATTAATAATGCAGAAGGCACTGCGGCGGTCGCGATGGCTTCATTAGATCGTCTCAATGGCCGTTGTGTGTTGTTTTGTGTGGCCTGGTGTTGTCTATTAAGCAGCAAGTGTTGTTTCCGCGCCTCCGCCCCACCCCGGGCTGCCAGTCAGCTGCCAGGGCCAGGCACTTACTTAAGATGCGGCCACGACTTTGTCAGGGCGCAAAGATATTCAGCTGGTTTTGTCATCGTCAACAAGTTCCTGTCCTTACGTGACTGGCCACAACTTAAATGGGCATTTTGGGTACCTTTCATTTCCATTAGGGATTACAGCTGCGCAGTGTCCTTCATGCCGGATACAGGATATAAACAAAAAATTATTTTGAAAACACAATTGGGACCACCCACCCACACATTAGGTTTGTCATTGCCAGCATTCCTAAAAACAACCTTGTAACGAACGGCATACGGTGCGTATTAGTTACATTACATTAGAGCATTAATAGCACTGCGTTTGCGTGCTCGCTTTGTAATCTGACGCCTGGTCCGAAATCTTGCAACGCTATCAAATTTAATTATGAGCCCACTATCTGCGCTGAGTCCTTAAAGGGATCGCTGGTGGCAAAATTCGGTTACGTCGGCGCTAATTCAATATTCATGACAAGGATTAATTATCAATTTCATGACCAAATACATATCCCACTCAGAAGTTTGCCCCAACTTTGTGCAAGTCAGGAAGGCCCGAACCCGAACACGAACCCCAACCCGAACCCAAGCCCAGACCCCAAACAGGCTGAAGTCCAGTCACACGGCATAAGCCGGACCCGGCGGGAGAGCGCTCTTTGTGAGGACTTAATCACCGTAATGGAAGTTAGACCGGCTAACAAAACCAAAATCAAGATTTTCTGCCCGAAACCACACACAAAACACGAGAAATGTGAGTGGAAAAAGATTCGAGTTGCCGGCGACAAATTGTATTATCACTTTACGACTGACAAAGCCATCTCCGAGGACGAAGGCCCAGATTTATAGCTCTCGGCGCAGTAGTCACTTCTTTGGGAATAAATTTTAGTTAAATGTAACTGCAGCCGGAAGCGTATCCTGTGACAGTTGCAACTCCAAAGTTTAACTACGGCTGTCCCTGAATCTGGGAATGCCTCTGTCACAGCACTCTTCGCCAGATTTCCCCATTTGTCTGATGGAATTATGCCGACAGAGCTTGTAACCAACTATGTGGGCCAAGCTGGTGCGATTTGCGTCTCGTTTGTTCGTTTTCAGCAACTTGCGTGCAAATGAAGAGCGGACCTTCGGGTCCTCGGGTCTTATGCGTTATATCGATTGCCAACATCGTGTGTTCTGCTCACTTCTGGGCTGACCATAAAAATGGTCATGACATTTCCTTGACTTTCATATTTCTGACCCGCCCTGAACTTTAACTTGAAATAGCATGCAATCTGCGTTTGCATGTGTCATGTGGCTTGCAACATGTGGCATGCAGAATGCAACGCTTTGGTATTTTGGACACATTCGCCCAAATTCCTTTTCTGTTCTTTTTTTAGCTGGGGCGTGCAAACCTATTTTTGATTCAGCTAACGCATTTGTTAATTTTCCCTGCAGGTGCCGCCGCATGTTTGGAATTTCCGCCACGTACCCAGAATATTTAAATATTGGAATTCCGCAAAGTAAATATTAATGAGAGCCCGCTGAGTTGGCAGTTGCCAGTCGCCAGTTGGCTGCTGGGCAGTCGGCAGTCAATCAAGAACGGAGTCGAGTCAGGGCCATTTCAGCAGAGGCCGCAGGACCACCGCCAGGATCTGACCAGGATCTCGTCATTGACAGCATGGTCACGAACATGTCGCAGCCGCATTACTGCGGCACCGGCATCGATGACTTTCACACAAAGTAAGCAGCAGCATCAGCGGCGGACAACGCCGGGACGCGCAGGCCGTGTTCTCGGGGGATGTCTGCATATTAATTACTTTTTTAAATGTAATTTGCATAATCATTTGCCAGCCGCCATGGCAGCAGGGGCGTGCATAATGAAATCATGTGTGTAATTGCCTCCGGCCAAGGTGCTAAAGGCCAGCCAAGTGCACCTAATTCGGGCCACAGAATAGCGGGCACTGCACAAAATTAGGAGACGCCCTCAAGTAATAGTCACATAATCATAAAACGTCAGGATTTAAATTCCTATAAATGTTGCTGAAAAGTTATTTTTGGGACCATGTCCTCATAACATTTTACTTTATTTCGCCCCTGAACAGCTATAAGTACTTCCACGGCTACTTCTCGCTGATCGTCTGCATCCTGGGCACCATCGCCAACACCCTCAACATCATTGTCCTGACCCGCCGCGAGATGCGATCGCCGACGAATGCGATACTCACCGGCCTGGCGGTGGCCGACCTGGCGGTGATGTTGGAGTACATACCCTACACCGTTCACGACTACATCCTCAGCGCGCGGCTGCCGCGGGAGGAGCAGCTGAGCTACAGCTGGGCCTGCTTCATCAAGTTCCACTCGGTGTTCCCGCAGGTGCTGCACACCATCTCCATCTGGCTGACAGTTACGCTGGCCGTGTGGCGCTACATCGCGGTCAGCTACCCGCAGCGCAACCGGATTTGGTGCGGCATGCGCACCACCCTCATCACCATCGCCATCGCGTACGTGGTGTGTGTGCTGGTGGTGTCCCCCTGGTTGTACCTCGTCACCGCCATCGCCAAGTTCCTGGAGACGCTTGACGCGAGTGGCAAGACGATTCGGTCAGTGCCGCTCAGCGAGTACATTTTGGACTACAATCGTGACGAGGACGTAACCATGCAGGTGCTATCCAGCACCACGCCAGACGTGTCGTGGGTGCTGGCCAGTGGCACGCCCAACGACACTGCCGTCAGTCTGCTCAGTCACTCGACGACGGTGGTGCCACTGACCACAACCACCTCGCCCCTCTTGGGAATGGAGCGGAATGTGACTGTTTACAAGCTGTACCACAGCGCCTTGGCCCTGCACGACCGGCAGTTTAGGAACGCCACCTTCCTCATCTACAGCGTCCTGATCAAGCTGATACCCTGCTTCGCCCTGACGGTCCTCTCAGTCCGACTGATAGGTGCCTTGCTGGAGGCGAAGCGGCGCCGCAAGATCCTCGCCTGCCACGCAGCCAACGACATGCAGCCCATGGTGAACGGCAAGGTGGTGACCACGCCCACGCAGCCCCGGAGCAGCAAGCTGCTCGAGAAGGAGAAGCAGACAGATCGCACCACCCGCATGCTGCTGGCGGTGCTGCTGCTCTTTCTCATCACCGAGTTCCCGCAAGGCATCATGGGCCTGCTCAACGCCCTCCTGGGAGACGCCTTCTTCACCCAGTGCTACCTAAAGCTGAGTGAGTATTCGTCGGAGTGCTCCTCCCTTTCCTGCCCCTTTTCACCACAGTAATTGCTTTATTGGGTATGATAATTGACTTGAATTTATGGCCCGTTCGCCTGGCCATCAATCATACGCACCGTTGACTTCTGTAATTGCACCACGAACTTGGGGCTTCAATGTTTCGACCCCTGGCCTTGACATGTTTTGTGCCCTAGCCAAACCATTTGTGTTTCGGCTGCACTTGGCGGTAAAATGTAAATTGCTCATTTATTACAATGTCTGAAGTGGTCCAAGTAGGGTGCCCAATCGCTGGCCCACACTGATGGTTCTTCAGCAGCAAACTATTGCTCATGAGCATGTGTCACGAACGCCGAACGCCGAACGACCTTAAACTCTGCCCTAACTCGAGTGTTACGCTCGGCTGCATATCCCTCCAAACTTATTGCATTTCCATGTCCTTTGCCATCGTTGCAGGTGACCTAATGGACATCTTGGCACTTATTAATTCGAGCATCAACTTTATACTCTACTGCTCGATGAGCCGCCAGTTCCGGAGCACGTTCGCGCTGCTCTTCCGCCCGCGCTGGCTTGACAAGTGGCTGCCGCTGTCGCAGCACGACGGCGAGGGACGTGGCGGGGGCGGGTGCGGCGGCAGCGGGCACGGGACAGGCGGCTACGGGCGCCAGCGCCTGGTGCACACCGACGCCGTCAGCAAGAGCCTGGCCATCGATCTGGGCCTGACGACACAAGTGACGAATGTCTAGCAGGAGAGCAGTGGCCGGGCCACGGTTTCGGTTTCGGCCGCAGTTGCAACATCAACGACAGTGGCTGCCACAGCAACAGCAGTTGCCGCTGAAGTTGATGGATGTGCCGGGGCTGCCAACGATATCAGTCTGGTTGAAATGTGGCCCGGTCAAAAGCAGAGCAGGAATGAAGCCAGCGTCAGCAGCAGCGGCAGCGGCGGCAACAGCAAGGGCAGCTGCCAGAACCGAAGACGCCGCAGCGGGAGTGGCAAGTGCATTTGGCCCACCACCGAGTGGTTGCGGAAATTAAGAAACCAAAGTGCAGCTGCCGGCGGCGAATGTGAACCGGGCGGTGGCGCGGATAACGCGGAATCCGGCCGGCGCGGCAGTGTCCTGCTAATGGTCCTGCTCAGCACATCCGACGAGGTCAAGGCCAAGACCATTTTGGTCAGTGGCCAGCAGCCGCAGAGCCAGCCGGAAGTGGCGCTGGACGAAGACGTGGAGGACGCCGTCGATGCTCTCTGGCTGTGAAAGGTCCTTTAGTTTTACTCCTAAGTCTAATCTGTATATTTGAATCCCAACTAACTATTAGCTTACTATAACTAAATACCACTTGTAGCCGTATCTGTACAGACCAATTAACGAAGCAAATTGCTCGCCGCTGTTTCCCGGCATCTGCTTCCGCCGGCCCAGCCCCTGCGGATAATGAGCCCCTTCTGCAGGCGCTTCGCTCCGCCGGAACGTGTTCAGGGAAGCAGTCGGGAGCATTTTGTCAGGCCGTTGCCTGGCCGATTGATAAGTGATATATTCGACTAAGCCAGCAAGCACCCCGTAAGTTGTGTAAGTGCAAAGCGCATCCACCAAGAACCTTAAACTACGATTAACGAACGAGTTAGCCATAGTCCAACTATAAATCTAGGCATTTATGTTACTCTACGACACACATAGCCATCGATTGATTCAGTTGTAAAGAGATTGGATTTCTTTTCTATTGAAATAAATGTTTAATCGAAGCTACAGGAAGGCGGTAAAATTATTTGGAATGCGGGTTCAGGCCCTCAACTTAGTGACCCATGAGTAGAGGGACCNTCGACTAAGCCAGCAAGCACCCCGTAAGTTGTGTAAGTGCAAAGCGCATCCACCAAGAACCTTAAACTACGATTAACGAACGAGTTAGCCATAGTCCAACTATAAATCTAGGCATTTATGTTACTGTGCGACACACATAGCCATCGATTGATTCAGTTGTAAAGAGATTGGATTTCTTTTCTATTGAAATAAATGTTTAATCGAAGCTACAGGAAGGCGGTAAAATTATTTGGAATGCGGGTTCAGGCCCTCAACTTAGTGACCCATGAGTAGAGGGACCAGAGTGCGAATGGTTTTTAATTTAAATTCGAGTTTCAGCCCCTCTACCCGATGATTCATGAGTTTTAAAGGTTGTTACGCCTGTTAATGGATTCTTAATTTGTGCCCTTCAGGTTAAACTTCCCCAGACAGTTATTGCCACCCAAGAGCTTTGTGTGATTGACACTTGAACAGCGAGCGCTGCGAACATCCTTTTGGTCCTCCAGAAGTTAAACGCCAGCCCTGCTGGCAAATAAAACAAATGCCCGATTGCCGGAGAAGAGCGGGTGAAAGCCAATGGCAGGGCCGAGCGCGGTGATTAATTGTAATTTTAATCAAGCGGGCGACGCGAATTTGTCAACAGAACCAGCTCGGCAAAGTGGCAGGCTGGTGGGAGGGTCGTGTTGGGTTGAAGCACGCAATCCAGCAGCAAATAAAGACCGAAACTGCTGGCCCAATCGGTAGCTGCTAATGGCCAGCGATTTCGGGACAAAAGGTCATACCAACAGCAATGATGCACGGCCCGGATTGTGAGGGTCCTGCGGGCCGGAAGTGCAGAATCGCGAAATCGATTGAGATGTGAGAAGGGCATTTCAAAATTACAAAATGCTAAGTGTTCATCATTCATGTAACTGTCCCGAGGGTGCGTGCCATAAATTTTGACAAAGGTCTTCTCCAGCATCAGCAGCAGAGACAATGCCTGCGCCTGGGCCGGGTGTGGGCGTCTTTTTGTCGGCGACGCAGATGGGCATTAGAGGTTCCCAGTCCCAGCCAGCCGCCGCCGTGCATAATTTCTTTATTTTAATTTGACTCAAAATTTCCCGAATTTAAGATTCTAGTAAATGCGCAGTTCCCAAATCATTTAATGTGAAATTGTCGCCGCTCAATTGATTTGGTTTGATTTGATTGCGTTGAATCATTATGATGGTTAGATTTAGGCTTTCGCCAAATCTGCATATAATTGGGCTCACAAAGTTAAATGTAAATGTGTAAACTCAATTATGCAAATTATCAGACAGCTAAAACAAATTGAAAATTAAAATATACATTTTCAAAGCAAGTGTGATTGCGTGCGATTTAAATTACATTAAAGTATTCACTGGGAATCAGAGCACTGCCAGATTTCCGGTCTAGCAAAGAGATTTTTCAAAACAATTTCGGACGGAATTTAATAAACGAAACCTGTTGGTATTTGACTCAAAAATTCTCCTATCCAAACTGTTTAAATTAAACAAATATTAAAGGCTTAAAAACTAAAAGCTTCCATCAATTTCCCATTAGGAGCAATATTATGATACGGCTAACCGTTCTTTTCGGTTTTTGGGGGCCCAAGCAATTTTCTAAATGTAAGCAAACTTTATTTGCAGGATTTTAGTGTAAGGGATAGCTTATGGTTGGACAGCACCAAAGTTTATCACGAATTGGGTCTTTTGGGGTCACTTTGTTATTGCTCGTTGAAACTTTAAAATGAAACAATCTACCGCTCTTTAAACGGAAAAGTTTTTGCGGCACTAGCTGGTTTTTGGTAATAATTAAATTGTCTGTTTCAGAAACTTCGTTAATAAATATTCCTGGCTGGCCTTCATTAAATGGAAGCACTAAATCATCATCAGTAGCATTTATTTTAAAAAAGCACCCGCGCTAGGACCAGAGACTGCTGCAGGCAAATTTCAAATGCAATCGCTACAAATTTCATTCAATTTGGCACACATCAAGGCCAAAGTCTGCAGCCAGCGGGCAGGCGGCTAAAGTCCTTGCCTCTGAAAATGCCCGGCTATTTAACAATTCACAAAATATGCGCCAGTTGGTGGCCAAGCAGAAAGGCCAGGAAAATTAGCATATTTGTGGAAAGGGAGCGCTGGGCTGGGATAGGGAAATTTAAATGAAGCGGCACCAAGGGGTCTCTATAATTGCTTGGTAATTTGCGCCGCAATTTGCGCCCGTCCGATGTGTGAACATCTTGGTACGCCAAAGGACGCCAAACGTTTGATGGATTTCAGACCAGACCAAACATGACCAAAAAAACGAAACCGCTCTGTCATCTGTCGTTCATTATACAAACTAATACATTCTAATGTTCATTTTATTGTTTATGTAACATGCTTCCGCGAAATTTGTCAAAGTTATATTACTCATACGCAGCGTTGGCTGCGATGTCATTACCTGAAACCCTTGGCAGCTGGGCCCACGCATCATGTGGTAATATTGGTAACAACTTCCACTTTGTAGGGGTGTCGTATTGCGTAAAAAATCGCCGCAATTGATACTGTTTTAGACTATGATCGATTGGCGTAATTTCCCCAAGCTTCTTTCAAAGCTAGTGAAATATAAGACACATTTCCTCGAAAATGTTATTTAATTAAAGGTGCTACTACATTTAGAGACCTGTTGTAGGGCGCAATTTATTTTCGCAAGCAAACTCAAGCCATTTGTCTTCACAATTGATAAATGTTTTAATTATGGCCCACGCCTCTGTTGGAATATTCAATTGCGCAAGTTTGAGATGGAAGTGGGATAATAAATTTCGGACTTATGAAAGATTCGTCGAAATTAAAACGACTTCTTGGCGGAATTGGAAATCACCTAAAAGGCTATTCATTAGTTAAGTGAAACTGTTAGCGCGCTCCCAGACAGAGTCGGGTAATCTGAGCCCTATTTTATTTTATTATATTTTATTCATCTTTTCTCGGGTTTTGTCTAAGCGCCACGTGGAGCGACTAAATTATTCAGCGCCAGTCGAATGCGGAGCCCTTGGCTGAGAACGGCTGAAAACGCAATATCCCCTGATTTATGCTGATGTTTTCGTATGGTTAGACATTTGCATTTGGCCTATGGAAATTGCGAAATATTTATTTGGAAAATCAGAGCCAGACGACGATTGCACGTGCCTTCGGTAATTGATTGATTGTGAGCAAACACAAGGCAACAGCTGACAAGATAAGCAAACAGCAGTCACTCTAACGGGCCAACATAATCCCAAATTTGTTGGAACATTTTCGAATTTATTTCCCATCCATCGGAATCTGCTCCAGCTTCCGATATCTCGGCTAGCGAGAAGATTGAACTTTGAGCCTAAGGCGCTCGAATTTCTTTAAGAATGCCTTTCACAAGTTCTCGCCGCTCACGAGTTTGCTTTAAGCCGGCTTAATTACTTTTCAATAAGAAAACAAAAGGGCCCAAAGCACGCAATGTCGAGCGAAAGCGTCATAAAAAATGCAAACAACAACCTCATTAAACACGGCAGGCAGACAGCAGCAGGAAGCAAGAATGGCACTGCAACAAGGCCCTGTTGCGTGTTCGTTGTCATTTCGGACCCAGGTTTGCTTTTGCAACTCGAAATTCGTATTTCGCTTTCGAATTTCGGAAGTGAATGGCCCGGTTATGTGCGACGGGGGCGTGACCGACAGTCGTTCAACAACAATGCGAAAATGGGAAAACTTTTCTTGTTCCTTATTTATGGTTGAATAAATTTGGTGCTTGCTTCCTTTTTGTTTTGCTTTCTAGAGGTGTTTTCCACCTGGCAACTGCCGAAATGGGGTCATTTTTAAAACAGCATAACTCGGTCAATATTCTAAAACAATATTTAGCAAGACTCAAGGGTCTGTGGGGCATCAGAACTTGGTTGTGCGGCCCAGGGTATCCGGGGTGCTCATCCCGATCACATTTTGTTTTGCAATTTGCCAAACTCATTAAAAAATCGTTCCACTGAATGTTGTCACTCATACGCCCCGTGTACCGGCGAAAATATTTCAACAGTCGTGCAGGGGCCGTTAACTGAGTTGTTGTACTATTTCGTACGACATTTTGCGGTGCCCTGCCATTGTTTGTCTCCTTGAACCAGTTTGCCAACACAAACCGAACAGCAGCGAGCTGAAATGCCTGGGACCGACCCAGTTATGTCAAACCGGAGCCCTGTGTGTGATGCTACACCAGCAGCTCCCAGCCAAACGCACGCAATTTAAAGTCATAGGAGAGCCGTGTCTCGGAAATTTGGGTTGCCATCCGTTGCCAAAAAATAAACCAATTGAGACTTAATACGGAAGCCTTTTAGTGGGTGGAGAAGGCAGTCGGATGCGGCCTGTCCACGTGCCGCGCTGGAAAACATTTACAGCAAATAACCGACACATTTTGCTGGCCAATAAATTTACATCTTTGAACTATTTCGTATAATTTAGGCAATGAACAAACATTTTGTATGGAGGAGGCGCTCGTGAGACGCTCCCGATACTCCCCTGGAACTTTATCCAGCACTCTAAGAAATTCCGGAAATTTTTAAAGGTCATCGTAAGCCAAAAACATTCTCTTTAGAAATCCAAATCCGAGAAGAAAAACACATTTTTCCCGTGTATTTTTACCAAGTATTTACATGCAAATGAAGAGCAACAGTGAGCAGCTGGCAGCGAGATATTCTGCTTGTCGGCGTTGGCGACTGACATTTTAATAGAATTAACTCGAGCGCCTTATTGTTTTAGATGACTACCATTAAAATTGATGGCTCAACTGTTTATACAATATAAACTCACAGCCTGACGTGAGGCAGCTTTTGGGGGCTTTTGGGTCTTAAAGGCTTGCCGGGAAGCAGCAAAAAAGTGTCACAAAACGCTCAGCTGTCATATATTTCAGCAGTGAATTTTAGCAAACTGACATTCTATTTATGCCGGGCGTTTAATTTTATTTATTTGACGACAACCCACAAACTGCAGTTGGGCTGGCCACCTGGCTGCCCGCCCGGGTGACCTAAGCCGGCGCTGAATGGTGAATGGTGAGTGTTGAATGCCAAACAATGAACATCGGGACGCACATGTCGACACGCCACAAGGAACGAGAGATATATTGCAGTATCTTTTATGACATCCCTCGGTGGCTGACACGTTGACAGCAAACACATTACGGGGCGAAACTTTTCGAGCGGACGGGCAGTAATGGACCGCTGACAGCGGAGCTACGGCGGAGCACGGCAACCACGAAGATAGCGCCTTAATTTGTCGTCTAAAAAATGATATTTCAACGGCATTCACTTAACAGCCCCTCCCTCCTTCGCTACGCTACTTTTTCGTTTCATTTTGCAATGTTTACGGCATTAGCACGCTGGGTGTTTGTTTAATAAAATCTTGTTTATGCAAATATTCCCGGGATGCCCTGGCAAATAAATTATGCCAAGCTGCCAGCCCAGCAATTCAAAGATACATAGGTACAAATATGGGAATTACATGCATTGCTTAATCGGAATAGGGCATGGTAACGCGATATCTCGACCGCAAGATACTCTGTGGGAACAAACATTCAAGTGTATATTGAATTCGAACGAATGTATGTAACAGAAAGAAGGAAGCCTTTTCGCAGCCTTTTCTTGCCATGTCCGCCTGTCCGTCCGTCCGTTTGTCCGTATGAACTCCTAGAGTTTGGAGACTATATTCAGAATTGTGTGAAACCAGTTCAGCACAAGTTTGTTTTAAGAATTGGCTAGCACCACCGCACACCCGCAAACCGCGAAATTAAGACGACTTCCGCCCGCTCAAAGTACAAAAATGTTTTGCGGCCACAAGCTTCTCCATAAAAACATTCCGCCCACTTCTCATCCGCAATGTTTTTCCATGTTCTATAAATGAGATGGAACCTGAGAACCGGGTATTTATAGTCGAGACACTCGACTTTATTCGTTCTTACTCGTCTTCCACACCAACAAAATCAAAATACCCCAAAATTCTGTGAGCTGCTGCAGAAAATCGCGCAATGTTGCATAAGCAGCTCATAACCGCAGCGCCAACACCAAAAAACACTTGGGAAATATGCGAGCTCTCATGTCGCAGGCAGGCATATACCATATACATTTATATACGTTGGTCCCGCCGCAAAACCACGCCCACCCGAACCACCCAGCACGGCCACATCTACCCTCCAAGTCATGTGAGCAACAAAATGCGAGTGTTTATATGCGCCTTGTGTTTTGGTTTGGTTTTTGCCGAATTGCGGGAAATCGCCTTAAACCCAGAGCCAGAGCGGAAAAGGGGGCACGTGTGAGTGTGTAAATATTATTTTTAAATTGATAGCAATTGAATGAGCAATAACGTAATAGGGAGTGAATGGCGATAAGGAAAGGTTCGCCCAATGATCCAATGTTTTCATTTCAGAAACATTAGGAGGATAACAATAACAGGGATATAAGAAGGCACATGGACCTCGAATGTTTTTCTTAGCGATCTAACCCGCCCCAAATCCTGTAAAGAGTTCAAAAATCTAATTGTCCGATGACGCCGCCAAAACCGGATATCTGAGATGACTCTCTGTCATTCTGTCTTGTGCCCAATCGCGCACTTGATGGCCCTGAAATTGATGCGAATCAGTATTCGTATTTAATTTTTTTGCTCGGCTGTTTTTTGCCATTCGGTCGGTTCGGGCCTTTGACACTTTGAATGGTCCGTTGGCTTTGTGACAAATGGCGCAGAAGTTCCTCCTGGCTGTCGGACGGACCGGGCTTTAGCCATTTCCCATTCGGGGGCGGCCCGGGATTTAATTAAATTAAAAACTCAATCTGTCTGGGGCGTGGGTAGTTGTCAGGTTATTAGATCCCATCGCCCAATCGGCTTAACAGCGTTGCCGGTCCTGGGTTTAATTATCCCAGCCGTGTGATTCGCAACGGAAAAATCATCGAAAACACCCAGCGGGCTAATGAACTTAAAGCAGCAGCCGGCCAAAATTTAAGGCAGAAATTGGGCATTGATTACAGAAATGAATTGGCCAATTAACCGACGCAAAAGTGGCCCATGAATCATACAAACGTAATCTGAGAAAATGCTCAGCTACTCAAGATACCCATTGTGTGATAAAAATGCCCTAAGCAGCTTAACTCCTCTACCATTTGCAAGACGGAGTTGCCTAAGTGCAGATTAATCAGAGCTAATGGCTCCCTTTCCACGCCCCAGGCAAATATTTAATGCGAGAGACAAACAACAGCCACAATTAATAGGAAACAATGGAAACAAAGGCTGCGTCTTCCCCGGGCGGCTGGCAAAATTGCTCCATGAAAAGGCAACTTTTATTCATACGGCATTAATATTCATGCCCACGTTGTGTGTGCTGGAATCCGAGTGCGTTCTCATCCATATTCGCCAGTCGCATTGGCCCGGAAAATTACAATTTATATCTGCTGGCTGGTAACTGGAAACTTTTTCCTTATATTGTTTTTCCAATAAGAATAAAGGAAAAGCTGAATTCTTTGAAACTTTTTTTTTTTTTTGGGTTAGTACAATATGTGTCGAAATGCTCGGTCTCTGAGAACTAAATAGTCTACCTCAATTGTGCCGCTGCTAAATCTGCTTATGCAAATCCGTGGCATTTCCGACATGCTGCCCAACTTTAATGACCGTAACCCCAAATTGATTCAAAAGCTGCACTTTCGCCTGCATTTGCACTTGCAAACCAACAATTTTAAAACGGATTTACTCCAACTGTTTGCATTTCAAATTGCCGGCCATTGCATAGCAATCAGCAAGTTTCATGTTGCAACTTCCATCTGCGTGTCTTCATAATTCCCGCAGGTGTACGGAAAGGGAGAAAAAACGGAAACCAAAAAGTTTTTCTGCGATTCCAATGCACATGGGTCCGGGGCACGGCATGTCATCCCGGAGATCTACGGGGAAAGTTGCAAATGCCCATCGGATGCGGGTGAGCGAAAATGTCTAAAATAATGCACAAATTCACGCAGGGAGTGCACAGTGAAAATGCCAGTGAAATGTATCTTGTTGTAGTAGAAAGCTGTATTTAAATCCAAGGAAAATCTTTAAAAGCTGCCAAGTTGCTTCCACTTTTAGGTTAACAACAAGAAAGTTTTGGTAGCAACTGTAGCTTTACCTAATTTCCTAAATTAATACTATGTTCTGAATTAATAATAGTTTTTAAAGTGGTTTTTAATATTATATTTTTTCTAACATATATGTACAAATTCCTAAACAATTTATTTGGACTTTTTTACATATTGTGTCCCCATGCAGTGACGCCCCCGAGCGGAAATGAAAGTTTTCGCTTCTGCGGTCAGGTACGACAAATACGCCAGCGCAAAGGTCAGTGAGGCCCAAAACTTCTGGGCCAACAAATCGACACAATCGGAAGCCTGGTCCCTGGCTCTGACCCGGATCCAAACCCAGACCCGGACACGGACACGGACCCGACCCAGCCTCGTCACGAATGCGCCACAATCGAATCGGAATGGCTGCGTGACCGCCTGCTCACACAGGGAGGAAAATTAAAGCCTTCACGGTGGACTGAAGTTTACGGCCATGGCTTCGGGGGGATGTATTAATATGATAAATTGGCAGCGCCGCACATGCCCTAAAAACGAATACTCCCAAGGCCTCGGTGTTCATAAAGATTGCGAGGGCTCCGTGCAACAAACACGGCTCACTTGTTGAGCAATCTTTTTCGAGGGTACGCGAGGCAATTTGCATTTTCCTTAATGGGCTTGTTTCACAGGCGGGTTGTAAACAGGATGATTATAAAAGGCAACGGCGCCCTCTTAAAGGGCAGATAAACAAAGCGGAAGAGTCATTGCAAATTCAATAGAAAATTTAATGAGCTCTGAAGACGCAAAAGCAATGAGCGCGCAATCAACTCAACACGTTTAAATCTTCCTCAAGCCAGAGACCTACTTAGCCGAGTGCTCCAGATAATGGATTTTCTGGTTTGTCATTTAACTATTTCCACTATTAAGTGGCCCGTTTGAGGCAAGGCAAACGAAAGGCTGAGCTTTATTGTTATTAGCCTTTTATGGCGGCAGGCTTTGTTTGCTTTTCACTCTATTGCGCACTTGAGGAGCAGTTTATTAATCATAACTTCCACCAGCTTAGCTCCGACAAAAGTTTATGGCTGTAAATTCTTGAAATTTGAAATTTGGATAAAAGGAAAAACAATACGAGTCGACAATATGGTGCGGGCGAGAACAACAGGAGTTCCCTGAATTTAATAAAATGTTCAAAAAGCTTGTCAGACACAGATCACCATAGGTTCCAGGAAAGTGTCAGGAGTTAAATTCAATACGCAGCCGTCAAACGATGCCGATTTTTGCCGGACTAAACTAAGTCCCACGATTTATTCTGGGAATTCTTCAACTCCATTAAAATGTCTGTGACCTGGGGCCTCAAATTCAATTCATTCGTGCAATTATCCTTCGCTCTGCAAGCAATTAAACAGGGGGTTTCCCTCATATTAATCTACCCGATCTGCTCGTCACTTGTCTGTTTCTGAAACCAGCGCTCAAAAAGTTTGTTGCCATTTAAACCCCATTTAATTTTGAACCTTATGCAAAGTATTGCGGGTCAAAGGTCGCACACCACTAGACAGCAGATTTAAAACAAGCCTCACGGATTCATTAAAACAAAGACGAATGATAGCGCCCTAACCAAGCCGAAAGTATGCAGTTTGGTGGGGCCATTTCGGTGGAGCGTGAATTGTTCAGCTCAAATATTACGCATACGTGACGAGCGACGATTGTGTGGCAGGAACAGGGACAGGGGCAGGGACAGGGACAGGGAACTACCAGCTAAATCATCTCGCAGGGCGCAGACAACATGGACACTAATTGGCCGCATATCCTGGGCAACAGACGGACCTGCCCGGGGAGTTTTCATTTGTCGAGTACCATGGATGATGGCAGGGAAATTGAAAGCATTAGAAGAAAGCGTAGCAAAGTGGGAGCTCGACTTTATGCTTTTTGGCATTTGGCATCATTATGCAAATTGCAGTCAATGAATGCAACAAATATGACGAGACTGCCTGCCTGCCTGGCTGGAAGCTGATTAGATATAATGTTATTTATAGTAAATTGCAGGGCAGGCTGTTCCATTGCACTCCGTCAGGTCCAGTAATGTGATCCTGGGCATCCAATGAATTTGCATAATTAGCACAGCTGGCTTCTGGTTATACCTAACAATTTCAGCCCAAATGTTCCCCTTTGGCCACGTTGGGTTGGTTGTTGGTTTTGGGACAGAAAACAGTAATTAGTCAAATGTCTGTGGCACATTCCCGAACACACCCGTTTTGTTCGCCCCTAATGACTCAAAATATGTAGTTTAAATAAAAGTATCTCTAGCTCTTGCTGTTTTGTAGCAAAATGATTTATTGTAGCCCTATTTAATGCCTGCCCTGTCTTTAAGCTGTTGAAGTGACTCTGTTTATCCTAAAACAACCGAAAGGGATGACCTTTGTTTCGTCCCGGACAACAGAAAAATTTATTCCTATTCAAAGAATTCATTGAATGCCCGAAAAGGTTGCTTTGATGATTTTCGTTATTTTTTCTGCACTAGGGAGGGAACAAGGTCCTCCGGTTGCTCAGATAAAAAAAAGTGCGTGATGGCAAGGCACCTTGTCCACCCATGACAGACATATTCCGCCCATGGACAAGCGTTCATAAAGATGACAGTTGGATGCTCATTAATTTCGGCTCGTCTGTGATTACCTTTTTGCGGCCGTTTTAATGAGCCCTCTCAAAGCTGCACATCATCATCTCTCTGTCAAATAAAACGATTTATGAAGGCCCTCGGATGATAAAAAAAAACGAAAAACAAACGATTTTTTAATGCAAATCCCGTTGGCCGAAGCTTATTCAGGATTTGCGAGGCAGAAGCAAGGAAACCAGTTGCCAAGGCATTCGCCATTCACCATTCGCCATTCAATTGTGTGCGCGATTGTCCTTCTGCAGTTGCCCTGCCTGCATTACCAGAGACGGCTGACACGAGATAACCGAAATGCCGGGGACTTTGTTGGCTTTCTCGGCATTTGCATACATTTGCCAGGCTTTGTTGATCGTGTCTTTGAACTGCTCGCCGATGCCAATGGAGTGTTGTTTGTTAAACCCGCACTTGTTTTCCCCCAAACGCCGTGATTGCATTCCGATTTGCATGCGAATGTAACCGTAAAGCTTTCGGCTTTAGTCAATATGCAGCCATCTGCCATCATCCTGCGTCTACAACCCCGACGACCAGTTTCCTGTTCTAGCCGATTTTTATACCATTTACCTTAATGTACAAGTGGTATATTAAATTTGTGCAAACGTATTTAACAGGGAGAAGAAGGCGCTTTCGACCTTATAAAGTATAAATGTTCTATATACACTTGATCAGCATCAATCGAAAAAAGTGCTAAAATTCGGAATCACCCAAATGTTTGTGAAAAAGCAAGCCATTTGCCAAGTGCGGATGAAATCTGTACATGGTTGACCCCCGGAGCTCTAAGGGTTTTCATATTGACTTAGCAGATGGCATCTCTATCGAGAGGAAACCACGTAAAGGAAACGACAATTTGACTCCCATTTTGTTTCGAGTTTCAAGAAAAGGGTCGTAAGAATTCCGAGAATTGGCCCAATTATTGGGAAACAAGTAAAGTTCACGAACGCCTTTGTAGCTTGTTTTTTTGTGGCCTTCCAACTAATCTGGCTGCGAGGCGGAACTGTTGTGTTGAAACTTTTAAATCACTTAATGGACCTGAAAAAGTTTACCCACGCACAAGAAATCCCACCTTTTGCCCGTTTTTGTGGCCACTGGCGTATTTAGCTTTTGATTTTATTAGGGCTCGCCATAGAAAAGTTTCAGCCTTTGAGATTGTCGTCCCATTATTCGAGTTCTGTAATTAGTTTCTAGTCCCTTTTACGAGGCTTTAATTTTTTATGCCGCATTGATTGTAAATTAAAGCGTTCCGTTGAGACGTGCCATTTCCCCATTGGTGTTTTTGTGCTTTTCCAAATGTATTAATGTCCTCGCAATCAAATCTACACCCACACATGCATGATTTCCAAATGCTGCAAAGCTTTAAAAACTTCTGCAGAAATGAGTACAACAAGAACAAGCTGAAGGAAACAGAATCACCGAAGCGGCTTCCTTGAAACTTCAAAGGATTCGATTCTGGTTGCCTGATTGGCTCAGTAATCTCGTTAAATGTCTCTTGGCAAAGTCTCCTGTTGCGAACTATACGGGTATTGATTACTTTTTACGATAACACGTGAATGTAATCGAACACACTATATACATAAAGTTCGCAAGCTTGCATTGAAAGGATATTAAATATTTACAACTGCTCAGGGAGACGAAAACCCAAGGTCCCAACCCCCCAGGGGACTCCGGTGGGCTGGCCAGTGACAAATGTTATGAGCCCCCAATTACCTTCCACATTAATAAGTTAACGCGTTGACGATGTAGCTAACACATTTCGTTACGCAATGGAATCTTTCAGCACGCGTATCCATATATTTGGGAAGGAGCGTGAGTAGCCTTAATGCTAAATTAAAATGTTTACGTGACTTCATTACATATTTGCTGTTCTCACTCGGTCCTTTTCGCTGCACAGGAGCTTCACGTTTTGGTTTCCCTGCCGAGGCCCCTCGATTCCAATCGGATTGACTTGGTTGATTGCGGCACCGGCAGTTAATTAGGTTGAGCGAGTTGCAATGAGATATCAGTAGAGTGGCTCTTGCATATTCGTGTTTATCGAACTGCAACTACTAAATGGGATTCCATAAATTTCTATTACGCGCCTATTTGCATGTGCAACCTGCCTACAGCTTATTGAGAGCTAATTTCAACAATTTACCAATAATTACCCCCAGAGACAAGCCACTCAGCAAGAAACCAGAACAGATGCGGCAACTGAGCTGTAGCAAATCGCTTCAGTGAATTAATTAAAATCCCTAAATCACGATTTCGAGTGCGCGTGTCTTTGGCAAACATTAATCATACGCCGTGTGTGCTTATGCCACAAGCAGAGAGCAACAAAAGGCAATTTTACTTGCTTTATATACTTTTAGACTTCCCAGAACCAGAACAAGGCTAGGGGGTGGCCAAAACTCCCTTGGTGACATAGGTACGATCCATAAATACATCAAACAATTCCTTTCAATCGCTTTTCAAAGGCGTGACGGGCAGCAGTGGAAATCAAAGCCAGATTCGCTCATTAATATACATTAGCCGAAGATGTTTTTTGCGGAAAATTCCCAAGGCGCACAAAGCTCATTAATTTCGAGGCCAGCCCGGGTTCCCCAAAGAATCGCCACTGCAAAATCAACCCGTTGGCGACCGACGTGCCCTGCCTCTAGCATTCGAACCTATAAAATATTTAAAACGAGCGAAAGAGTAAAATGTGCGTATGCGAGGGTGTGGCGCAACAACAGAAGCTACCCGAAACGATGTTGAAATGTTGCGCACGCCATAAAAAGGGATCAGCGGTCGAGTCGTTCATAGCTCTCTGGGCAGTCTCTGGGCCAGTCAGTCAATTGGCTTATGATTTATGCTCGCCATTAAGCCATGAGCGGCTCATTGGGCTCGTGGCCCAAACCCCCGAACCGTGACAAGCCAGCCCCAAAGTGATGGCCGAAAATGTCCCCTTTAATGTGGGAACATGGGACTTCACGGGGCCACAAACCACAACTAACCTCTCAATGATGATGTGGGTCCCATTACCTTGTCACTGAAATTCGTTATTTGCAACAAAGGTGCGTTTTTTTCAGCGCTAAAAGTTTCGTATTCAGACTCACCGCATCCAACTATTCTTGCCATGCTTCTGTAATTAAAATAAAATATAATAATTATCTATTTATTTTCAAGCTCGTAATATATACATATATTTTAATAAAACTTTAGCTTGTTCAAATTTGTCATTTGACTTGTCTTGTTCCCTTGAATAATTCTCAATTTGGATGGACGAGAAATGAAACAAGTGGAGTGTCACGACTATAAATACCCGGTTCTCAGTTTCCACCAGATTTATAGAACATGGATAAGCATTAAGGATAAAAAGGGCGCGGCATGTTTCTATGGAGAAGCTTGTAGGCGCAACACATTTTTGCGACGCAACTATGGACGCAAACTGCAAAATTCTGTGGCTGCGATTTCTAAAACAAACTTGTGTCAAACTGGTGTCTCAAAATTCTGAGTATGCAATTACATTTTCTCTATAGTCTATTATAGTCTCCAAAATCAAACGGACAGACGGACGGACGGACTATAGTATCTTTATGGTTTTGGAAAAGCTTCCTCTCCCTGTTACATACATTCGTATGAATTGAATATACCCTTGTTCTTTTTAAGTACCGGTTAAAAAATAATATAAATTTCTGCAGCGAAAAACTTGGGTCACATGACCGTTGGCGTTGAAAAAATTATGCAAACAAACAGCGGTAGCTAGAGGGTTTGCGAGGGGAAACTTTTCTGAACCGAAAATACGCAATGAAAAGTTGCGATTATGCCGCATGGATGCAAGAGCATAGGGGGGGCTCCGCACACACGACACTAAAGCAAAAGCTGAAGCATCAGCAGGCCAATTAACTTTCTCCTTTGGCTCTGTGGTTAAGTGTGTAATTAACTTTTTGCCAGCCACCGCAGACAGTCAAAGCAACAGAAGCAGGAGCAGGAGCAGGAGGCGGACCACGTCCTGCGACGACATCAGGTGTGGAATCTCACGCCGGAAGTCTCCGCGGGTGACATGGCGAAAATGATAATGGCAATTAGCCACAGGAGGGTAGCAGCAGCATCAGGAGCAAGAGCAGGAGCTGGAGCAGGAGATGACGTGTCGAGTTGTCAGATAAACAAAGGACTCAGCCAGACGGAAGTTATGCGAATGTGTCTTTAAAACCGGCACGGGCACGGCCCGGGCCTTCGATCGATAAGCGACTTGAAATTAATTTCAATTTATGACATTTCAGGGGCCGGATGTTAGGCGGCACGCCCCCGGCCACCGGCCCAATTCAACTCCCTCGACTCCTATTCACTTCACAACTTCCGAGGACCCCGGGCGCTCTCATCAAAAGCTATTGCTTGTCCCAGTTGCAAAATTGTTCATTGTTTACAGCTTGCCAAGATGCTGGTTCCTTGGAGGCGCTTTCAAAAATTTAATTTCGATTGTTGACCCAGGAAGCAGCCGTCGCAGCAGCGCAGAGAAAACTAAGCTATTAAACGCTCGGGCCTGGCTGGCAATTTTGCATAACTAACGCAAAATTATAAAGTTTTTAAGGGCCCAGGGAGTTCGAAAGACATTTCCCATTCATTCAGGTCTGGATGCACAGGCATGTGGGTGTCTTAACTCATTCAAATTTCATTTGCAATTTTTCGGCTTGTTTAGTTTGGGTTACTTAATATGCTCGGAGGTGTGACATGCATTCTCAAGTCATTATCTTCGTGTGACAACTTCCCAGAACTCAGAACTGAAAAGCAGCAGGCTCACACCTAATTCGATTTATGTTTGGAAATTTTACGAGCGTCGCAGTTGGAGGATACTACTCGTATATGAAAACGAATGTTTTGCATGCGGCGCTGAGGGCGTTACATTTGAGTCGCCTTATTTATGCGGGTTATTCATAATTCAGTGCACAGAATGGATGTGGATGTGCGCTGCTGTCATGTACGAGTGTGTTTCTTTCTGTTCGGGGCCCTTTGTTGACATGGCCAATGAGTTCTGCTGCAGAATTGTCCGCCCCAGTGCATGCAATTACATTAATTTTGATTAGGAAAACTGACACAAACTCGGATTTATTTCATTTACTTTACAGAAAAGTGATCAAGTTATGTCGTCGCTAATGAATCTACTACAGGCACTTTCGGCTCTTTCGGCGTTTTGCAGCATTCGAACAACTTACGGCAAACTTTTGGCCATCCAATTAATTTTGCATGAGTAACCAGCAACTTGCATTAGGGACTAATTTGTAACTTTTATCCGACAATTTTATCATTTGATTTGGCGAATGAATTACTGAATTACTCATACGCCCCGTTGGCTGTACAAGCTCGGACTTGTAGCTGCACGGCTGCGGGCCATGATTAAATTATATGACGTGGCAGGCAGAAGGCAGAGGGCAGAGACGCTAAATTATGCAGCTGCTGCTTTTAATTAAAGGCTAACAACTAAGGCCAAGAAAAATGGCAGGCTGCGCTGCGGGCAAGAAAATTGAACGCAAACACTTGGCCGAGCCTGAAAAATGGGACCGGGCTTTTACCCAGATTTCTCAAAGGACAACGAGCAGGTGAAGCTGGCTCGAAAAAGGGGAAACTCGAGACTAAAGTGGAAAGTGACCGCCACCCCATTGAAATTACTGCGGATGTGGGTCAATCCCATCTCCGAATGGCACCTGACCAGCTTGGCAATTGCTCCATGCATTTGCCATCACCATTTATCAGCTTTTAGGGCTTGTAAACTTTGAAATTTATTCTTCTTAAAGTTGACATTTTGCCGCCAGGGCAACTCCTGTTTACTCGGGTCCTACGTGACGCTTTTCGAACTCATTCAGATTGATTTTGGGCAGACGAATCCCGGGAGTCATTGACACGCAGCCACAGTGGCACCGAAGGTTGAAGCCACTGCCCGGCGTTTAAATTAATCAACTGAACAATTCAGGTTTATTGTTATTATGTCCGTGACCCGATTTACGCAGCTGTGCTAGCCGCAAAAATAAAAACCGAAAACGCAGCAAAAGCAACCGACTCACTAGCAAATGACACAACATTTCACTTAGCAGCGAAACATGACAAACGAAGAGCAGCTGCTTAATGAGCTTTTGTTTGACGAAAACAGGAAAAACCAACCAAGTTGGTTACGCCAAATGACAACATCCTTGGGCAGTGCACTTGGGGCTGCTGATGTAACCGCAGGACTCCGGAAAGAAGCAAATTTGCTTAGGGATCAGAGAGAACACAGTGCTGCCAAATACGAGCTAAAAACGTCAGAAAGAACCTGTACGGGTATCTACTAATTAATACAGACAACTTTATAGCGGGTATATATTTTAACCACACTGAAGTACAAATGAGATTTTCGTTGAACAATTTTCTTATAAACTCACGGGCGCTTCCCCAATAGCTCTGCCAACTGAGCAGCACTTTCCAAGTTATTAACTGAGTGCGTCTACTCCTTAGCCGTACACTTTAAGTTTCTGCTTTACTGGCCAAGGCCCCTCGAAATTTGTTGACATTGCTGGGACGCAGTGAGACTCGGTGGGAAGACACAGGCACTCCTCTCCGATCCCTTATCCTGTTGCTTAGCCTTTGTAGGCGCCACTTCCGCTTCCGCCGCCTTCTCGCGGCCGCTCGCATAAATTAGTTCCCCGCATCCGTCGAACCGGTGGCCATCTAATAAATTTAAATCTTCAGCCGCTTTAAAGTAAATTTGGGTCAGCACGTTGCCACCATCAAGCGGAATATTTACTGTCGGATTTTGTTTCCTTATTCTTTATGTTGCCTATGCTTTTTTGGACAAAACCCAAGCCTGTCGGGTTTATATTTGCCTTTGTGCAGCTGGTTGTATTTGCCTTTTCAGCATTTTAATTCTGAAAAGCGTACTGCTCGCTCCTGTGGCTGTGGCTGTGGCTTCTCCTGCCTGTGACAACTCGGGCTCTGTGTTTTATTTTACTTTGTGAGATTTTCCATAATTTTACAAGCCAGCTCCCGAAAATGTACACTTTCCGCTTCCCTGAATTAGCCGGCAAGCGGAGGATGTCCTCGTACTCGGGAACGCCACGCCAACGCAATGGGTATAAAAAATGCAAATCGAAATCGCCGCGACTTATTGCTGCCTGTTATTGTAAATTATTTGGCTTCGCCTGCTGTCGGATATTGTTAGCCATTTTATGCGGCTTATATCGCTTTTTGTTTACAACAGCGCTTTGAGATGGGTGTTTTCGTCGCTTTTTTGTTTTTTTATGGGCGGGAATATTATGTATAGTACAGTGTGCAAGGCTAAAATATGCGAATCCCACTGCCGATTTCTGTTGGAAAACAAGCAGAGCCCAAGCTGACACATTTTTCTCGATTTCTTTCGCCGGCAGCAAAATATTTTAGCATTCAGCCGACGTTTTGTTTATAAACAATAATGCACTTTGGACATTTCGTTGGCGCCGGCAAAACGACATTACATAAGCCCACTGCATCGCATTAGATTTCATTTATCAATTCTACTCAAAATGCATTTATCTGCGGATCACATAACGCCGTGACTAGAATATACGATACTGCTATTGCCATTTGAATTATTAAGCACTCCAATTCCCTTTCGATGCACTCGTAAAGGTTTTTTCAAGACCGCAAATCGAAAAACGCGCCGAATTTGCATTGTGGCTGCCACAATATCAATTCCAGCAAATAAATTTGTTGCATATTCAGGTCGTTTGGCAGCTTTTGGCGGTGGCGGTCTGAGCTCCACGGTTTGGGCCATTTTGATTGGCAGGTGCGTATGCGCGAACAACACGCGTTGCGGCCAAGCTGTCAGCACAATTTTCGTGTTAGCAGCCAAATAAATATCTCCCGGAAAAACGAGATTTAAATCCAGAATGTAAAAATGTGAACACCCTTCTAAGTTATTTTTTATTCAAATATATTTTGTTGGTCACTTGGTTCCCTCTTTTTCTTTCGTAACCCCACAACATGCGCCCATAAACATTTTTATTTGATTGAAAAATTGCTGGGCAACGGTGGAAAACTATTTAATTGGAATTCCTCTAAGAATTAATTGGTTTTTACCATGTTTTTTTTTTTGTTATATATCTTTAATAAATGCCTTCCGTTCAAGCTCTTAAAATATGCCCGCCGCGAGCTGAGTAATTTTGCGCAAATCTAATCGCAAAATTAATATTTCACAGTAATTCATTGCTTCCTCCGCCACTCGACATCTGAAATTTCCCGCTGATTTGCATTTGGCCCAGGGTTCTCTTAATTATGCATTTTGTTGCAGTGCCGCCCACTTCCTGTCGCCAACCGACTGCCGGCTGGCACTTTGCCTCTTTAGGGATCATAGCCACCCGGCGCCACCCAGAAAAGACCCGAAAATAAGATGAAAAACGCGGCACGTTGTGAAATATTTGCTGCGCATTTTCAATGGCCATTTGGCACCGAATCCGGAGGCGTTCGCCGCTGATGCGGAAACACTAACGAGAAAAGTCTGCCGCACATTTTCGGTGGCTTTGCTGCATGCATACACTAATTTTTTTGTCGCATCCTGCAGCCTCATTTGGACTGATTATTGGCCCATTTCGAGGCCGGTCCTGTCAGGACGCCTAATTGCAGGAGGCGTACCAAGTAACCTTTTTCTCAGATGGCATTATAGAATTCAATTTGCTCGAAAATCAAGCAGAGGACGCCCTCAAGTCGCGGGGGTGCCAGACAGAAGGCGTCTTAAAGGATTAAACCAGCAAAAGCAAAAGTGATTGTCATGCGCCAGCGACATTTTTAGGCGACACTTTCTTGGGGCCCTTCTTGGGTTCCTGGCCAGCAGCCTCTCGCCGGCTCTGACGATTTTTTGCCTCATTTGCATAAAGGGAACCGGCCATAAATTCACGCCGCAGACGGTTCGGGGAATCTTGCTGGCTTGTCTCTGGGCGTTTGCCTGACAAATGGCCACCCATTTGAGGCTAGGTAGCAGTCGTGGATCTTGGTTACAGATTGGCAGATGCTTTCTTGGCTTTAGTTTGACCGGCAAAAACTCTATCTAGGCCCTCGGTTTTATTTATCTGAAACCTCTCAAGCACTAGTCATTAGGGGTATTTGAGCCCTAAAATGGTCACCTGTTCGAGGCAATAAAGATTAATGATTCATTGTGACTCTCAGTTTAAGGTTAAAAGTTTTCTTTAGGCCACGCTTTTCAATCGGATCAAGTCTATTAAATACATTCACTAGCTTCAAGAAATGCTCATTAAATTTGTATCGGATTTAAACTGATGTCATTATAGTGAAATTTGAATTTTCACTGACATTCATTAACTTTCCGTAATCCCTGCCCTACCTGCCACAAGATTTATAGGTCGCCACNACTCTATCTAGGCCCTCGGTTTTATTTATCTGAAACCTCTCAAGCACTAGTCATTAGGGGTATTTGAGCCCTAAAATGGTCACCTGTTCGAGGCAATAAAGATTAATGATTCAGTGTGACTCTCAGTTTAAGGTTAAAAGTTTTCTTTAGGCTACGCTTTTTAATCGGATAAAGTCTATTAAATACATTCACTAGCTTTAAGAAATGCTCATTAAATTTGTATCGGATTTAAACTGATGTCATTATAGTGAAATTTGAATTTTCACTGACATTCATTAACTTGCCGTAATCCCTGCCCTACCTGCCACAAGATTTATAGGTCGCCACATAGTTGGATTACTCATACGCCCCGTGGACGCTAGAATATAAATTAGCAAAGGCCATTACCACTACTCCAGCTGCCTCCAGGACCTGCTTTCCCGCAAGTCCTGGCGCCACCTGTCGGCCTGACCTTAACCTCGAGTCTCAAGTCAAAGGCAAAGAAAAAGGAACCCGAAAAGGAATAGGAAACCAAAAAAACAGGATTCGCTGTTGCGGGCGAAACAGAAGCAAAACAAAATCACTTTTTTGGCGCCAAACAGCTGACGCTGCTCCTCGAATCAGCTGACTCCGCACACGCCTGCGCCCGGCAAAAGGACCAAAGAGAAGCGACAAGGATTTAAGAGAACAGCCTCGCAGCAGCGCCGAGCGTTTGTTTACACGAATTGACTTTGCGCCTGGCTTTGCGCCTGACTTTGCTGTGGGCCCTGAAGGACATAATCCACAGGAAGCAGGTAGTTGGCAACGCCGCTGTTACTGGCAGCAGTAAGAATCCTGCTGCTGCTGCGGACTCCGTCGCCGTCACTCGGGCACAGTCTGCTTTGCCCCTCGGAGGCGTTCGCATCGCCATCGCACTCGCTGCTCCGGTCCATCCGACAAGAAAACTAATTCCGCCGATTCAAATCAAACGAACTTGTAATTTTTTCGCAATCGCCATCAGTTGCGTTTGGCGTTCCGAGAGCTGCGGCTGCGTTACTAGCTGATGTTCCCAAAACTGAACCGCGAAGTGATAGTAATTGTTTCACAAGATATTTTCATCGGATTTTATTAATAATAATTACCCAATTTCGGAAATTTCAATGCACACCAAAGCGACATAAAATGCGCGTGAAATTTCGAGTCGAAAATTAAAGTGACACCCATTTGGACTCATAATCAAATGCTGTTTTGCGGAGCAGCTGGTGAACAATTTCCATAAATCAATGATAGAACAACACTCGGGGCCCTAGTTGTGCAGTAAGTGTCACCTACTAAAATTATTTGTGGAACAATAAATTACACAACCTACCATCTCTGCAGCGCTATAAATAACCAAGGAATGTCTGCTTCTCCTAAAGGCTTTCCGCTTTCCAGGACTCTGGTTTTATTTTCATAAATAATTAAAATCACTTGGTGTGCCTGACAGGTGCAACGCCCACTTCTTCCTCGGAATCAGAGGCTGATCGAGTGGCTTTCACAAATGTTATAAGAAGTTAAGGCGGCTCAAAATAATTGAACACTTATCGGACAATTGCAGCGACTTTTCGATTTCATTTTCCCCGAATTTATCCCTCTCCAGTCAATTGGGCAATGAGATTGCTTTGCAGTTGGTACTTACTTCTTGGCGTCTACCACCCCCGCCCCCGCCCCCGCCCCACCGTGCACTCTTTCACTGGAAAAAATTAATGGCGTGTCCTTAAGGGAGGCAAGTTTCACAAAGAGCCCGCCTGCCTGCCAAAGGGTCACAAACTTAAGCCGCCCTAAAATGTCACTCTCAGAAACCCTCGAGGATCTCGGCAGCAGACCATCCGCTTGGCAGTCCATTGTCCCGCTCCAAGTGATTTCTCTGTCATCGAAATTCTAAGCGAAAGATAAATAAAGCCAAACGGCGAGGACAAAAAGTGACTGGCCCTCCTTCTGGTCCTGTGAAACAAAAGCAAACAATCTCAAAATGGCACTAGGCAAATACAAGGGCTGACCACTTGCACGTGACAACCCAGAAAATAAGAGGGAATTGCAAACGGCGGGGAGCTCAATTTGCCCAGAAACCGAATAGCATCGCAATCTCTTCTTTAATGTGTGGGAAAAAATCTCAGGAAACTAATTGTTTTTCAGTATCAATCCACTCTACATTTTTTATGAAATCGGTGCAATGCCGTGTATCTTGTTTGCGAACCACTCGTCGCTACAGTTCCGCGAATCCGCCGAGAAAGCTCTTTTGCTAATAAATAGTAACACCATTTTCAGAGAATGGATTTGCGTAGCTAAAAAACGAATGGTTCGACCAAAGTTTGGCAAAACTAATCACAAAGAACAACAGTATAGCGACCGAAGAAGTCATCTGTCAAACTGGGCCGACACAACAAACAAATGAGCAAAAAATACAAACAAATTTAATTAAAGGGTCCATGACGCCCGATAGACCTTCCGCGAAAACTTTAACATCGTCATGTTACCAAAGTTTTGCGTTTTGGCCCACACTCTTTGCGCCGCTTCCTGCTCGCCGTAATGGGATCAGATTTTAATCAAAAATCAGTTAAAACTTTCACAGCTCGCAGGAAACTGCTGCGTCAAACTTGTTAAGACACTCTTCCATCGGCTCTCTGTCAGCTTTCCTTCCTGTTTTGCACATAATTTCCCCTATAAATTATAAATTATTTTCCAGCTCGCAGACTGTTTCCACCGCAGATTCTGATTTGCATAAAGCGTCGAATGTGTAATAATGATCCAAATCCGTTCTGACGATTTGCCTTATTGACTCCATATTACTTTATTTGCGCAGTCGAATTTGGATCAGATTTCCCCTTCGTTTTATTTTCTCCAGAGTTTCGTTGGCCTCAACTTTGCGTGTGTGCCTGCCTGGTGGGGGGCGGTTGTTTGTACCATGTACCTTAAGGTACAAATGGTATATTATGTTGGTGCAAGTGAACAGGGAGAAGGAAACGTTTCCGAGCCTATAAAGTATATAGTATTCTTGATCAGGATCAACAGCCGAGTCGATCTAGACATGTCCGTCTGTATTATAAACACGTCATTCTCCGAGATGGTAAGAGCTTCCCGTCCGTCCTCGTAATATTCATAAAACTATATTTACTACCATATTTTGGACCATAATTTGGCCGTGTTAAACAGATTGTAATTATTAACTCTTCTTTTTGCCTTTAAAATTTAAAAAAACTGAGTTTTCCTCGGCATATTTGTCTCTGGTAATATCTACCCATGTAGCAAGTGTTATAAAGATCGGGCAATAAATATTGAAGATACGGCCTTTGCCAGTGCCAACGCCGGATCTCGTCCTTGCAACCACATGTATGTGACACTTTTATACACATAATGTATAAACGGAAAAACTAATTGTTAACGAAAATAGGTATCGCTTTGTCGAGAAATCTAGACTACAGCGTTTCTACTCGTTTTTTGTTGCCTTTGTTTTATGCACGCACAAATATTTCTCTTTCGACTTTCACTTTTCCTCCGCAGCTTTTCCTCCCCCGTAATTTGAGTTGATTTGCGATAAGCGTGGGCTGCTGATTTCGATTGTTTTCTCCCTTCCAGTGATGTTATGTGTTTTTTTTTTTCGGCAGCAAGGCGCTCGCTTGACTCCTAGTTGTAGGTAATGCCTTGCCTTTGCTTATTTTTTATGCTCGTTGGCCGAGATTGGGGCTTGTTTGGAGCATGTACTCGCCATCAGATTTGTATGAAAATGATATGCCAAAAATACCCAACCAAAATCACCCTCACGTAGGGCCAATTACATTAAAATTACTTTCGACGTTGCCATGGGCCCCCGAAAAGCGTTTAAGACGCCAAACATCCAATTGAAACGTTAAAGTCTCAGGGAACATGTCCTCCTATTAAATACGCTTATTTTCCCTTAAAGCCAACATATTTCCATACACACTCCGCATCCTTGTCGCCACCGAATGCAGTGTCATGGCAACGGAAAAGCGTTTAAAAAAGGAGAAACTTCGTCAGAATTGCAACTGCCACTCGGACACCCCCGCAAGTGCCTCGAGCCACGTTCTGGCATAGAAAAGTTTGGACTTTGGAGCCAACAATTTATTAACAACACCAAAAAAGAGTACAAACTTTTGCCCACAACAGAAACAAGCACGAAAAAAGCCCAAACAGTCGAAGAACAAAAATTGTGACAAAAATGTTCGTGGCGAACACTTCGGGCGCTTTACATTATCAGCAGCCACCCACACGAGAGAGCAAAATATTCGCGATTAAAGTTGGCATAATAAATTCCAAAAAGCCAGCAAAAATAAAATACAGAGCACGGCGCTTGCATAATTTATGAGAGCTTAAGTAGAGGCAAATGCAAACAAATTCGCTATTCAGGCGAAACGGCCCGAAAATGCGAGACAAACTGTGATTGTGGCTCTGCCACTGCGCACCTTGGGCCGTAAGAGCTGAGCGACTGGCAGACTGATGTCCAATTCAAAATGTGCAGCAAAGTTTGTCCAAATTAATTGAGTATTGAAGAATTTGGGGGGAACTTAAGCTTTTTACTGCGTACTATACATGGGTGAGCTGGTTTACTATCATCTCTGATGAGAGTGCCAAACGTCCGCCCTGCCGTTACATTACCATGGCACCATGGCACCTTAATGAAGCTGCGCCAGAAACATTTGGCAACAGCGAATGGCCATTAAAGCGCTGAAATGTCTCCAATGAATTTAACAGTAAGAGCAGAACCGGGCTTTGTCCGGCTCATCACACTTTCATGAGCAGAAGGTGCCCGAAAAGAGCTCGAAGTACTGCCATTAGTTGAATCATTCCAGCCGCCGCTGCTGCTGCCACTGCTGTTGATTATACGGCAACCCAAAGATCATACCGGTGTCAAGTGTCCGCCGTAATAGTTGTCTTTATGACAGGACAACCGGCGGGACAGGGCAGGACAGGGCAAGTCAGTATGGAACAGGATAGGATAAACCAGTTGGCATGGGGCCAATGGGAAAAAGGGTTTACTCCGCACAGCTGGGGGGAACAAATAACATTCGCTAACAACTTTTGGATGGCATAAATGTCAACGCCGCAGTGACCCAACACGTAAAACGGTGCTGGGAGCCAAGACATGAAAACGGAATCCATTTAAATTACATTTCAATGTACGGGGATATGCTGATGGCTTGCACCGAAAGAAAATACACCTCTTGAGCCGCAAAATAGCGTTTCAATGGAAAGGAAATTCAATTAGGTTAACCGGATTTAAAGACTGGCACTATTTTCTGTCTGTAGTTTAGACGACGATGCCACAGGAGGTCGAGTGTAAGTACTTCCATGCCAGGCACGTAATAGACAGCATTCTGAAACTGCGAACGCCTCTCTCATTTATTTATTGCCAAGCAATTGCAGCAATCAAATCGAAGGGAAGCAGCCAACGCCCACACCATACGGGCGAAGTTTTCCGGAAAAGTAGGGCCGGATCGTGTGCGTGCGGCATAGGGTACCGTTTTAGCTTCGTGTCTGCGAAAAGCCAAGCTAGGCCAGGCCAGGCCAGGCCAGACCAAGTCAAGCAAACAAATCATGGCTATAACCAAGCAGCCGGGCCAACTCATTGAGTGAGCATTGAAGTGGCGTTGTACTTTTTAATAGCGCGAAAACGCATCGCCAACTGCCAGACACTTTGGCATAATTGGGTCATAAACTAGTCCAAGGATCCCAACACGGATACGGATCCATATCCGTATCCGAATCGAATCCCTCCCCAGCGATGCACTCGTGCCGTCGATGATGGCTGATGACCTTTTTGAGTGCGTGCTTCATTCCGATAAAGTGCAATCAGTTGAGTTGCCGGCGCATAATTAAGGAAATGTGCATGCAATCGGGATTTGCATGGCAAAGGAATTCCGGGCCAGAACAAATGGGTTAAATAGACAATTGCCGATCAAACATGTTGCACACAGGCAATGTCGACGCATGATAAGCATTTGAGTCTATGCATTACGAACATTACGAGGCGGAATGTTCGTAAAGCATAGACTTAAATTTCAGTTGGTTTTCTCGAGGGAATGCCTAAATGACTTCCCAAACCACAGCAAGAAGCACGCACTCTCGATTGCCAAACAACTTAAAGCAGTCGCAGCCGTTCTTAAACAAAATCCATTGACCCCGATGGGCGTTTGTTTATGGGTTCACTTACTTTTAATCAAGAATCGCTCCTGCCTTATCTGCGTTACGCTGGCCTAATTACAATAATCTGCTCTAATGATTGTTTTACCATTTCTGCACACAAACAATTCCGACTTGGCCAGGCAGCCAAGTTAATTGACTTGGCCGCCTGCCCCAGCACTAAGGAACTTTACCGAGACTACATCCGTTTTAATGGCCTCTCGTTCGCTATAATTAGCAAATAAAATGAATCAATTTCGTGCCGTTCGAGTATTTGCGTTGCCGTGAATTATGAAAGTTTGTCACGTTTATCGGCGGTAGTAAAATGCTTGTTTGCCCAGTGAAATGTATTATTTACTTTATCGACAACTCGAGATAAAACAACGCAAAAGGGTGCTACCTACCGGTAATTCATTTGACAATATTTGGCTCCGGGCCGGGTGACAATTGTATCGAAATAACAGACAAGTACGAGTAGCTTTGTCAACAGCAAATCTGCAAAGTGCGAAAACATGTTTTCCCTCCGGCCGACTGCCGTAAGCCTTTCCCCAAACTTGTGGTCGTCGTCAATTCAAGAGAGTTAATGGACACCCTGTGCGCTGTGTGTTTCACGCATAATTCAATTAGACCTCTTGGCTCTTAATTACAACTACAAAGGCAAAGGGCAAGGGAAATGGGCGGGCACCCGGCACGCCCACTCCGAACTTTATTGTAATTTTCCTGGCTCTGTGCTAAAATGCGTAAAATAATTAAAACAACATAAATAATATTATTATCAACAAACGCACAACCAGCGGGGGCTAGTTTGGGGCCCAACTTCGACCCCCCATTGTCCTTGCCTTGGGGGGCTAAGTAGATTTCAAATTATTCCATTAGTGTTGATGACATTTGGCGAGCGTCCGCCCTGCGCTTCCCAGATGATATGTGAAGTGCTAATGCCTGTCCGCAGTCCGCTGTCCGTAGTGTCCGCTGTCCGCTGTCCGCAGTCTGCTGTCCGTCCATTCAGTCTGGCAAAATTAGCCGGGCAACTTAATTAAGCATACTCCGGGGACGCCGGGGCGGAGATTGGGGAGGAAATCCCATTCAATTTGTCAACACTTTATCGCCCGGCGACGACTTTCGATCCGATTTCCAGCTGAGTCCCAGACAAATCGTCATCGGGCCAAAACTACTGCCGACCGACGAGATTATATCGCCGGGTGCTTAACTAAAAATTAAATGCAAATTGCATGCACGAACGCACCAGACTATGTGATTTATGCGACACTGGCACATAATGCAAACGAAAACAGCTTGGCAAATGAGTGCCCATCAATCAGATGCAGGAACCCCGCCGGCCACCCATCCAGCAAAATGTGAAACAAAAAGCCCCAAAGGACACCCAAAAGACACCGAACACGAGGTGCGACATCACAAGATCCGATGCGATTAAGCCAATTCTCGGCAAGAATGCGGGGGATGCTAGATTAATGACACACGATTCCGGAGCTGACAGTGTAATCATGAACTCGTGTGCTCCTGGATATTTATACTCTACGCAATCTTTCCATACACCTCCGCCCCGCCCCGCCCCAACCAGTCTTTCGCCCACTTTATGGATACATTTTGTCATAATTTGCTTTTCCGCCTGACAGGGCAGATAAAAAGCTTTCCCAGCAATTGATTAAAGCCAACAAAAAAGACATCAGCCGGTTGGCAAGTAATGTTTTAAAGCGACGCGACGACCGAGATAATAAATTAACTATGGCCGACACGTAGGCGCATAAACTTCGAGCCGCTTTCCCGGGTCGCCCTAAAATTTTGTCAAGTGGTCAGCAGAATGGACCGCCTCCAAGTCTCATGCAAAATTAACATTCTGAAAAACATTCCCCCGCCCATGCCCATGCCCATGCCCATGCCCATTCCTATGCCGTCCCCTTGAGTGCAAATACAAAAGTGGGCGCCCCCTCGCACACTTGACCTTGCTGTGAATGAATTCAGTGAATGGCGAAGACGCAGCGCCAAAAGCTGAGCTATTTACAGCTGACTTGGCAGTATTTTTCGTTGGCTTGTTTTTTTTCCCTCCTCTGGGCCGCAGGCAGCTGCAGGCTTTTAATTTTTTACAGCTGCTATTTAAAAAAAAAATTTAAGTAAATAAAAAAGGGCAACCCGGGCCCAGCGCCGCTCTGGCTGTCGAGCCATTATTCATATTTTGACAGCAGTCTATGGACGGGGCCCACGCGGCGTATGCGTTTTATTTGCTTTCATGATGAACTTTCTGCATATTTTACGTAGGCCAAATATTTTCCCAGCCACCCCCTGGAAAACCCTCCAAAAAGGAGCAGCTAATGCGCGTGAAAATACTTGCCAGTCGCTTGATCTTTTTGTTTGCCGCCAGAAGGAGTAAAATGGCGGGAACTGGCGAAGGGGATTGTTTACTCCGTTTGGGAGGGGAAGCGCAAATAGCACAACGATAGATCTACAAGAGGGGTTAAGGGATAAGGGCTGGGGGATTCGGCCAAGGAAACATTCCTCAATATTGACACCTCGTCAATTTCCTGGTTAAAATAACTTATTTGATGAATTTACATATTTCTTTTTGGGCGCCTGATAAAAAAGTGCCAACATTTTGAATTATTATGTTAGCTTTTCTACACGGTGGCTTTACACGGTGGTATTCTTTACAGCGGTTCGATGACTTGGTACATTTTCATTTTTAACTTTTTCATATCGTTTCAGTTTTGTTTTCATTGTTAAAAGTAAACTTTTTGCATCGTGAATGGAGGAAACATTCTCATAAAAATAGAAGTCCCTTATTTTACTTTTTTTTTCTGATCGGTTTTTGGTAATTCAACTTTTTAAATTCCCTGCCACAGCGAGCCTTTCCAAATTTCAATAGAGAGTTGGGAGGGAAAAATCATAGAGAAAGCTGATTTGTGACCCTAAAGTGTCAAACAAGCCCCCCGGCGACTGACACAACACAGATTGCCCCAAAACGGGTTCAATCTTAAAGTTTAACCAAAAATAAAAGAGTAGTTGAGACAAACAGCCGCAAACATTTGCATGTGTCGGGGTGGCGGCGACATTTGCATACCCAAAGGGACGAGGAAAATAAGGACATGTGTTCGCGCCCAGCATTGATAAGGTCTGTGGCCGAAGGACTCGTCCCCCAGCCCGCAAAGTGATTTCTCAGAGCGTTGCATAATTCAGGGTGCCATCATCAGCAGGAACAATGAAGGCAACTCCACTAACATTGATTTATGCACAACTGGCATAAATTTGAATATAAATAAATAAAATGGGGCCTTTGCTGCTTGGCCCATAAATAAATATGACAAACACCTAGGAGCGGAGATCTCAGGTGTTTGAGAAAGACCGAAGAGAGCCTGAAATCGGGAAGCCAGAATGCACTGGTTGCTCAAAAATGTTTATTTAATGAGCAGTTTTCGGGTTAATTTTCTGTAATTTATGTGCGAATGGGTTCTAAAATGTTAGAATAAATAAATGGGATTTTCCGTCGGCTTGGCCGTGTCCTTGAGCCCGCTCAAAAAGATCTGCCATTGAGTTATGATTCCAGCCGGCCGGCTGGCTTGCGTCTTGGCCTTCGTCTTGTATCAGTCCTCCCGTAATTGTATTTGCGTTGGTCATGGCAATTACATTGTCGGACATACTATATTCCATTTCGTGTCATTCCCTGCTGTTCAGGCTTGTCTATTTTTGTGTGCCAAATGAAATTAACACAGCATCAACTGAGGCCAAGAAAATCGACCAGGCCCCCAAGGAGCAGCAGCAGGGGCAGGGGCATGGGCAGGAGCAGAAATGTGTTGTAGCTGGCTGGAGGCGGCACACATGAAAATGAGATGCCATTAAGTGGAAGGGGCTGCTGGAGGTCGGAGCAGCAGCAGCAGCAGCAGGCGGTGAAATATCAATGGCAGAACAGCGGGGCTGCTGCTGGTAGAAGCTATGTCTGCTACTTATGCGAGCAGCCCNTAATTGTATTTGCGTTGGTCATGGCAATTACATTGTCGGACATACTATATTCCATTTCGTGTCATTCCCTGCTGTTCAGGCTTGTCTATTTTTGTGTGCCAAATGAAATTAACACAGCATCAACTGAGGCCAAGAAAATCGACCAGGCCCCCGACGAGCAGCAGCAGGAGCAGCAGCAGGGGCAGGGGCAGGGGCAGGAGCAGAAATGTGTTGTAGCTGGCTGGAGGCGGCACACATGAAAATGAGATGCCATTAAGTGGAAGGGGCTGCTGGAGGTCGCAGCAGCAGCAGCAGGCGGTGAAATATCAATGGCAGAACAGCGGGGCTGCTGCTGGTAGAAGCTATGTCTGCTACTTATGCGAGCAGCCCGCACAACCCACAGCCCTGGGGTGCGGCAACACTGAGCGATACTTATGTTCACCCGGCGGATACAAATTTTAATATCTAGCCACGTGGAATGTTTTATACAGATCGGTCAATGAATAATGATGACACGTCCTTTACCAATGTCAATGCCTGGATAAATACATAGGTATCAAGTCGATAAACCTGGATTACTGCGTTTCTACTTGTTTTGTTTTAAACTTTTTCCGTAAATTATTTGAGTAGTAAACTAATTCATATTTAAATAATGCACTAAACAAGAATGTTTCTCTAAAAAGGACAATAAGTTCGGTCGAGAATTTATCATTTTAGGATAGCATTTGAGATTTAGTGTTGAACGGGAGAAACAGTCAATGAGGTAGGCTAATTTTTTCTGCGTGCAGCCATCCATACATGCCATGTATATGCGGATTCCTTCATTCGTTCGGCTGTCAGCCCGCCTCGCTGCTCATTCATATCCATTGTGGGAAGAAAATGCAATCAAATTACTTTGATGTTTCCATTAATGTCGTTTACTTTAACGCTGAGCAACAGCAGCAGCAGCATTGGCAGCAGGAGCAAAGGCAAAGGCAAAGCAAAAGCAAAGCAGGAGCATCGAAAAAGCAGGAATGATAATGTCGGAATCATCTGTTTTGCAGTTTGCTTCTTGGAATGCCTCATTTGATGTCTCTGTTTGCTCTGGCGGTGCTGTTGTTGTCGGTTGTCGGTTGTCGACGTTGTTGCTGCAAATCAGAGCACAATGTCCTGCCGGCTGGCATTTTTATTGAGCACGATGAGCGTCTCAAAGGACGCCGTCCCAGGGCTCCATAGCCCCGGGCGCTCAACAAGCAATTCATTTGAGTTATTATCCCGGTATCAATGGCTGCTCCTGCTGCTGCGACTGCCACTGGTCGCGCTCCTGCTGCCACGACCGCTTCCAGAGTCCTTTAAGGACCTCGCCTTAATATGCAGTCAGGTTGTGTACTTTCCCGCGAATTTGCACAGAAAATCTCTTAGTGTGCACAGTGTCATTTCCGTTTAGGTTTTATGGCATTTCCCACCGCCATTATCTGTACTTTGCGTCCAGGCCAACACTTTGGCTTTGCAATTTTCATTGTTTGCCGGCTTCCTCTGCCCGTCCCTCTTTTCTGCGAAGAAAAACGCATTTCCTGGCACTTTTCTTTGTAGCAAAACGCAAAAGGGACACCGAAATTAAGGACTTTTGTTTGCATCAAAAATAGTTTAGCATGCACTGAAAATGCAGATGCTTCCTAATATGTTTAGTTAACATAAATTCAACGAGTTTATGTTAAAGTTCAGGATATTATAGCTTTAAATTTCCCTAGAAAATTATTTTCCAAGATGCCCGAAAAAAAGGAAGTAGAATCGCTGTAATTGCGATTTCTCGACAAGTAGATACGATGTACTTATTTTCACCAGGCATTGGCAGTGGATCAGGCCGTTTCGGAGATATAAATAAATATGCAGGAGAAAATATAGCTCTTTGACAATTTCAGAGGTTCTGAGGGCGTGGCTACAATTTAACATTGACATATTCTTCATGTATACTAAACGCACCTGAAACATATAGAATTACATCTCTAGCTCTTGCCATCTCGGAGAAGGACGTGTTCTCCCTGTTCCATACATTTGCACAAACTTAATATACCATTTGTACCTTAAGGTACATGGTATAAAAATTAATTTAAGCAATGTTACTCCTTTAGGAATGAAATTTGCAGCATAATGCTAATGGAACTCAAAGCAAATGAAAGGAAAACGGTTGTTTTTTCAATTATGCAGAACTTTAGATTTTCGTGAGCAACCTTAACTTTCCGCTGAACAAATTTGCTCTCGCCGAGATCAAATTTTTAATTACACTTTGGGTACTTGCGCAGGCTGTTTGCCGTTCGCTATTTACATAAAATCATTTCGTTTCGCGCCTTCGCCGACACCCTGACCTTGTCTTTGCGTTTCAATGATGACACTTCTTGAAATCTGGCGACTGGGTGGCTCTTTGGTGCACTCAGCACCGCCCACCCGTCCAAGGTAACCAGTTTCGCCCCAGTGCCCTGGGCCGAGACACTGCTGGGCTGTCGATGAGCTCCCAAATGGCTGGGCAAACAACCCGGTCAATTGTTTTTGGCCCTCATGAAAGACGGGCTACGGCAACTTCTGCTTATTAGGGCTAAGGGCCATTAAAATCAAACACTATGCTTTACATTATGATGATCATCTTCAGTTTCGTTCGAGTGGCATTGTTCTGCCATCGCTTAACTATTTAGCTTGGTTTGCCTGATTTGTGGTCATTGAAATGGGCGTTCATTTGCCAAATAAATTAGCTGGAGGGGCCCGAAATAGATAGATAGTCAATTACCGAACCCATCCAAGAGTCCATCCATCCAAGTTACATTCAACAACCAGTCTCATCGGTTTCGGCTTGTTGCCACTCAATTAAGGGGAGCATTGTTTCAATGGAAGAACTACTTGCTACTTGCCCCCAAACTATTTGCACATGTGTGCAAAAGTTTTCACTACAAATTGCTGGCATTCAGTCAGACCATTAGGCCACCTCCTCCTGCCACCTGCCACCTGCCACCTGGGTTCCGTTCCGTTCCGTTCTGTTCTGTTCTGTTCTGTTCGGCAAACTTGGAAGGCAAGAGTTTAGAAGCCTGGGTCTGCCAGCAAACACGTTTCAATTTGGCCTCAAATATGCATCACATTCTGTGTTATCTCTTTGAGGTTCGTTGCCATCTGGCTGTTTATAATGGCAACACTCACTCGGCTCGAAAGCCAACCTGAAATTGTGACAATTTCCAGGAGAGGTCGAGGGCGGGGCGTGCGACATGAACTCATGTGTAATTGCATTGATAAGTGAGCGAACAAACTGAACAAACTGATGTTGTGTGGTCACAGTTTGGCCAGGATGCTCGGGGAATTGAACACAATGGAGGTAATTACACGTTTATAGTGGAAATTTGTAAAACCGAGAAGAGTGGTTTAGGCGCACCAGACAGCCAGCAAGCTCGTCAATCTGCCGACTAATACCTGCAGCCTGTACCGCATTTGCTGCAAATACGTATAGTACATTTGCCGCAGACACAAATTGAATTTCGTCTGAAAATTTTACTGAAAACTCTTTGGGGCCAAAATTAGCCCGCAGCTCTGCTATCAGTCGACGGCACTCACACCAGCCTCATTTATATTCTTATTTCTTTTCAAAAGCGTCTCATTTCTGGCATTGTCTACGGGTGACGGCGTGGGCAGCTTGTTTCTGGGGAATTACTCAGGAATCCCAATCCCGGCTACATGGCGTATGCGTGATATGCGAGTTTTTTGGGCGACAAAGCCCGAAAATCGGTCGCGTTTTGTTGCCAGTTCCCTGGAAGCGGAGCAATTTGCGAAGCGAACAATGACAACTGGATGACATTTGAATTATTCTTACAAGGTCGCGGTTTCAACGGGAGCCAGGGCCGGAGCCACCTGGGCGTATGAGCGATATGTAATGTACATGTAATGTCTGCGCTTGAATAACATCGAAGGGCCAGGGGGGTTGCTTCGCGTGCGGCATTGTCGCGCCGGAATCTGTCTAATTACATCGGCGAAACTGATTCATTCGCCAAAACTTTTTCGAGCAGCAAAGGCAGCCAAGAACAACATAGAAAGAGAAACTTTGGCAGGAAATTTGCAGGGAAGTCAGCAGACTGACTGACATCCTGACACAAATATTTACAGATTGTAGCAGTATTTATGTTTGCATTGGCCCGGCTTATGGCACTACCCTTCTTTAACTAGACCAAAAGCCATGACTGGCAACTTGCGCCCATGTATGGTTGTATGGTTAAGTGGCATCAACATCAAGTCATCGTCGTGACAAACGCGACGGCGGCATCTTCCCGGGGCAGGACTTCGCCCCCGCCCCGGCAACACTTCCGTTGAAAGTGCAAATTGAAGGGGCCACACATAATGCGTGTGCCTGCACTGAGCGAAATTAAGTAGTTGTAACTTACCGACAGCGAATACGAGATAAAGTGAAGAAACAGGCGGACAGGACTAGATCGACTCGGCTGATCAGAAGGGTATGAAACCGGGTGTAAACCGTTTAAGAAAAAGGCGAAGACTTCTGCATTTTTCTCTGTGCGCGTCCTTGACTGTTATCCTTGCCGACGCTTGATGACGCAGCCGCTCTGCTTCCTGCATCCCTGCATCCTGCTGCATGCATCCTGCACTGCATGCGCTCAAAGCTGCCAGCGCTAATGGCAGCGCAACATAATTCTAATCTTTTTGTTTTCCTCAGCATTCCCAGAAAGTTTTTCCCGCTCATTAAAGTTCGCCCAGCGGCCGGGGCCGCTTTAAGGTTTACTTTGCCAAATAGTCCGACAGGGAAAAATCATTCCTTCCACTTGGCTGGGAAAAGCACTTATCTTAAATTTGATCAACTCAACCCCAAACAACAGAACTCCGTCTCCAGCTGTCCATCTTCGCACAGGAAGCGGAAGCGGGGGTGAGAATTTCCGACATCGCAAATCTATCGCAGCGCCCTGCCACCTTCCTGGTAGAAGGTCCTCCCAATGCTTCGGCTAACCATTTAGAAAACAATTTAAAATAATGCCACTGCAGAAAAGCAAAACAAACAACGTGTGGAAAGCGGAACTTTATTCGTTTGCTTACGTGTGCTGGGAAAATGCAAATAAAAAAGCGTAAAACAAACAGCTGGAGCTATGGGGAAGAAGAACAGCAAAACAGCGGAAAAGCGGACAAGAACGAAACAAAAGTAAACAGGGTAGCAAAACAAGCAATCAATAATCAATATGAAGTAAATATTATTTTGAGGAGCTGTAAATAGCTAGCAAAGCGCCGAGGTGCTGGCTTAAATCTGAGACGAGGGCCCCAGAGAAGATTGTCCTGCCAGGCGGGCCCACAACGTGAATTTCAATTCGCTGCGATTGCTGTCTGTCCATTTTCCGCAGCACAAAGGACCTCGAAGGCAGCAGTGGCTGTGGCTGCTGCTGCTGCTGCGCTTTGTGCCACTGGGCACTTGCAATATGGGCGTGACATAACCGGTTTATCAGCGGAGCCTGCCCTGTCTAACCGACTGAACCATCATCCCCGATCCCAGCCCTCCTCCACCTCCATCACTCTCGAAATGCGGAAATCAGTTTTGATTTCAATTTCTCGTTCACCTCTCACTCGCCTGTGTGCTTTTCCTGCTTTCCCTGCTTTCCGTGCTGGGGCTGCTGGTTGGCATTGTTGTTTCCCTGTTGACCGGTGGAGTGTGTCGAAAATGAAAATGTTATTCAGGCCTGCCATTAGGGTGCTTTTCATGCGCAAAATTAAGTTCTTGTTGCCATTGATTGTAACTACGTGGGCGGCACTGGGAACAAAACATCTTAGTCAAAAAGTATGCGAATAAATTTGATCTGCGAAGGATAGCCAAGGTTAGCAGCCTTCAAATTGGATTCTCATTTTGTAATCCAAGGGATTCGAATGATGTGCACTTAACCTTGACACCTAAGGATTAATTTTTGAGAGTGCACAAGAATACCCAGACGCTGTTCCTGCCTCTGTCCCTGTGCCTTGCAGGGTAATCTGTTAAGCTGTCAGCCGGCATTGGCATATTATTGCTGGCTATTGTTTGCAAATATTATAGCATACATCTGCGGGCAACCGGCAGCTGCCACTCATTAATCATTTTACTTGTCACTGCTCCTCTTGGCTCCAATCAAGTAGGTTTGCGAAAAGAACGTGAAGCCGACCCCACCATCGCATCGACACGTTGCGCCTCGCCACCATATGTATTTGCAATTAATACACGAATTATTTCAGTAGCCACCCGGTGGATATTGTGGATGTTGCGCAACGGCACTGCGTCCATCAAGCGGCAATTAATTTATATAATCGAATTATGGCCCGGCACGATTTTAATTAATATTTCTTGGCCATTTGTATTGTGTCACATTAATGGGCACAACAATTACATCAGTCAAACGAGCAGTTAATCAATCAATTAATTTCTGCTCAACCGCCACGTCCAGAACTACTTGCCGACGCCCAAGAGCGGCTCTTGCAAATTCAATTTTCGCCGCTTGAGAACTTAATTTGCCAAACCGCCAGGCAGCGCCGCTAATTTTACCACCCGAAAAACAACAGAAGAAAGTGAAAATAAAATGGGGAAAATGGAAATTTGCAAATCAAATTACTATGCTTCCTCCGCAGCGCACTCCGACGGTCGCGGCTATTCCGGGCGTATCTCCGGGTGTGTTGCCATCTATGCAAATTTAAGCAGCAGCACACTGCTGGCTTTGCGGTTTCTGCGCCTCATGGAACGTGTTAATTGCAGCCACATGCCCTCCGACCTCCGACCTCTGGCCCCGCTTCCTCCTGCCTTCCGCCTCCCGCCTCATGCCTTCTGCCTTCCCTGCCTCCACTGACAGCTGCAGCCGCCTAACAAATGCAATTAAAATCTTTGCGCAAAGAAACTGCTACGGAGTGTTTCGGGGCGAGTTGGCTGTTGGCTCCGGGCAGCAGATAACATATTGCCCACGCGCGTTCCTCGTCCGAGAGGAATGTGTCTGGTCAGAGCAGGGTAAAAAGTGACAAAAAGAGCGCAGAAGAAACAGCAGGATAAATGGCATTTATCCGAGCTGCTCCTGGACGGTGGAGCTGCTTTTGGCAAATCTAATTTGGACCACACGAAGCCTCTAACACTCAGAGCTGGCATCTTATTCTTCTTATGATAGCTTCCGGTCTCTGGAAGGCATTTTTTCAAAGAAGGTTTCCTCCTTTGCCGGAACATTACCCCAAAATTTCCTTTTGATACGTGCAGTATCGACGGAGTTGTAAGTCTTTGATTTACATAGGAAGCCCCTTAGGAAAACATAGATCGTGCATTAGGATCATCTTTGAGTATTTCTAATTAAAATTGATTACCATTGTCGCCGTCTTAATGTTTAGCTTTGGTCCCAACATAGAACTCCCGCAAATTTGGTGATTTTTTCGGGACCTGGTCTTTTGCTAATTAGGTTGCCAGGCGGCAGTTCCTCGGGTGGTAGGAAAAACAAAGTAAGCTCTGACTCCCAGCACGATGTGAAGTGAATGGTATTTCCGGCAGTTCGCTAATCGGCTTAGGGCACCAGCTCCCAGCTCAGCTCAGCTCAGACCAGCCGCAACAATGCAACATCATGCAATATTTAATCACGTTAGCTGGATGGGCTAACGAGGCCCGCATATGCAACAACTTATAACTTGCAATAATTACACGTCCATGCTAGACAATAGCTCGCATACAAACTCTACATGCAGTTTCCCTTTTCCCATTGCAGGAGCTTCTTGGAAATTAATTATTAATGCATCTGATGAGACCATTTTGCGTCGACGGCCTTGGCAGCCGATGCGAGTGCTCGGAGTGACAGCCTGCACTCGTCTATTGTGATTACCGCAACTGCAGCGCAGCAGCAACCAGGACGGGGCACAGCAGCAGCCGCAACAATGGCCAGTGGCAACAATGAAAGTGCGCCGCTTTACTGCGGCAGTGGCATGGATAATTTTCACACGAGGTGAGTGCTAGCCCCTGTGCTACATAATACTAAATATTGCAAAATTGCACGTTTAACTATTATCGAACCAAGTTTTTGATAAATTTAAAAATTTAATGCCGAGAAAATTGGGTCTCGTTGCCTATCGTGAGCTGTCTGCGTAGAAAGGCCAAATTTAGGCGAACGGGACAATGTTGCACATTCGATACTTTCTGGCCATCCCTACCGCCCTGCTTGGCGGCAACCCAATGTCAATGGCAATGCCAGGGAAAAATGGAAAATGCGCCTCAAGGGCAGACAACTCAAACACAACACAGTACACTAAAATCGGGGCAATAACAGGCCAAAACAACAACACCATTAGCCCGCAGCGGCGACGACAATATGGGAATCGTTCAGAAATCGATTATCGCCTTGCCACCCAGTACCCAGTGGCTGCCGCCGCACTGTCCCCCGACTTGGGGTAGCTTCAATTTTGATTTGCCATACAATTTTGTCGGGCGATTAACCCCAGAAAAAAACAGGAAAAAGAAAACAGATTTGTCAACAGGCAAGGTCAACAATTGATGGGTGAAATTAATTTAATTGACCATTTCCTTGGGGCAATCCAAGTGCCCATCTGCTGCACCCATAAAACCGAACCGAGGAGACACAACCAGTATTTATTCGTATTCCCTGCATGCCAGTAGCTCGTAAAATTGAAGATGATTAGACGACGCCCCAAAAACTTTATGGCGGGATACATTGAATTTAATTCCCCGGCCTAAGGGCATATGCCATCCGTGACAATTGGGTTGAAATAAAATCTAAAGGAAATGAATCCACTGATTCAAAACGTCCATCTTTCAGCCCCATCAATAACTGAAATATATTTGGGGTCATGTTTCCTGGTTTCCCAGTATTATTAACTGCAAGCGTCGCTCATTATTGGCGTTGATTAAGTTCCGGACCGGTTCGAAGGGGAAATTATTCATGCTAAGGTTACGCAACACCCGCTCTGGGGTCACCTAGACCCGACCCTCTGGCATCCCGCCGCCTGGCCAGGCTTTTAGTTTTAATTAGAGCAAAGTCTGGACGGTATTAATGGCCTCAAAGTGGCTTGCCACAGCATCCCTGAATGTTATGCGGCGTGGTTGGGGTTTAATTAAAGGTAACGCCGCCGCCGCCGCAATGGACGGAGTTTGAAAGATGACTGTATGGCAATTAGATGTGTATCCAGCACACTTGGCCATTTACTTTTGTGTCAAAGACGTGCCAAATTGCTGGCGAGGCGACACTTGACGCTGTCACGCCCCAGACAGACGCACCACCGCCACCATCACCCAGTAGATGGATCTTGCACCGCTCACTCAGGGCAGCTATGCGAAAAAATAGAATCCAAACGCCAAAGTGCCACACAGTCCCAGGGCGAACACTTTTAGGCAGTCACTGTGCCAGTGAGAGTCAACTGCAACCCTTCCTGTGGCGGCTACGTGACGTATACGCAATATATTTGGCAAGACTAAGCGAAAAGGGACCACAAGTCGGACGCCGAAAAAACCGCAACAAAACACGCACAAAACAAGCAATTAACATAAATAATAAAGAGCGCATGGCGGGCTTTTGTCAAACGAGAGGAAAACCGAAGGCGAAAAAAATAAAAAGGAAAACCAAAGACCGAAGACCGAAGACCGAAAAATGTGGAAAATTGCTTCTGGAAAATATATATTTAATTTTCCAAATGCGTTGTCGCTTACGCTCTCACATGTATTCCCCGAACAATAAAACAAATACACACTCTACGACACACAAATCGTCTGACATGGCATGTTAAAGGCTTCTTCTCATTCTGACGGACAGGTGGCTGGCGGCTGAAGTATCCAGACAGCAAAATCGGTATGAGGAATGTCCTGTTCCGAAAACGTGTCCCGAAAACGGCCAAATTGAAACGCGTTCCGAACGCAGGAGACGTTGCGTGGGACCCTCGTCTTGGCGAACGACTCCCGGGGAATTTACAACTCCATTCATCAAACTCACAAAAACTTTGTCGCCCCAAACAATGCAACACATTCACTGTCGCACACCCAATACCCGAATTTCACCTCGGTCAAATCCAGACTCCCGGCTCCCGGCTCCCGGTCCCACACAGGAATGCTTTGCTGAGTCTAATTTATGGCCTTTGATAATCCATGTTGATGAATGGCAGCCACGACAACGACAACGACAACGACAACGACAACGAAAACGACAACGATGCCGACATGAATGAAGTTCTGGAATTGTTTCGGCCCAAATCTAGGGCAGGGGTATTTGGCTCAAAGTTATTGGCCTAGAAATCAGGCATAGTCAGCTGTCGAAATGAACTCTCAAAAGGCAAACAAGCTCGGCATAAAACCTAGATGCACGTTGAAAAATTACACCAAGATGAGGCCTTGCGGCAGAGTTTGCAAAAAAAAAAAACTTAAAAAGCCATGAAACAGAAACCAACACCGGTACTTTCCAAGAAAAACCCCTTTCGATGATTTTTATGCTCTAGCTGATGAAAATACACAATGTTTTTTTGTTTAATTGATCCGCAAAATGTTGTTCGGACTCAAATTAATTTGAGCCGACAACCATTTCCTGGAAAACCCTGCCATCCGTGAACATAGCACATTTGCGTAGGATGGACTGCATCTGCAGCGGACCGCCCACAGAGTGGAGAAACAGAAAATAGAATGTTGTCCACTGCTCGCTATTTTATGTTTAGACCCCCGCCAGAATTTTTTTTTTAGTTTTTCACAGCATTAAGGTACTGTTTTTCATGAAATCAATAAAAAAATGTCCTGAAAATTTCCTGACAACTGCATGCAGTGGGGGCCACAAGAGTAGCAGGACGCACTTGTGTCACTCAAACTGCGGAAAAGTGTGGAAAAACCCGAAAGTCTGGCCGTCGCTGGGGAACGCATGGAGCAAGTTTATTAAACATTTTTGCTGCCACTCAAATGCAGTCCAAATGCAAATCCCAGGATGCTCAATATTGTCTAAAAGGAAAATTTCACAACTTTTCTACAATAAAGGCAAATTCTACAGCGGTGTAAAATATATTCTATCTTTTTCCCCCATAACTGCTGATTAGCATCGCGCTGAATATCATTTTTTGTAGCCCCAAAAGGTGTAAACGTAATGTCTTTATATGTGGCGCCAATGCTGCTCGCAGTATAAATTTCACGCTAAGTCCAATTTGTTGGTTGCAACCTGCAGGAGAGGCTGTAAACAAGGGTAAAGTGGGGAAAGCGTTGAAAGCGTGGAAAGCAGCCTCGGCTTTACTCGGAAAACCCCAAAACTTTGAGCCGCAGTCGCGTGGCTGAAAATTTGAATCCCACCCTGGGGTCTGCCCACTTTGCCCCCCGGTTTTCCTTTTTCTTCTTCTCTGTTTGGCCTCAAACGACGCAAACTAAACAAAGCCCCTAAAATGTTTATCCTGCGACTGGCGAGGGCCTTAGGCCTCTCGGAGTTTATTGCCTGAACTGCTCCTAGGACTGCTTTGTCGTTTGCCAAGTCAACGGAAATGGCTTTTGGATGGTTTTATTGCAACGACCAAGACCCTAGGAGTGTGGAAGTAACAAATTGGTTAAGGCCAACTAGAGCATTCATAGGTCACAGTCGCTCCCACCCATTTATCGTCGATTGGGGTCTTTACCGAACTTGCGATTCAATGGAAATCCAAACTGTGATATGCTCTCATAAAAGGGCTTAAAGAATATTAATGAACTTGTTTTACCGCCTCTTTCAGCTACAAAAACATGCACGGATACGTCTCGCTGGTGGTCTGCATCCTGGGCACCATCGCCAACACCCTGAACATCATTGTCCTGACCCGTCGCGAGATGCGATCGCCGACCAATGCGATCCTTACGGGCCTGGCGGTGGCCGACCTGGCGGTGATGTTGGAGTACATACCCTACACCATCCACGACTACATATTGACCGACAGCCTGCCGCGAGAGGAGAAACTCAGCTACAGCTGGGCCTGCTTCATCAAGTTTCACTCGATCTTCGCCCAGGTGCTGCACACCATCTCCATCTGGCTGACGGTGACGCTGGCCGTGTGGCGCTACATTGCGGTGGGCTATCCGCAGAAGAACCGGCTGTGGTGCGGAATGCGCACCACCATCATCACGATAACCACGGCGTATGTGGTCTGTGTCCTGGTGGTCTCGCCGTCACTCTACCTGATCACAGCCATAACCGAGTTCGTGGAGCAGCTGGACGGGCAGGGCAAGGTGATCAACTCAATACCCATGACCCAGTACGTGATCGACTACCGGAATGAGATCATGAGTGCCACGGCGACTACCGCTCTCCCCGACCCCGCGGCGAACGAAAGCATGTGGGGCAATGTGAGCGCCCTGATGACTACAACCTCAACAACCACTGCGGCCCCATCAACCACGCTCTCCCCCCTGGCCACGCCCCTTCCCACCCCCACGCCGGTGGTGCGAAATGTTACCGTGTACAGGCTGTACCATAGCGACCTGGCGCTGCACAATGCCTCGCTGCAAAACGCCACATTCCTGATTTACAGCGTGGTCATCAAGCTGATCCCCTGCATCGCGCTCACCATCCTGTCGGTGAGACTGATTCTGGCCCTGCTGGAGGCCAAGCGGCGTCGCAAGATGCTCACCAGCAAACCCATCGCTGCGGCCACAGTGGCCAACAGCAACGGGACCAAGACTACGACCTCGGTCAACGGGTCAAAAGCGGCCGATCGGCCGAGAAAGAACAGCAAGACCCTGGAGAAGGAGAAGCAGACGGATCGCACCACCCGCATGCTGCTGGCGGTGCTACTGCTCTTTCTAATCACTGAGTTCCCGCAGGGCATCATGGGCCTGCTCAACGCCCTTCTGGGCGATGCATTTTTTCTGCAGTGCTACCTAAGACTGAGTGAGTAATACCACCCTCGAGCTTTTAAAGAAGGTCAAAAAGTCGACTAAAAAAAGATGAGGGAGGTTCAGGGAGGTTCTGTGCAATTGTTTATTTATTTTTGTTTCTGGTTTCTACCGCCCGCCAGGTGACCTTATGGACATCTTGGCCCTGATCAACTCCAGCATCAACTTCATCCTGTACTGCTCCATGAGCAAGCAGTTCCGCACCACATTCACGCTGCTGTTCCGTCCCAAGTTCCTGGACAAGTGGCTGCCCGTGGCGCAGGACGAGGTGGCCGCCGCCCGTGCAGAGCGCTCGGCCGTGGCTCCCGCCCTGGAAAAGGGACCCAGCAGAAAGCAACCGCACGTGGTGGTGGCGCCCACGACTACCAACATCACACAGGTGACGAATCTGTAGCACAGGAACGGCAACCGACTCGGCCGCCTGCTGAGTCTGCTGAAGCGGGGACGTGGACAAAGGGATTCCGGAGGAATGGCTGTCGTAGAGGCTCCGGAGCGTCCACAGCACTTTCAGGCGATTGTTGTGGTAGTCGACAAGGGAAGTGGGGCGACAGAGAATCAGCTCTATACGACTGAACAGGCTCCGACTGCGACGTAGGAACGCAGTCAGTGTATAATGCTAGTTAAAAGGACTTGGAAGAACCCAGAAACCCTAAAATAATCACTCATAACCCTAGAGAGTGCAGGCTATAAAATGTTAAATAAATCAAATCAGAGCTGGCAAGGCTCTGGAAACTTTTTACGATTTTCCCCCGAGTATGAATTTTCATTTAATTTTCATGTTGATTTGATTCGGCAATGAAGTATGCAATTCACGTGCCCGCTTGCACACAACTACTCAAAACTACGAATTTTTGGCAACGATTTAAGCAGAATATTTGAAACATACTTAATGTACATACGAGTATATACATACATCACTTATGGGATACGGCAATTAAATTAAACTGTATGCAAGGAATGCGTTGCAAATATTTTATAGGCTTAGTTGAGGCAATGTTGATGCAGCCATTGGACGAATCAGTTGCAGTGCACTGGGAGGCAGAGTTGGGTTTATTGGAAAATTTAATCGAAATTCTTTGGTGCGGAATTGTATTGGGCTGTGAATGATATTTAAAGTTCCCCCTGCCTGGATTTGATTAACCTGTTTCCGAGCTTTGGGCATGTTTGAATTTTATCGACTGTTTTGTTTGTGCGACCGAACCGAACCTTTGGCCAGGCACTGCAGCTGACCGGAAATCTCCAATGAAACAATGCATTAATATGTATGTACGAATAACTGCGCGTTTTTTTCCCCTCTTGGGAAGGTTTAAGGCAAAATATCATGTCGCATCTGCTTAACATGACAAATGGCCGGCGAACGCATAAATTATGGTGATTGAAGTATTTGCAATTGAGCCCCGACAAATATTTTCAATCTCGTTAATAATGAACAAATAAATCAGCCATACAAGTCTACGTGGAAAACTAAAAAACGAAATAAAACCCAAGATATATGTATAGTATGTATGTGAATTTAATGTAATTATTGGTTGCTTTTACAACGATTGATTGTAGCTTAAACTCAGTGCTGATAAATTAGCTGTAAATTGTACTCGAATAACTATACATTTAATTAAATTATAATGTTGCCACTCCGCTTACTGAAAGTAAGCGTAAATAATAGATTAATTGTTGTTTGTTACATATACATCTAGTGCGTATTCAATGTACTATATAAGTGTGATTTAATCTACTCAATTACCAACAGTGAGAGCGACGAAATGGTTTATTAGGGAATAATTACCTTTTTATATACATAACTACGAATCGTTCGCAAACCCCCCCAGTGGATTGAGCACTAGTCACTGGTAATTAGATTTATGCAGACGCTAAACATTAAATAACATCCAATTTAATTAATTAATAAAACGAGAATCTATGAAACGATATCCGCCGAGTGGTTTTACTGCCAAAACAAGCTGGGAACAACATGCAAACACGGGGCTTAAACAATTTATGCAAGTTTTTCAATTATTTTTAATTTAACCAACAACTCCCGCCCACGTCCAGTCCAACCAGCCAATCAAAGGGCCGAAAAAACTTTACTGACAACATATTTTAGCAAAGTTTAATTTGCATTAGCCAGAAAATACGGCGGCGAACCGCAGGCAAAAGTTCAAAATACGCTGCGAGTTGGAAAAAAGCACCGTGCAGAACAATAAGCATGAGAAATGGGCCACAAAAGTTTATGGCCCAAAGGAGGTGAAAGTGAGTGGTCCGTGCAGTGGGCGGGCAGAAGATGAGGGATGCTGGCTGCCAACTTTTCTGTAGTTCCGAGTAGTTGCAGAAATAAAAGATTACTTCAGATTGCACTGGCGCTGATAAGCCATGGAAATGGTTGTCTAAAAGACAAGTTGGTTGCGGTCAAGACTGGCAACTGGAACGTTTCCATTTGGCCCTAACTTTGCCCTATAATTTTGACTTTGGCTTTAAAGAAACTCGCCGTCAACTTTTGAGCAGCGTCTCAAGGGGCTCCCGAGGGATAATCATTATACTTCGGCGGCCCTCATTATCTTCGGGCAACCCAAGTCAGGCAATCCCCGGCTGTTTATTGAATTATTAACCATTCAAAGCTGTTTCCTTTTAATCTGCTAATTAACTCAATTGCGGCCCACCTTGGCGTTACCTTAAGACGCCGGTCCAAGCCAATTTCCAGCCGACCGATAAGTTTACAATTTTGTAATTAATGCCCCGTTTTGACAGCTACAATTGGGTCCGCCTCCGTCCACTTGGACCTCGTTAATTTGGCCGTGCTCAATTAAATACGAATCCGCCATTCGACCCTTGAATTACATGGATAGGCCTTCCGCCTGGGAGGCCATTAAATGCAGCGGCGTGCGACCAGCTTGCGGCACTCATAAACACATTTTATCGAAGGCAGTTAGGAGGAAATAACAAAAAATGGCCTAAACTTTGGCCATTATTTGAACGTGCTGTGACTGGGAAGCAGGTCGAAATCGACTGCGAATGCAGCCTGCAAAACTATGGGCCTTGGGGGGCACTGAGAGCGAATTTAATACAAGAAACATTCCTAGAACCTTGGTTGCCCGCGATTTCGCCCAATTAAAACCCGAGCAAGCGCAACCGTCGAACGAAAATTCAAAATTTTAATTACGATTCCATGCTACCTCCATCCACCTGTTGCGTATACGCAGCGTGGGCTTGACAACTTCTAGCTGGCAACCTACTCTGACTCTTCAAACTTTTCATATGAAATTGATTGAAAAACTTTGTGCCGTGCAAGCTGCTTCTCAAAGGGTTGGAGCCTTCGACCCCAGCCCTGCTCCTTTTTCGGCGTTGACGATGGCTCAGTGCGGCGTATGGTGAGTGGCGTGTGGCGTGTGGGTGGTGAAAGGAAATTCATCCCAGTAACCCAACGCAGTACCATGGCAACGGGCCTCTCCAGTTTTTGGGCTCTGGCGTGTGCATTCTGCCGTTGCACAGGAAAGCGGAGTCCTTAAATGTAGCCCAAAGGGAGCTGGCCAAGATCTGTTACTCCCGCGCGACCCCCGCGCGTCCATTTGCATAATGGATTTGACTACAATTAGCTACCAGCTGTTACTGCCTGCTCTGCGGCTGACATGACTTCCAACCGGCCAGAATCCTTTCGAGTGCTTCTGCACGAGGCCGGCCAAGTTGGCTCTTTTAAAGCTACATCTTAAAGGCGTTCCCTCCTTTGGCGGGTCAAAAAAATCACATTTTTGGATATAGTCTTAATCAATTGTTAAACTATCCAAGAATATTACCTCAAAATTTCAAGTCGATGCGTGCAGTATTGTCGCAATTGTAGGTCTTTGAAACGGACGGTCCGGTGATGTATTGAGGTGACCTACCCATTTGCACTACTAAACACTACTTTAACTATGGCTCATTTTAAGGATAATTAAATTATCTTCGATATGACTTTTAATTTCAAAACATATAAACATATGAAATGTGTTCACATAGAAGACAAGAAATCAGTTCTTGAAAATCAAGCATTTTTCGGCCGTCTAAAGGAGGGAAGCCCCTAAAGGGACATGAGGTAACATCATTAACGTTGATGTAATTTACTGCGGCATATACAATTACTATCCAAAATGAACGAGTAAATAAAACTTGAAAACCCCGACTGCCAAAAGTCAGACGAAAGCTAGAGTCAAAAGCCGCATCGCTACTTCGTTGTGGCCATGAACTTGATTCGGCTAAAGCCAAAGGCCCGAGGAACTGACAGCAGCAGCAGTTGCCACAGTGCAGCAGAGCAACAATGCAGCATCCACCGCAGGTTGAGAGTGCCACATTTCATTCGAAATGGAAACCCTGCCACATCACTGTGTGTGACTTCAACCCTTTGGAACGGCTCCCGCATTAATACCTGGCTCTCTGCTGGTCCTAATTGCCGGCGCTTTAAAATACTCTTCGCAGGCGGAAAAGGGAGCAGCCTCTCAAGCCACGACCACAAGGACGTCGGGCACTGTGCAGCTTCAGCTACATGTGCATCCACTGCGCATCTAATGAGGCTCATTAACGTAATTACGTGATGTTAGCCATAACTGGCAAAAATCATTCCCTCTTGATTGCCACGACCCTACGTCTGGGCCGTGTGCCGTGTGCCGTTTGCTGTGGCTTGGTGGGTATCGTGTGCGCATCCACTTCATTGCCCACCGCCACATGCAAGGCTAATCTGTCTGAAGGCAAGGCATATTGTTTGCCAAAGTATTTTTAAAGCAAAGCCGGGATTGGGAACCGATGAAACATGCAAATGATTAATAAATCCAAACATTTGGGGGGGGTGGACGATGTTTATGTGGAAACGAAAACCGAGTCGAGCCCATCAGACGCGCTCGTATGACTTCCAGACACGTGTAGAATCCGATTAAGTTCTAGCCACGGCAATTAATCTAATGGCAGACATCACTGTGGACCCGAACCTAATGCACATGGCTAAATAATTCAGGTAGAAGCAGCTTAATGTTTCAGGTCCGCCGGTCGTGGGCGCCTCGCACTAAATTGAAAATTACACACTCCGAGATCGGGATATTCAATCTTTGTCAAATTTCTGCAGCAGGACAGCAGCCGCCGCAACATCTGCCCTAAAAAGCATCTGTCTGGCCCGAACTCGGCTTACATATAATTGCTTTTCGCACCCGCACCCACAACATTTGTCTCCGGGTTTTCGGTGTTTCCTTAGCCGAGTTTTCCATGTAACTGTCAATTGTCAGACCAGGATTTTTGCAGTGCCCAGGATTTTTCTCTAAGGTCAGCAGATTTGTGTCTAGGGCTTTAGCGCCACGCTCGGCCGCCTTGAGATGTCGCCGGATGCAAAGGCCATTTGCTTTGAAGTGCTCCTCCGGGCTTACAGGTTGCAGCTGGGAGAGGACTTTACACGGGGCGGCAAATCCACAAATCACTCTGCCTTTGAATACAATTAATACGGAGTGCCCAGTGCCCAGTGCCCGCTCTTTGTCGTTCGAACAGCGTTCTCCCTACAGTTGTACAATTAATTTGCTCCAACTAATTCGTAAATCAACCCAACGACCCCGCCCAGCTCGCCTACATAAGTGCCATTTCATTACCTGTGCACACTCCACCACCGCTACATGTAACACGAGCGAAAAAATGCGTTGCTGCCCGTTGGAAATTTATGGTAACGGCTGCCCGGATCGGGAAAAAACGTTTGATGTAAATAATTAACAAGCCATGACAAGCCATGTCGGGGGATTTCTGGCCCATAGATTCTCTTACCCTCGAAAAAACAAGCTAGGACTTCGGGCTACGGGCTTTATGGACCATGCTACGCAAAAAAAGGCTAGACATTAGGTTTGGTAATTGACTGAAATTGCCACAAATAAAATGGACCCCGCTTTCGCTAGCTGTTTTTTCCTATTTTGGGGTAAACTAACGTCGGAAGTGCGAGCACATAAATTAGGCAAACTGTTTCCAGGCTTCGTCCCATTCCTGAAACAATAAAGCCAAGGCATCCATAGAGAAACACAGCGCCGTATAACGATAAATAATTCACCTCCAGGGAAGTATTATTAATAACGAATTAACGCAATTTGCAACAATTAGCTGGCGCTTCGAGTTTTCGGATTAATATTTGATAAATTGAATCTTCCGCGTTCGTGTAGAGCAGAGAAATTACCGTGTAAGGGCAGGAGATGGAAATATGAAATATTAACCAAATTAAGGGATGGGTTTGGAAGAACCGGCAGCAACCACTTCAACAGTTTTAACTCGTTGGCCTTCCACCTTGGCAACGCTGCCGCAGCAATTCTCAACTTTCAGGCAGAGTACATCAAAGCAATTGCCATAAACCACATTTAAAATAATTGCTGCAGTCGCAACTCTTTGAACGCAATCTCCGATGACTTGGTTAGTTTAATTTGCCATGATATTTGAGATGCATGGTAACGCCGCCCATTCTCGGTTGCCAAAAGTGTATAAATATACTACAAAATAAAGCCACAAACGAGAGCAAATCGAAGGAAAAAACATCCTGACGCCGGAAAACTCCTCGGCACAAGCACAAAAGGTAAAATGACACACAGAAAGCTGAATAAAACTATATAGTATAACGACAGAGTCCAGTCACGAATCGTAGCAGCAGCAGCAGCACAGCAAAGACACAATTTCAAATTTGAGATGATTGGATTATGTGTTCTTACAAGTTTATTGTTTTTCCTTGCGTATGAACCAGAATGGACCACAAAGGACCCCAGAATGGTATCGGACTATGCACAGAGAGCTTACGCTTCAACCACAATGCACACAATTTGTATATTAAATGGCTTAACGTCTGTGCCGTGTTTCCAGCAAATGAAAAGCTACATTTTAAATAATCTGAGAGCTAAGAGCAAAAGTATTTAACAGCACAGTATCCTCCGCCACAATTTTCCGTTTGACATCCGTCCATTCAACTATCCATCCGTCTTACGGGAAGGCAATCGACGGAGCCGGGAAATCAGCTTGCCACTCCTCAAGTTTCCGTCTCAATTTGCATAAAGCGAACCGAGCAACAAGCTGCAGCAACTTTAACAACACAGCCAACAAAGCCACCCAGCCATCCAACCATCCAGCCAGTCAGCCAGTCAGCGTCATTTTTAACACCTGTCAAGAAGCCGAACAACAACTCTGTTCGCACTCATATCCATGCTGGTGTGTACTATGCATACGAGTATATGTAGTTATATAGGCGAGCGGATGCTTGTTATAGTTGAGATTCTTGTTGCCACTTATGAGCGGGGAGGTGCGAAAATTCGTTCAGCATCTTGCGACTCAGCCAACTGACGGCAACTTAAGTTTAAGTGCTTGAGCATAGAAAACATATTCGACCAGAAAAAGAGCAACACCAACCAACGGCTGTCTGCTCGCAAAGTTTATTTTGCATCGGCAACAGAAACAGCAGCAGCAGCAGCAGTGGAATTCTTGGAAAGTTGTTTTCTCCAGCAAAGGCAAAGGGGCATCAAATACAAAAATACCCTTAATTAATCTACTCGGGTCGTAGACAAATGGAAAACAACAGGCAGAAAAAAGCAAGTTGAAAGGAAAAAGTGTGCCAAAGTTTCCACAGCAAGTTTGGCAAAAGTTTCCAATTCAACTGGCCATTGGCAGAGTTTTAAAANCTTGGAAAGTTTATTTTGCATCGGCAACAGAAACAGCAGCAGCAGCAGCAGTGGAATTCTTGGAAAGTTTTTTTCCCCAGCAAAGGCAAAGGGGCATCAAATACAAAAATACCCTTAATTAATCTACTCGGGTCGTAGACAAATGGAAAACAACAGGCAGAAAAAAGCAAGTTGAAAGGAAAAAGTGTGCCAAAGTTTCCACAGCAAGTTTGGCAAAAGTTTCCAATTCAACTGGCCATTGGCAGAGTTTTAAAAAAATTAATTGTGCAAGGTGCACCGAGGCGTATGTGCAACAATTAAATGGCTTAATTAGAGCCGGATGATGTCATGACAACAGCCAGCAGTCGCAACCAACTTTTTCTCTTCTCCATCAAAATTTCACTTAACTCTTAAGTGCTATTAGAGCAGATTTTCCACTCAGGGACACTTCGTGGCAAGCATATTACGTATACGCCGTGTGGGACCCGAGCAATTTGCCAAAATATGCTTATGCGTGAAAAAGAAGGTGGTGCAAGTGAAGACACACACTTACTGCTCGGAGCTTTTCTCAGAAAAATATGCTTGCTTTCTGCATATTACTTTGCTTTGCTTGGCAAGTGCTTTATAACGAAAACAACAGTTTAGCAAAGGGATTATTTCAGGACGTCCCCGATTATTAGGTTTTCCATGTTTTCCATGTTTCCCATATTTTGCATTTGTGACAGCTCCTGCAGCGATATCTCCGAAAAATGCTGGGAAATGGATCTGGGCCTTGGCGGAATTTTGGTAAAAAAGCCTTCGTCATCCCGGAAAAACTGTGCCGCTCGTTGACATTTCTATCGCCTTAAGTTGTCATGGATTTCGTTGCCGGTCCCACCGGGCGCGGCCCTTTATCCTGCGTCGCTTTATCTGCTTGTTTTTAAGCGGCTGCAGCGGGAGCTTAAACAATATGCACAGATTGAAATTGGCCACGAGAGTTGGCGGCTTTGGTTGAGTTTTTTCCCCCGCTTTTTTTTTTTTTTTTGTGTTTTATGTTTGTTGCATAAGCCGCGAAGCGCTTGGCATGACCTCGATCATGTCAGACTTGATGGGATATGGGATATACATAGGCTCTGAACTGGGCTTTCGGTGGCAAATTTGCATAACAACTTCCGCCACTCTTGTGCGCGTTTATTTGTGGCGCCCATTTTGTCACTGCCAGTTTGCGTTTTTGTTGTTCACCTGTTAGTGCCGCTTATTCCGGGGGTTTGTTTTGGGGGAAGCCAAAATGTAATTTTCACTGGAAACCGAATTGCAGGCAACAACACACATCATTAAATTTTCACCAACTACCCATGCACAACCACCCACCCATTCAAATGAATGTTCGCACTTAATTTGTTGGTTTTGGGCTAGGTTGCTTAATTCATTTCTGCGTTTTAGGCGGCTGCCAGCTTCAGCGGCGAATTGTGTGTTGCCAGCGCTTTAAATCTGTCTCGTTTTAAAGCCAATATGATTTCAATTGCACACCAACTAACTCGTATGCAGCAGATATTGTTTACGGCTTGCCCAAAAATATTCAAAATACATGCTATCAAAAAATTCCATAATCGCCAGACAATCCAACAACTCAGTCGGATGCCATAATTCTGAATAAATTGTTCGATTTTCATTTGCATTTTCCTCCCAGTCTCCGTTTCGGAAGCATTGCTCGCTTTTGTTTCGGGCCAAATGAGACTTTGGGGCGCCATAAATAATGATTGCATTGGATTTGGGGGCGAAAAACAAGTTTAAACAAACCACCGAAAGCTGTTGAACCTATTAACATAAACCACTTGCCAGATAATCGTACCTTAAGCTGACTCGCAGCGCATGACTCGCAGCGCCATTGCAATGACACAAAAAGGACCCAACACGACAAATAATGAAAGCAATCTCGAGTCCTTGAACTTGGTAGTCGTGTCGAGAATTCCGCTATTCGCCTTTTACTGTTCTCCTTCCCCAGTGATGGGAAAGCCTCTCATTACCCGTATTTCCAAAAACATATTCCCCCATAATTAATTTTGGAAATAAGTTATTTACCATAGTTTGCGTGGCCTAGCACTGACAATATTTGGGATATCATGGTGGGGGAACTGAGGAAAAGGTCAGGCAGCACTGACGCTTATGTGCCAGGACTCGCAATAAAAGTCTGAGGACTCTGGTTCGTGAGATTTACTGCTGACTGCGAAGCACGCGAGTGCAAGTGTTTGCATGTCCGCACCAGCTGAAAAACGAGCTTTCCAAGCTGCCCTGGGAAAGAGTTCAGGTGACATCGGAAGTCCTAATTAAACTTTGCCACTTTTGGAGCAGTTCAGCGACGAAAACTGCAACGGAGCCATCTAGATACTAGAATATGTCAATTAGCTGACGGAAGCAGATGCTAACTGCAGCAGCAGCTGCCGCCAAAGTGATAATAATTAAGGCGTCGACTGGCGAACGGTCCACTAATTAGGCGGACAGACAGACGGGTGGGCAGCAGTCGCAAAGTTGGCCAAAACATGCATTCTATTAACTGCAAACTTTTCAGGCAACTGCAAAGTTGCCAGCCACCAGCAGCAGCGTGGCAGGCGTGTGCCCCGAAAATCAATTGAGAATTAATTAAGCGGCAGACGAAACTTTGATGCCGGTGGCATTTTGAACAATTATGCAAAATGTGGAGTGAAGATGAATCCCGGGGTGGGGCCTCAGTGTCGCGGGTCGCGGGGGCATTTCATCAGTAATTCAATTATTCCGAACGGACACGATTACAAGTGTCGTCTTACATGCTGCTCACAAATTAATTATCTCAATATTGTATTACACTTGATACACTGGCAAATCTTGCCGGCCCGTATCCTGTGGCCCGAGCTTTTGTGGGATTCACTTCGGCGACCGAGAGAGTTCAACCTTGTATTTAAAGGGCCATTAATTTACATAAAATTCCCATAAAATGCACTCGACGTATACGAAGAAACTGTTGAACAGACTCAGCCAGGGATTACGGGGATAACATGAAAATCCTTCAATTGAATCATCATTAAGCTTTTCACAATGTCCTCCCCAGAGCCCAAAGCCTTTTTCCAGCAGTTGGTTTAGTAAGCCCCAAAAATATCATTTGCATTGCCAAATGGCTAAACTATGCAAAAAATAATTACTGTCTGTTTGGCCAACTAGACAAACCCAAATCCGGCAACGGCAGCTTCGCCTGCAACTTTTCTGCCAATTACTGCCGTACGAAGGAAGTGTAAATATCTTTAGGATTTTTTCAATTAAGTTTAGTTTACACAAAACTGTCTTTTTGGCCATAATTGAAAAATCTGCATGACAAGTCAGCCAGTCAGGCAGCCTTCTAGTAAAGTGCTAAGAAAAATAGCTTGGGGGGAAAGTGTGCTGTTTTACAGTTTTCATCCTTTTTCTCGGACTTTTCCGCCAATTGATTTATGAATCCTGTGGCTACTTTCGATAACCCATCGGTATTTAAACTGGCCTTTGTTCGGTTTCCTCAAATTAAATGCCTTGGTAGGACATTATAATAAGAATACACGCTTTTTGCAGGGGAATATGCTAATTGCGCCGGCACAAACCTATTTCTTGTTGATTTTTCCCGCCAGTGCTTATCGGTATTTGCTCAGGACCTGCTGCTATTAAAACCTAAATTAAGTGCCTTGATTCGGTCCGGTCAGTGGCAATAAATTTAATGACTTGCCTTTCGGGCTGAGATTGCGTTATTTATGGCAACGAGAAGTCCTGGAAAGCTGGGCCCGCTTAATTAGATTATTTGCGCACTTAAAAGGTTCCTGGCCAAGTTTATCCCGACCAGCGTTTTATGACACATCCACCATGAACGGACGCACCATCGGCCCGCAAATCCGATTGATCGATGCTGGCTTTCGGTGCGGTTTACTCTGCCATCGGCCAAAAACCGCAATCATTGCGCTTAAAACGAATCAATTAGAGTCCTCTGACCCGACATTATTAGGCCACCCACCCAGGCACCCACAACAGAGTGGGTGGAAACGGTGGTGATGAAAGTTATGTCCTGCGGAAAACATTTCATTGTGCAGACGGTTACGCAAAATTTGGCAATAAGCTCGTAAGCCCTGCGTGACTATGTCCATTTTCCCGGGAGGCCATAAAGCTGATTAAATGCCGAGTCTCGCAGGAGACACATGCCTATATTTCCGCATATGTAATGAAGAATGAGGATGATGAACTGTAGCATACTTCCGCACATTCCAGTCAGCAATTGAATCATTAATTTTTTATTTAGATCTCCGAAATCAAAGTCAAAGAAACCATCGGTTTACACAAAAGCGGCCGTAGTAGTGACATCATGGAAACGCGTTAGCAAATATTTATATTTATGGACACTTTCGCTTTGCTTATTTTTGTCATGCTACCGTTTTTCTAGACAAACATTTCATTAGCATTTTTAGCATTTTCGTCTCTCTTGTTTGACATGACAACAGTTTAATGTCATCGATCAATTTAAGCGGCGAAAGGCAGGAAAATTTGCCATTAATTAGACAAAGTTTTGGATAGCATCCCTTTCGCCAAAAAAAAACAGCAGAAACAAACGACAAAAAAAAAGTGAGCCAACCGGCTAGACAAGTAACGTGGGTTGTTGTTTTTTGGCCCTAATGATGATGGGCCCGAAAAAACTAAACCAAACAAAAGAAGGAAAAAACTGACGCCAAATATTTATTTGCAGCCGAAAGAAAAACTGAAAAAGGGTCACATTGTCACAGCGAAAAGTGTCTCTTAAATTAAAGTAGTGATTCCAGAGTATTTAGGGTATTTAAACATAACACGACCTTTAATGCATAAACGGCACTTTGCTAATGCAATTTGTTATCGCTTTGTGGGAGAAATCTCATTCATTTAGATCTTTTAATTCTGTTCTATTCATTAACTTTAGCCGTATAATTATACACTTAAATTTCATTGCATATTTTGTGCACCAGAGCAAACATCAGTTTATTGCATTATTCTAATTTGACTTTTAATTAACGCAATCAATGCATCAGCCGTTAATTCATATTTTCAATTACATATTTTCTATAGGCGACACGGGTACACAAAAAAGGCCAACCAACTAAATGGCTGGTGAATTTGATTATGCAGCACGTGTGTAAATAGGAGTCAGGTAAATTGTATTTCTTCTTGCAATTTCCTGCTGAATTAATCAGGCAACATGTATTAACGAGCCCTTTGTGCTGCTGTCCCCCCTTTGGGTGGCATTAATTTTAAAATATTATACCTGGATCTCAAAAAGAACAAGGGTATATTGGATTCGTGCGAACGTATGTAACAGGGAGATGAGAGCTTTTCTTTATCAGCATCAACAGAAATGTCCGTCCGTCCGTATGTCCGTATTAACACCTAAGTTTTGGAGACTATAATAGATTTTATTAAAATCCGCAATGTTTATCCATGTTCAATAAATTTGAGTACCGGGTAGACACTCGACTATAATCGTTCCTACTTATTTTTGAACAAATGCAAGTAAATATAATTATCTGAGACAGAGTTAATGGCATCTCCGAATATGATGTGAAGAGACATTTTAAATTTATCAATCCAAAAGTTTGGAAAACTCTTCACCTGGGGTTACAGATCGCAGGAAATGCTTGGCTACTCCTATTTACCTTCTTAAAGATTCTAAAATTCCTCTCAACCGAGAGTACACCTCTTATTTTATTGCCCATGGCCCGCTGTTTGCTGCCTGGTTCTGGGCAAAACTGTGTACAATAACCATTTAATTGCACATTAAAAAGGCCGAGTGTGTTGATGGCAAATGCAATTACTTCAGCCGGCCTGGCAGTTGTTGGAAAATATAATTACAAACGAAAATGTGGAAAAATGCGTGCCCCAAGCAGGCAGCATCATTAACTTTTTGCCGGGCGGGTCCTTTTCGGAAATGAGCTCTTCACCGCAGGCACAACTTACGGGAACCTCCATGGCAAATGGCATTTGTCCTGTCCCCAAGGAGCTTCACCACAGGGACTTACAGGACTTCAATTATCCCTGTCTTCTGCGTATTATTTTTCAATTAAAGGCGTTCCGAGAGCTGCATATGTAGGTTATATCGGGTTAAATATCTGTTATGCAAATGGAGTGTCTCATTTTCATAATCCGCAATATGGATATACAACAAAGTGTATTACATATTATGGCCGCAACTACACAGTAACAATTTGCATTTATGAACACTTGTTGCAGAGCTGGCGGTCTCCGGGTTTTTCTATTTTCCTATTTTTCTATTTTCCCATTTTTCATTGTTCTGGCTCGGCGTGACGTCAGTTGGCTAGAGTCGGTAATCCGGAGGGAACTTGTCGCTGGGATTAACTCATTCTGTACGGGGCGGGCGAAAAAGTTTCGCAGCTTAACTTTCGCAAACAAATTTCCCTCACATACTCCCGTAAATCAGTCAGCTTCCAGAGTTGGATGAGTTTTTAGAATTTCTAAACAGGCCATATGTTATCGCGATCTTTAGCTAGATATTCGATTGAAAAATATTTGCCCAGAATTTATAGCCTCCCGATAAATCAATCCGAAACTTTGCCAATTTCGGCGTACTTAAACTTTTTCATGAATTTGCAATCCACACTTCGCTTGAATCAACAGTCGACTTTTCATTAGCTAATGTTAATTCCACGACTTGGCAATTAGCCGAAGTAGTCAACCCGAATAATAATCTCACTTCCCACTAATTCCACACAATTTGTGCCGCCGCCCGCGAGTGAAATCAAGTAAATTATTGTTTTTCACCCGAGCGGCGCGCATGGGACACCCACAGTATATTGAAATAAGCCCACTTACGCAGCTAGCTGGCGGAGCGAGGCGTTCGTGGATTACTTGCTACCTTCATTCATCCGCCCGCCGCATCTGCACCTTGGGTCCTTTGGCGGTTGGACGCCCCGGGATCCTAGCGTCCCGGCACTCGTTTTGGCTCACTGAGCCGACGACTTCAAAGGCGTTGAATAGCACAGCAGCTGCTACTGCTGCAGCAGCAGCGGTATTTAGCATGAGCTCCTGGAAACGAACCTAAGCCACTCTCGGTGGCATGGTGGCCACACACCGAAAAGATAGTAACTACTTGGAATTCCTGTACAATCCTATGAACGCAGGTGGTCTTCTGATCCCAGCAATACCCGGCGTGTGTCAGTTTCAGCTTTACTTCTAAACTAGCGCAATCACAACGATAGTAGCCGATTGATTAAGATTAAAGGGATAGATTCCATAAAAACGGGACCACTTTAAAGGACCCCACGTTTAAAGTTGTTTGTATTCTGGCATACCTTCATGAAGGGCGCCAGCACATCGCTGTGTATGTGCCAGCACATCACCCACATAACATTTTCAGTGTATTCCTCCGCAGACATTATGTGGGCGTGACCCTTTTGGATGCCCTTCGACCGTCGGGGCAACTGTCAGAGTGTCGCCCCCGCTGTCGTCTTGTTTTTCTCTTCTCGGGTTTTCGGCTGTCGCACTCGTTTCGGGTTTGCTCTGCCAGCTGTCGACATTTGACTGGAAGGACTTCACTTCGGGTGCCAACATTTGGGGTCAGGATATTTTGCAACAGGCGTGATGCTATGTCCCTGCATGTTTTGCTAATTAAGCAACAACATAGCCATAACTGGGCCAACAGATCCCAAAAACTAGGCAGGCAATTGCATAAGCTCTAAGCGAGTTATCCCAAAACCTACGGATGGCTGTTGTTAACATGGAACTTTCTGAGGCTTTCTTTTTTGCTGAAGGTCGAAAAATTACCGTTTCCTCGGATATAATAACTTGAAACCTTTCGAATTTTTTATGATAGTTTAATATAATGTTTCAAACACAAAATAGTTAACAAATCGTGTTCAATAAATGGAAAAAAGTATTTCCGAGAAAAACGCGTTTTAAGTTTTTGGTCAGCCCAACACATCTTACGACCTTTCCGTTTTAAAGACTTCACGTATCGACTTGATATTGTAAGGGAATGTTCTTGATTAAGACTATTTCCAAAAAAATATATTTTTTTTATCCGCTAGAGACGGGAACCCCTTAATTTCTGCCAAATTTGCAGACTCAATTCAGTCAAATAAATTACANCCGCTGAAGACGGGAACCCCTTAATTTCTGCCAAATTTGAGACTCAATTCAGTCAAACAAATTACAGTGCTGTGTTATGTGGAAAGCACACAACTCCCACCCATGGAAAAAAATAAAGTATTTAATTGCCTAGGCAACAAACACCTGCATGGGTCGGTGACCATTTTCATTACGGGCCCAGACTGTCTGTGCTGTGCTGCACTTCGTTTCCAATTAGGCACGCTGCCATTTAAAGTCTCCCCGGCATGGCGGGGACACTTGTGCGAATTAAAAAAGAAATAAATACACAAGTGTTTGCCGGGAGACCAGGCTGCAGATTGCTGCGGGGACTTGTGTCTTTTCGGAGCCACAATGCCACACATCTGATCTGTATCCGAAGCCGTAGCTTTGGCCGTGCTTGTGGCACGTGCATTGGCCAGACGGGGCTGATTTAGATTTATGTTGATGGCGACAAATTGTGGGTAAAACTAAAGTGGATTTTAAGCGGCAGGGCGATGGGGAAATCAGAAAAATTACGCTACAAACAGTGGCTGTAGAAGGGGGCGGGGGGGCTGCTGGGGAGTTGGCTTCTGGGAATAATCTGCATATTTTCAGAACTTTTCATGCCTGACTAACCCCCTTGAATGACACCCATTGTTTGGCCGGCAAAGTTGCTCCGCAGCAGCCAGAGCAGTAACAACAATTTTTCCTAGATTTGTCATGCATCAAATATTGTTTTGTCCATTTCCACTTCCATCTATGTACGCTTTTGTGTGAAAGGGCCGGGTTTCCCTAGGATTTTTCCCTCCTCCCTCCTCCTTCCATTTGTGGCGTTATTAAAAAGTTTGCAATGCAACATTTTCTGCTTTTTGCCACACACATATCATGGCGAGGCAACATTTTTGATGGTCCGAAGGGAAAACGGCTTCCACCTACTTTGGCCTACTTTGCATGGGACCGACCGACCGCTCACTGCTCAAGAGGGAAACATATCTTTGCACACATACTATACACGAGTATGTACATATGGTGTACGAGTATGGTCCCCGGCAGGCTGTCTGTCCGAGGTTTGAGGTTTCTTATTAAGTTTAACCAGCCGGACCACATATCATGGCACGCTGAGAGGGCAGCAGCTGCTGCAGCAACAACTTCCAAAGCAGAAAACTGTGTGGAACCGCATTTAATGGGGAAATTCTCTTCCTTGCCGCTAAAACATTTGGTTTGTGCCGGGCCCTGTCTCTTTTTTGGGGGTAAGGAAATAACCTAATCAAAGCATGGCCCATGTCGGCCATTACAGCATTTAAATTTAAAAAGATAAACTATTTAATAAATTTCTTCGGTGCGTTTACCAAAAACACACCGAGGCCTTCTAAGGGTTAAGGCTGCATCGTTCAATGTAAATAATGCAAGTAGATAAGGGTAATGTATGTAGATAATGACAATGCCTGTAAATAACAGTAATAACGGTAAAACGAATGTAATTTAAACTTACGGGATCAGCAATGGCGCAGGAAGTGTTCCTTGATTATCCCCATCTTTTCACAGTTACCTTGCAGACCCGGCACTTCTGCAACCGAAAACGCACTCACTTTTACGCACTAATAATTACACATTTCGAAGTTAAACTCTCGCGCCCTAACTCTTGCGATCCTGCGCCTTTTGCAACTAGAGATGGACTTTGGGGTCAATCAGGGGTGGGATTTCCTAAAGGTGGGGTATCGATCCAACGATAGGGATCCTGTAATAATCGTTGCCGCCAAATTTAAAAAAAATCACAACCTAAACTACCGATCGGCTACAAGATTACCGATACAAACATTTCAATAGCCCGAACTTGTCTGCTCTGCGTATATCGCTAAATTCAAGTTTTATTTTGAATGGATTTATTTTTCAAATAACAGCAATCAGACGAAAGCCAACAGACTTTTCGCAAACGGTTTAATAAAAAAAGAAACACATTTATTTTGCAAAATTTGTGGGCGTCAAACAGATGTTGAGGTAAATATTTGCAGAAAACATTGAAATGGCCGTTTAGGGTGCAAACAAAGCGGCCAACTTTCCATTCATGGTCGGCAAATGCAAATGAGTTTCGTTGTTGCTTAGTCGCAGGCACCAACCAATTTTGTGGCCCACACTGCGAAAATTACTAAAAAATTTATGTCCTGAATCTCATACATTCATGAGTTATACACCCAACATTTATTTTCTTATTAAATTAAGCTGTAGAGTCTGTGAAAACTTGGGTAACTTCAATTATTCATAATACTCAAACCATTGTTTTGAAAGTTGGTTGGTTTTTCATTTCCCTCTATGGGGGGACTGACTATAAAGATATATTTTTTCAGTGAAAACATTCGAATTGATGCAATAGTACGCACATTCGCGCGTGTTTATTAAATCGCATATGCGCTCGCGCCTTTTGTTTACCAAATTGAATTTTTCATTACCAAGTGGCCGGGAGCAGCAAGCATTTGTTCTTGCTATTGCTCCTGCGGTTTGGTTGACCCCTGACCCCCCGAAACACTTGGCCACTTTCCATTCTAACACGCGCTCCACACACGCTCTCGGTTTATAATTGGATTTTGATTCGTTTTGCATAAAAAGTGTGTGCTTTACACGCCAGGCGCCAGACACTGGTCGCCTGGTATGGGGCTTATATTTGTGCATATTGAGATTGTATGGCTTCCTTGGATCCCACGGATCCATGGATCCAAAAATTCGCGACCCAGTGCCGACAATAACAAGCACAAAGGCAGCTGTCCCCTCATTGAGCTCCTCTCAATTTGCGTGCATTCCTACTACATGCTCACTTGCTCGGTGTCTGTTTTCAGTACGGCTTTAGAATTTATTGCATGTCCCCACAAAAGCCACACACGATGTAATTTCTTATTTTATTTTCGTCAATTTACATATTGAATTGGTATTGGAGTATGCTTATGCAGCTTCATTTGATTGGAGCGAAAATAAGTGAGCCATCGGGCGGCAAGTATTTGTTTGCTTGCCGCTTGATTGCAATCTTCTGGCAAGTAAGCAAAAACTAGAACATTTTTATCCCATATCCAAAATGCATAAATCAATAAATATTTACACGGATGTTGGAAATGGTTCTGCACACAATTCTTTTGCGGGGATGGCATTATTGTAAATTATTCAGATAAAACAACAGCGAAGCAGTAACCGGAACAAGTAGCTCGCCAGGGGGGGTTAATCTCTCCATCTTGTTGACCACTAAGCCACCCGGCTCGTAAATCCTTCCCACCCGGGAACACACCTAGTCCCTGGCAGACCGCCCCGCCTTTCTTTTTTGCCCAGCTCTGGCGCCGACATGCGTGCTTTATTGGCCATAATCGGAGGAGGAGGGAAGCAGGGGGAAGCGAGGGCAAACAGGAGCAAAAGGAGCAGGACCAGGGGCACTTAGCACTCCTTAAGTTTTACAACTTCACGCTCAATCAGGCACTGCCGGCGACTGCAGGCCATAAAAAGCAACACTCCGAACTTGAAACTTTAACCCAGCCGCTGGGAGCGTCAGAGCCGTGAAAGGAAACGGATTGCGTCGGCATTTTTACGGGATAGTGTGTTTGTATCCTTAAAGCGAGGGTTGGATTGCCTTCTGTGGGTTGGCCTATTTTTGTGGCCAAAAATGTAAATAAATACGGAAACCGTGAAGGCCAGCAAACGGAACACCTTTCCTGACGGATTGCTTAGGTACATAAATAATATTTAAAGTCTTGCTATAGGAAGTATAAGCCCAGACCGTATAGCCCTAGACAAAATTACCTAAACCGCATAATCCCCGAAATATTTGTATAATTCAAAGCTTATAGAGCAAGTGTTCCGGTTGGGTGTCCCTGCTCAATTGCAGACTTTCTGTTTTGTTTTCGACCTTCTGTGGTCAACTATTTCCTTTTTTTATGCCTTGTTTTTGTGGCTCCGCCAAACCCTGTCGCCCACCGACCGTGTCTCCCTGGACGATGGTTTTGAACGAATTATTTTATGTTGCATTGGGACAATAATAAATTATGGCAACGGAAATCAAAAGGCCACTTCAGCCACCTCGCTGTGGGTTGCTGGCCCGCGTTCGCCTGCCAAGATAGTTGCCATGGCGCGGGGGCAACCGAAAGGACCATAATAAAGCATAACGAGCTTAGGGAGGGACTGCCGAGGGTCGGGGTTGAGGGTGGCGGGTGGCGGGGGGCCGCTGGCAGGTTGCTACACTCTTGAGAGATTGTTGCAGCTGTAGCCGTAGCGTGGCCCGGTTGGTTGCTTTGTTTTATGGCTAATTTTAGACAATTTATGAAGTGTTGGTTATGCTTGATAAGAGCCTCTAGCGGAAACAAAGCTGCAAAAACAACAACATCAACCATAACAATAACAGAGTGCGGAACAATTCATGCAAATGAGCCCGCTTTAAGCCCTTGCCTTGACACATTACGCATACGCCCCGTAATGCGCGACGAATGATAAAGAAGAGTAAGCTGCCGGGGGAACACAAGTACATAACATACATGGCATACTTGTGAGTCAAGTGAAGCCATCAACATCTCCTGTGGCACATGAAGTTGTTAACTTTGCAGCTGACAAGCAGGGAAGAAACATTAACAAGTAAAAACACACTGCATATTCGGGTTTTCCCCAACAGCCGAGGGGTATTTTTGCCAGAGCCCTGACCAATGTATTAATTAAAATCACAAAATTAGATTTAGCTATGTAACGCCTAACCGCAACTTGACACTCCCTGTTTGCATTATTAAATTTAATTAAATATTTGGCGGGTTTTGAAATGAAAACATTAAATTTTAAGCTGAAAACTCAGAAATGATAGGCAGTTGTTTGACAAGTGGCCTGCCCTGCGTTCGCCCACCATCGAACGTTTTGCCAAACTTTATTTGTCTGGCTGGCTGTTGGCATTTTGTGGTCCCTTGGGAATTCTCAAAAAATAAAAAAGCAGTAAAGTGACAGCCAACTTTAAGCCCGAAATCCGCTTACCCTGGCGGACTTGACCAAACTCAAGAAATGCCAAATATCTTGTATCTTCCTTTATAGTCTCCTAATGGAGCATCATAAGCGCGTTGTTCGATCCCTGTCTGACTCGATTTACATATATCCCAGAGCTGGTTATTGATTTCGGTTGCGCCTGCAGTGACTGCTGCATCCTGCGTGAGTGGGAATCCAATTAAAAATGTGCGTCGTCTAATGAACCGCCTCGACCGAGTTCTTCAATGCCAATCGGAGATGATTAATTGAAATTTATTCAGTGTGCTTGCTGGGCTTTCGGTTCATTGAACCGCAAATGAAACCTTTCGGCTTAAAATCACACAGATGTGCTCCACTATCAGCCACGTCCGGGTCCGTGTCCGGGTCCGGGTTGGGGGTTGAGGCACCGAACGGGTACGGATTCCGGCCCAGGCTCGGGTCACTCCAACACGCGCCAAAGTTTCGGAAAACTTTAGAAATGTCGCAGCCCACACTCATTTGGTTTCGTCCTGTACTTAAGCACGCGCTGGAAAAAGCAAAATGTTTTAGCAACTTTCAACTTTGACATAATGCAAATTATTTGATTTCGTTTTATTATTTGTTTATCCCTCCCTGCCGCCGGCGTCGTCAACTTTGTAAGTGTTTAATTTGGTAAGGTCCCGGATCGGGGTGGAGTTCGCAGGGGAACTGCCTGCCATACATTTTAATAGCCAGGGCTCATAAGCCACTTGGCGCTGGGCCTCCTCGTCCTGGCCATGTCAAACCTCAAAACAATTTAAGTTACAAAACATTGGAAACTTTTCTATTTGTCGCAAATACAAATTCACAATAGCAGCGGCCAGTCTGAAAGTTGAACCAACTTCTGGGCTATTTTCTCGGATTCCTTTCGGGTGGTAACATCCCCGATCCAAGTGGCTAGTGGACGGTCATTGCTCAAGCAACAACAGGGCAGGGGCTCGTGTCCGTCAATTGCTGCCGGCGCACGGGGCGTATGATTGACACAATCGCCCGGGTCCCTCAATGATTAGCTCACTTCAGTGCACATCCCTCATCTATTGACTCCACTTACTCTGGTGTCTGGGCGCTTCGTTTAATATGTTTGGACGTTGATTAATTCTCTAAAGCGAAGCTGTTTGTTTCCGGGCTCCCTCCCAAAAACCAGATGTCCCTTTGTTGTTTATCAAGGGAATCCATACACTCCGGGCCATGCCCAAAGGCATAAGGAAAAGTAACACTGTGCCTCCTTCGTTTTGAAGTTAAAAGTTAAATTTTATTAATTATTTTAAATCAGTTATATTTATGATGTACACATATATGATTTTTACAGTTTCGTAAAGCTACTTGAAAATGTTTTTTTTTGTTTTTTTTTGCTTGTATCCGTTTTTATAATCATAATTTTTCCACTATTGTAATTTATTTTCACCACGTGAACCATTTTGAAGTTGGTTGCTCTTGGATTGAATGGATATATCGTTTGGTTGACAAACACGCGCATATTTAGTTGCAGTACAAGGCTTACATTAGATCTGTACGGGGTGTACGGGTTGTACGGGTTGTACGGGTTGTACTGGTTGTACGGGTTGTACGGGTAATACGTGGTCGCGGAGTCGGGGGGTGTGCGGGCGGTGTCTTAAAGTACCATAGTTGCTAGGGGTTCTAGGGGGCGAATAACAACAATTGTAGCTAACACATTAATAAAATAACGCAAGGGAACTGAAAGCCGAAACAAGATCCTCCTCTTCACCCAAAAATGATCAGTGAGAACAAACCCAAAATTCATGCACTTTGTTTTAAACCTTCTGCTTTAGCTTACAAATTGAATTTCCAAAGGGAACGAAATGGTTTCCGACTAAAAAATATGGGCTTAGAATTTGTCAACATTTGCGCAGTTACTTGCGTTAAGTTCCAGGATTTTTAAAACAGTTCCGATCCGGTCCGGGTTCAAGTGATACAAAATCCCTTCCTTCTCACAGCACAGACAATCCTGGTAGCTGGTTACAGTCTCCTGGTTACAGGAGTTCTCCCAGGTCCTGGTCCTGTACCAGCAGCTGCCGCTCCCTTTCCCTTTCCCTGTCCCGGTCCCGGTCGCGCTCCCGCTCTACCTCCATGTCCTGCCGGTCCTTGAGCTCGCGCGCCGCTCTCTGCTGCTGCTCCTCCTCCTCCTTCTGCTGCTGCTGTTTCTTGCGGTGCTCGTAGTTGACCAGCCGCTGGCCCACCAAGTACTTGTCGACCTTGATGGACAGGTAGAGCTTCTTCAGCTGCTTTATCTGGAACATGACGAAGCAGATGCTGCTCACCACCACGAAACATACGGGGTAGACGATGCGCGTGATGACGTGCCGCGAATAGGCGTCGGCGAACATCAGCGGGCCGACCATGTGGGCCAGGACGTAGGGGGCGGCCAGGGCCAGGCCAAAGGTGGTCACCACCGGTACGGCCAGGTCGCGCATCACGAACTTCAGGTCAAAGTCGCGCAGCCCGTCCATGTAGGCCCGCTCCAGGGCCCGCTTCATGTGCCAGTCGGGGCCCATGAGGGTCAGGGCGATGGCTATCTTGCTGTAGAGCACGCCCAGCGCCCAGTCCTGCCACAGGAAGTGGATGGGCGTCTTGCGCAGCGGCACCCGCAGCGGTATCACCACCAGCAGCTCCAGCAGCAACCCGAACAGCATCGGCACCAGCACGAATATCCCGATCAGCGTCAGCATCGGCAGCGCATACTGCAGCGCCACCCGCGCCCAGTGCTTCATCTTGCTGACAATGGCCGCCCGTCCCTGCGGCAGCAGGGTCACCACCACGGCCACCCCGCGACACACGATCCAGCACAGGTAGCCGCCGATCTCGGCGGTGTAGAGCTCGTGCGAGCGCAGCAGCCGTTCGTTCTTCCTCGCCGCCTCCGCATCGACTGCTCCTCCTCCTCCTGCGCCTCCTACGCCCCCTCCGGCGGCGCCCCCTGCCGCTCCAACAGCGCCCGCTGCTGCCGCTCCGGCGGCGGCGGCCTTCTCCGCCGGCTGGCTCGTCCAGAGCATCATCAGGCGCCGGCCTATGTAGACGGGAACGGTGAGGGTGAGCATGGCGCCGCACACGATCGAGAGGCACATCAGCAGGAGCAGGGCGCAGAGGCGGAAGGCGAAGAGCGAGGGCTTGTCGTAGGGCTGGAAGCCGACGGGCGCGTCCCGCTGCATGATGGCCTGGTGGGCGGCGGCAAGGTTGCGTGGCGGCGGGGCCGGCTCAACGGGCGGAGGCGGCGGCGGCACTGGGCCACCCTCATGGTTGGCGGCCGCTTCCTCGGCTCCCTCCTCGCCGCCTGCCTCCGGCTCGGGCTCCGGCGCGGGCAGCAGATAGCTCCTAATGCCCAGCAGCCAGGCCACGGCCGTGCACCAGATGCGGAGCAGTCCCTTCAGCCAGATGCGCGTCTGCGTCTGCTCGAAGAATCCCGGCAAGACGATCTGTGGGACGTGGTTAGAGGATTAGCGTGGCTAGAGGATAGAAGGCCAAAGGGAGTGGCACCCACCTGCAGGAGAAGCAGCTGAAGACTCAGGTCGTTGACCTCCGCGTCGCCGCTGAGGGCGTAGGGCAGGAAGTTGGGCCAGGCCAACTGGAGAATGCGGATGGGCAGCCAGAGCATGAGCAGGACCGCAAAGCCGAAGATCATGGCCGAGGCGACGAGGCGGCGGATGTGGCGCACGATGGGGACGTGGATCATCTCCTGGATGGGGCTGAAGTCCGGGTCGTTGACGTTGCGGAAGATCCAGAGCACGCCCGGGCGCAGCACCTCGCGCAGCAGCGAGATGAAGGCCGCGAAGTAGTAGACGTAGACCATGCCGAACATCCAGTGGATGAAGAGCGAGGTGCCCGGGGCGGCCTTGAAGCTCGCCTTGCGGTCCTTCAGGCTGGCGTCCAGCAGCGGCAGCGAGCAGATGTCCAGCCACCAGCCGCAGATGAGCGGCAGCACTCCGATCTCGACGACGGACAGCAGCGACACCTTCACCACGATGTAGCACAGGCCGATGAACCAGCAGACGCGACGCAGCCGGAACACGCGCGCGAAGAAGTGCAGGACGACGAGCGTCAGGCCGATGCAGCAGTAGCCGAAGAGCGTGGTGATCAGGCCGTGGAAGTGCAGCAGGGGCTTCTCCGGCTGCAGCAGGTCCATCGAGCTGAGGATGAAGTTGCCCACGCAGTACGGGCAGAAGGCGAACGTGAAAATGAACATGGTGTTGAGGGAGATGATCCAAAAGACGTGCTCGAGGAACACCAGCGATCCGTCGAGGCCCAGCAGGCGCTCCCAGGTGAGCTCCTCGGCGGCGCGGTCCCACTCCATGGGGTTCCAATTCTGCTCGTCCCCATCCACGGCGTCCACGGCAGCGGGGGCGGGCTCCTGCTCCGGATTTCCTGGATTTCCGGCATTTGCCGGATCGCCGTTGTTGTTGTCGTCATGAACGGCGGCCGGGGGAGCAGCAGGGGCGGCAGCGGCAGCCAGAGGGGCAGCAGGAGGGGCAGCAGGAGGGGCAGCAGGAGGAGCAGCAGGAGGAGCAGCCTGGACGGGAGCATCGTCCCGCTCAAGCCAGTCGGGGCCGCCGCCGTGGAGGATCTGCTCGCGCAGCCAGACAAGGCCGATGAAGGAGAGCAGCGTGCAGGTGACAACGAAGCAGCCCCGAAAGGCGTCCGCCGCGAGGTTCTCCATGGAGAAGATGTCGAAGGGCAGCGTGAGGATCATGTCGAAGGAGCTGGCCCGAAAGAGGTAGCGGTAGGTGCGGTAGGCGGAGAGCGGCACCACGCCGAACCAGGCCATGCCCACCAGCGAGTAGTGGAGCCAGCAGCGGGCGCCCTCCAGCACGGCGGACATGAGGCCCACGAGGACGTCCCGCAGGGGCAGGACGCGCGGCATGTCCGGGGCGTAGATCGGCTGGAAGCTGAAGCGGTGGCCGCACAGCTCGCAGTACTCCTTGTGCGAGTACCGCATCCACTGCATCAGGCAGTCCTGGTGGATGTACTTGATCGATCCCGTGCAGATGCACGGATAGAAGAGCGGCCTGTCCGGGCCCGCCTCGCAGCGGCAGACGCGACAGATGTCGCCCTGCGAAAGGTCGTCCATAGCGGGGTTTGTCCTTCCGCCCTCCTCCCCTTCCGTCCGCGCTGCGCCTGCTTCCAGTTGTCTGCTTCCCGTGCTTCCCGTGTCCAGGATCCTTCTTGTTGTTTACTTTGCTCTACTGCCGCAGTTGCTCCATTGGCGTGCGGGCGTCTGCGGGCGCGCTGGGTGGCTCTGCGGGGAGCCGTCCTCTGCTCTCGACACTGGTCGCGAATCTTCGATTACGACGAAAAACAACAAATTGAAGCGCACTAAAAGTTGCAGCGCAGCAGTAGCTCCCGGCCAGTGTGTGCACACGCAGTCCAAGTTAGAGATGGCACTGCGCCAGCGACGATGGCGATGAATATGACGAGTGCGATGGGGGCGATGAGCGAGGAGTCACGGTTTCGATTTTGATCAATATCCTACTGGAATGTGGAAAGTCCTAAACTATTTTACTTGTTTCAATCATGTTGTTTTACTTAAAAGTACAGCAAAATCCAGGTCTCTGGGAATGGGGTTTTCGAGCTAGCCTCTGTTACGTCCCTTACCGAAAAACATACGAATATGGCAAAGTAAAAATACATCCAAAATTTAGCCTGGGTTAAATTTTAAATAAATATAATCGTTTGAAATATATTACTTTTATAAACGAAGATATACAAAAAGAAAACCGTGACCTATCTGTTACGTCCCTTACCGAAAAACATACGAATATGGCAAGGTAAAAATACATCCAAGCCGGAGAAACTATTAAAAAAACTATTCATTGACACGAATATCGCACTCTAGGTAGCCTGGGTTACATTTTAAAAAAATATAATCGTTTGAAATATATTACTTTTATAAACGAAGATATACAAAAAGAAAACCGTGACGACCTATCGCTTGTGGTCGTGATGCAAAGGAACGCGCCCTTTTTGTTGTCCAGTGTGACCCCAGGCGCCGCCAAGCTCCCACTCCCATCCCTAACAATATTTTGCAATTGTTACGTTTTGCACCGAAAAGAAACTCACAAGAAACACGCAAAACACAAGATGCAGCGATCGATGCTCAACCTCTTGGGGAACCCCGCGCGCCGCTCTCTCCTGGGCAATCAGCTGCGCGCGCTGTCAGTGAGCGGCGTGCGCGGGGAGATCTTCAAAGTGCAGAGCGCCGAGGACTTTGACAAAAAAGTCAAAAACAGCCAACAGCCCGTGATTGTGGACTTCTTTGCAACGTAAGTGGCAGGAGAAAACTATGCTGGGTTTGGGTTAAAATGACAGAGGGTTACCCTCTCTACGGCAATGCCCAGAAGCCCATCCGAAAGAGACATAACCTCCACCTAAACACCGATTAAAAAAACCATTAAAAAATCATTTAACAACCAAAAAAAAACATAATAACCACGCCTCGGGCGCACTAAGCTCACTTTTTACTCTCCTTTCACCCCAGCAACACAATAAACTATAGGAATAGCAAAAACAAGTAACCTCACAAAACCCCAAAGCACCCAAAAACATCATCTTAGGGGCAGATAAAGGTCTCCCGGGAATCTAGACTTTTCCACGGACACGCTAATCGTTAACTCCTCCTAAAGTTTGCCATTTTAATACTTATCACTTGGGATAACAAAAAAAGGGGCTTATAAATAACACTACTAAGATTGAACCTCATAAAAACCAATGGATCCTATAAATATTCGTTTTTTTTTGTCTATCAAATTTAACACCCAAAAACATCATCTTAGGGGCAGATAAAGGTCTCCCGAGAATCTAGACTTTTCCACGGACACGCTAATCGTTAACTCCTCCTAAAGCTTGCCATTTTAATACTTATAACTTGGGATAACAAAAAATTAATTTTGCTTATAAATAACACTATTGAGATTGAACCTCATAAAAACCAACAACACCCAAAGGAACATCATTTCCTACGCCTCGTAGACTCAAATTCCACCCACTCTTGCGGTGGATCCAATAAATATTTGGTTTTTTTGTCTATCAAGTATAAGCGCGGCTTAAATGCCTTATACTAACTTTAAAAAATGTTATATCAACACCTTTTCGCAGTCTTATAGCTAGGAATCTTAATATGTTTTAACTTTGAAGCTACAAACTCATTTCGCAACCTAAAAGCAAACTAATTATATAAGAAAAACTACAATAACAGGCATTTTTAGGCCGAATCTTTGCACTTCATTTAGGTTACTTGGAACAACTTGAAGACTATTTCCAATAGGATAAATCGCAGATAAGCAAATTTCTGCCGCACACAAATCCAACAATGTTACTTTAATTATACACCAAACCAACTCCCAGTGGATGGCTTACTCCAGTGTTACACAATAAATAAATGCATGTGCATCCCCTCCTGTTGCAGGTGGTGCAATCCCTGCAAGCTGCTGACTCCCCGCATCGAGAGCATCGTGGGGGAGCAGGCGGGATCCATTAAGCTCGCCAAGGTGGACATCGACGAGCACAGCGAACTTGCCCTCGACTACGACGTGGCCGCCGTTCCGGTGCTGATGGTGATGCAGAACGGCAAGGAGGTGCAGCGCATGGTGGGCCTGCAGGACGAGGACAAGATCCGGGCCTGGGTGGCCGCCGTCGTCAAGCAGACGAAGTAGTAGCGCCCGCGAGGATACCCCCCGGAGAAACCCAGCTTTAAGCCAACTTTCGGACTGTTGAAATAAATGTTTATGTTGCCGCAAGTCTTTCCTCCTCAAGGGAGTCTGTGGGATCGAAATCAGAGGTCGGGCAGACGTCGCCAGAGGTTCAACATGAAATTTCACTGAGGGACAACGATCTTGGACAGCGATGGGCACAGATTTTCAGCTTGGGAGCAGACCACAAAAAGAAAAAAAAGAAATTCTACAAATTTTGTTTGTGTAATTTCACACATTCCCTTTTCACCGTCAACTTCGGATGACGTGCACATTTCGATTCCCTTTTGATCGAGACCTTCTCTTCACACATTCCCTTTTCACCGTCAAATTCCGAGCACTTAATCCTCTTTATCCCCTCTTGGCGAGACATTCACAGCTTTTTGTTTTTGGGAGCACTCGGAGCAAAAGTTGCTAGGCGCTGCCCATGAAGGATCTTGGATGATCGGAACGTGCATGGCCTGCCACCAAAAGGACGGACGATCTTTGGATTCTTTTCAAACTCTTATGTAGCCTTTCTTTAAACAACAACTAGATACATTAGGTTAAAGCTATGTAGGTCTAAGGCTCAAATGGAGAACCAGCCGGGCGTGCCAGGACGCTTCTTGTTCCGGTCGAGGAAGCGGCGGAAGCCCTCCTTGGACTCGTCCAAAGACTTCTCCTCCTTCTCCTGCTTCTCGGCCTTCTCGGCGAACATCTCCGGGAACACGAACTTCTGGTCGCGGGGCTGGAAGCGAAAGGGATGATTGTAGTGGCAGGTGCCATCGGGAAAACTCAAAACTCAGCCAGGGGGCCTGCTCACCAGCGTTACATAAGCGATCTTGACATCGTCTTTTTTGGTCACATAGCCGTAGGTCTGGTCCCGATGAGTGGCTCCCAGGGCGATGCGGGTGCGCACGTCCACCACCGGCTGCTTGTAGATCTTCTCGAGGTAGTTCTTCACATCGTACTTGGTCATCTCCATGGACACTGAGAAGGTGACCACGTTCTCCGGCTGGCTCTCCGCGGGCCGGATGATCTTCATCCAGAAGTTGGGCAGGAAGACGCGCAGCTGCGGATTGCCGCGCTGGTAGATCGGGTACCACCTCGTCGACATGTCTCAGCCCTCAAATAAATGCAAAACCTGCGAAGGGAAAAGGAAACCCACAAGCAGAAGTTTGTTTTGCCGGGGAAATGCACTAAAAAAGGCCCAAACGCCTCGGGCTTGCCATGGGCGGAGCAAGGGGTCGACCTACTTTTATACAAAATGCCAACGTTAAGTATAAAAAATAGCATAAACACATTAATGTGATAAGTGTCTGCCTTAGTTGTTATATCTCTATGTATCTTAGCTTAAATTGTCTCAATTACTGAATACCTTATGCCTGCAGGGAGTTTACCAACACTTTGATCCCTTACTTATGGATTTTACCCTACGCCCCTGCCTGTACCCGCACGTGTGCGAACAGCTGATTGTAAACAGCTGCCCTGACCACCGCAAAAATATTTAATTCTTGCGCCACAAAATGGCAAAAATCCGGAAGAAGCAGCCCGCCACGAAGCCGCTGACGCGCAAGGAGCAGCGCAAGCAAAAGGCGGAGGCCAAGAAGCAGAACAAGCGCCTCTACCACGGCGGAAAGAGCAACGGAGGCCAGCACCAGCGACCGTCTAAGGAAGATGCGGAGGCTACTGCTTCCATTTCAGAGCGCAAGCCCAAGAGAGCGCGAAAGCCCAAGCCGGAGGACCTGTCCCGGGAGCAGCTGTTGTCCGGCAAGGTGGCCTCCGACGAGGACGAGTCGATAGGCTCCGATTTCAGTGATGCGGAGGTGGACGCCCGGCTGCCGGAGCAGCTCAAGCGCAAGCTCAAGCAGCCGAAGGTGGAGACGTACGAGCCGCTGGGGAGCGTGCAGGGAAGGGTCCCACGCAGCGGCATCCAGCGAGTGGACGAGGAGGCGGCCAGGCGCAAGGAACTGCGCCAGCAGAGGGAACTGGAGAGCAAGTCGAAGAAGACGCGCGTCAAGCAGATGAAGATCGAAAACGAGATCGAGGACCGGGAGATAGCCAAGCTGGAGAAGCGGCTGAAGCTGAACAAGACCAAGGACAAGAACAAGCTGGTCAGGAAAATGTTTAGCGACGGCCTGGACTTTGTGCTCGACTTTGTCCTCGACGACGACGAGGAGAAGCGGAAGTGGGACGAGAAGCAGGAGCGCAAGCGTCAGCTTAAGGAGCAGCAGGCCAAGGAGGACGCCGGCATGTGGAGCGATGAGGAGGAGGAGGAGGATGAAGAAGAAGCCGCAGCAGAGGGCCAAGACAGTGGGGGATCCGATCACTCGGAATCTAGTGGAGATGAAGAACAAAGCGGGGAGGAAGAGGAGTCTGAATCCGAGGAGGAGCAAGAAAAAAGTAAGTAAAACTACCCCACAAAGCAGCAATTTATCCTTGTCTCCCTGCAGTCAAAGAGGACATCTACGGCCGCAAACGCGATGCCGCGGGCAACATCCTGCCCGACCCCCTGGAGCAGGAGGCCTCTGCCGCCGGCCAGAAGTACATACCGCCCCACCAGCGCGCCCTGTTGGCCACGGGGGGAAACGAGAAGCAGGCCGAGCTTCTGGCCCGTCTGCAGAAGCAGTGCAAGGGCCAGCTCAACCGGCTGTCCGAGGCGAACCTGCACAAGATCGCCACCGCCATCGAGGGGCTGTACATGAAGAACTCCCGCCATAACATGAACGAGACGCTGGGCAAGCTGCTGCAGGAGGCGCTGCTGGGCGCCACCAAGACCAACGAGCGGATGGTGCAGGAGCACATGGTGCTGCTCGCGTACCTGCACGCCCAGGTCGGCAGCGAGATCGGCGCCCACTTCCTGCAGACCTTCGTGGAGCTCTTCGACGGCCATGTGCGGGAGATCGCCGACCTGGCGGTGGAGGACAAGCGGCTGAACAACCTGGTCCTGGTGCTCTGCTACATGTACCTCTTCCGCATCTACGAGCTGAGCCTGCTGATGGAGTTGATAGCCCGCCTGGCGGACAATCTCTGCGAGAAGAGCGTCGAGTGCCTGCTGCTGATCTTGCAGTCCATCGGCTTCCGACTGCGCAAGGACGACCCGCTGGCCTTCAAGGCGATGATGCAGCGCGTGCAGGCTCAGATCGCCACCGCTGCCCCGCTGGAGCTGAAGGATAATCCGCGGCTGCGCTTCATGGTGGACATCCTGAACGCGGTGAAGAACAACAACACCCAGAAGCTGCCCCAGTACGACCCCGAGCTGGCGGAGAACCTGCGCAAGCGGCTGAAGGCGATGCTGCGGAACGACCGCTACGTGGTCACCCTCAACATAACGCTCGAGGACCTGCTGCGCGCCGACAAGGTCGGCAAGTGGTGGGTCGTGGGCTCTGCCTGGCAGGGCAACCTCAACGACATGGGAAGCGCCCAACAGAGGCGGGAGAAGCAAAACGAGGATAAGGCGGGCGGCGGCTTTGCGGAGAAGCTGCTGGAGCTGGCCAAGAAGCAACAGATGAACACCGCCGAGCGGCGCAACATCTTCTGCATCATCATGAGCGCGGCGGACTACGTGGACGCCTTTGAGAAGATCCTGCACCTGGCCCTCAAGGACCAGCGCTCGGTGGCCTACGTGATTATCCACTGCGCCCTGAACGAGCGCCGCCCGAACCCCTACTACGCGCACCTGGCGCTCAAGTTCTGCCAGTTTAACCGCAAGTACCAGCTGGCTTTCCAGTTCGCCAGCTGGGACCGCATCAGCGACATCGAGACCCTCTCCCGGGCCCAGGTGCGCAACTTCGCCGCCTTCCTGCAGCCGCTGATCATCGCGGGGGGGCTGCAGCTGTCGGTGCTCAAGGTGGTGGACTTCATGCAGCTGGACAGGATGAGCTTCCACTTCATGCGCGAGGCCATGCGGTGTCTGCTGCTCGTGCGGGAGGAGCGCGAGCTGTACGAGGCCTTCGAGCGCCTGGCCCGCAACCCAAAGCTGCAGCAGTTCAAGCAGAGCGTGCGTCTCTTCCTCCAGCACTTCCTCCTGCAGCCGGATCAGCTGGCCAAGCTGAAGCTGTCGGAGGAGCAGCAGCAGCTGCTGCGGCAGCGGGTCGACCACGTGGACAAGCTTCTTGCCCTCGTCGACTTGTGATCTATCTGACAAACCAACAATTAAATAAACCTATTGTAGCTTTAATCGCTGTCCTTAACTTTAACACTTAACGGGGACTAGTCAAAGCTCTGCAGGAGGTCGCGCGCTCTTTGGTAGTGCGTCGACTCGATCACCTTCCGGCGCTCGTCCTCCTCCGCCAGTTGCTCGCACTCCTTGTCCAGCCGCTCGATCTCCGCCTCCGCCAGGCGGCTGATCTTGTCCCGTGCGGCTCCCTGCGAGCTGGCCAAGTAGGCCAATGCCGTGGGCCACAGCTCGGCGTCCAGCTTGGCGAGGTCGAAGGCCGTCTGCTGGATGGAGAGCTGGCGCATCTTGTTGAACTTCCACTCCGTGCGCGAGTTCTGCCACTTTAGCAAGTACTCGCGGTTGCTCTCCGCCTCCTTGTTGCAGTTCTGGGCCCGCTGGGCCTCCATTCGCTGCTGGTGCTTCTGTTTCTTCTTCTGGCGCACGGTGACCACCGCGTTGGCGTTCTCCGGACGCGCCGCCTCCCTCAACTGCTCGGCCGTGGGCTGGGCCTCCTCCTGGTCGTCCTCCTCGGACTCTTGAGCCTCCCGCTTCTCTCGCTTCGACGGAGTTTCCTCCGCGCTGCCTTGCTTCCGCTTCAGTTTCTTGGACGAGGCCTCCACCTCCGGGGCCTGACTGGTGGTCACCTGCTGCTCCGCACGCTTCTTGCTGCGTTTTTTGGAGATTTCCTTCTCCGGCTCGCTCGGCTGCCGCTTGCTGGGCTTGTCTGCGAGCATATGCATGAGATTTAATAATGTAATTAAAAGATAACTGATAAAATATAGTGAAAATCACCTGTTGCCTTGCTGTTGGTCTCTAGAATCAGGCTTTTGGAGGCCACCTCCTCGCTGGGCTCCTGGACGTGCTTTCGCTTTTTGCCCTGCTTGCGCTCCTGCTTCTCCTGCTCCGCACGCGCCATTTTCTCGCCACAATCAGAAAAGAATTCAAAATGTTATTTCAAGTTTTCGAGTAAAATGTGTTTTGGCTCTGCCGGGCGTAGCCAACACTGCAGGCTGTCGCTAGCCAACACTAATGCGGGCTCTTTTAGGGCCTCTCTGATTTGCGCGTTTCCCAGCACTGTCGCTTATTTGATTGAAATTGTTAAACAATTAAACTGTTTTTACCTGCAAAACAACGTGATTTACTTGCAGGTAGTTAGTAGTTTTAGGCGGTGCCCGGGCACCGAGCACGCCCCGTCTTATCTTTGTTTTATTGCCGACTTCGCATGGCCCGGCGAAAAAAAAGTGTTTTTGGCGGGGCCAAAAAAAGCGTCGCGTCGCGTGCGCGAGTGATAAATATCAACAAATTGTGATTTGCCAGCGTTATGCAGGCGCTTGCTTTCCAATCAGAATTCAGGTAAGTCAGCCGATCCATCAGTTTATTTCGCTTCCTTGTATCTTTGGCGATAAACAACAAAATCAAAATTAAGTCAAACTAAGCTATAAGCAATAACAACAAAAAACCGGCAAACCGGTAACGGTACCTTCGAGTGCTAGTGCAGTGTTTGTGTATATGTTTGTGCGTGGGTGCAGGTGTATTGTCCTGTTTTTGGAGTGAATTCCATTTTTGAAATCCAATTGGAGCTGTATCGAACGGAACCCAGGAGCGAAAACAGCTGTTGATTGTGGAGAAACGGGAGTCCCAGCTGTTTTTCTTTCGCCAGGTGAGTTTGTCATTACATCAAATGTACAGTCAATTAGCATACCTCTTAACCCTTTGGAATTCGCTTACCCTTGACTCTTTTAACCCTTTATACCTGCTTTATACATTGATTCAAGTCAGCTTAATGTTTAGTTAGGTCTAATAATTTGGTATATTTTTGTTATTATTATAAAATAGTTAGTATGTGTTATCTAATTCTGATATTGGGAATACTTATAACTAGTTTTGTTATTTATTTATTAAGAGAGACCTTATAGAAAAATTCACAAGCTAACATAGATTAAAGCTATAGCAACGATGGCCTAAAGCTTACTTAAATTATTTTTACAAATTGTATTATAAATTAACTAATAGTAACAAGAAAATTAATAATACAGAGGGATGCAAGGGAATTATAGGATGTGGAATTATGGTTTAATTTTTTGTAAGATTTAAAATTTGTATGTGTGTTTGGGGCTTAGGGCGGCATTAGAGTTACGAAATGGAAAAAGATTTGTTGAGGATGTAAGATTGTCTGAGATTGGTGTGACGAGACGCAGTCTTATATTACATGTATGATAACTCCTTCTTGTATGGTACTAGTTATTAGTACCATTAGTACCTTTTTGGTCTTTTTTCGCAAAACGTTGGCTCAACAAAATAAGTCATTTGACCTAGGATTGATTTTTTCAAACCATGTCTTTTAAAATCTAATCGAAAATTTCATCTTCAAATTTTCCTTATGCCGCGGAAAATTCGAAAAGTTCACTTTCATCCGTTGGACGCCGGCGCGCCTTCAGCCGAAGAAAAAACGAAATGTAAACAAAGCGCTCACAATTGAAATGTTCACACATCTTGGGCTCTTTGAGTCGTTTTCCGGCGCTGGCAAAAATAGAATTCCCGAGTTTTCCGACTTTTCCTCTGACATTTCCGAGCGCAAGAAAGCTCTCACTCACAGAAAGGCAACAAATTGATTCCAATTGCTGGCCATTCAGTTCTGCCTTGGTTGTGTTCTCGTTCGCATCGCGCCGCGTTTCCGTGTCGCGTTTTCTTACATTTTCCGCCGCTTTTCCTCGCGTTTCTTGCCAGATCCAAGTTGCACCCAAATCGAACCGAAACGCCGGAACCCGCGGCTAATCTTTTGAATGTTTCGCAAGTTCCTGTGCGTCAAGTAGCCAATACATCCCGAACGTAATATGCGATGTATGGCCTGGGTTTGTGGCACCCCTACCTGCTAATTGGATTGTCAACTGCGGCAACAACCTGTCACAATAACGGGGGGGAAAAAGGCGACTCCGGTTAACTTCGCCGGTAATCAATAGCGGCATTTGTAGTGTCTTTTCGCGCGTTTTACTTTCTAACATACTTCGGCCACCCCGCATCCCAAAAACCCTATATTGCCCGTGGTATTTACTCGGATTTGCTCGGTGTTTCTGTGACAACGTGAGCGGCCTAAACAAACGCTTCGGGCCAACCCCAACTAAAGTATCGCCCCAAGTATTTCTGTTACCTGGAGTGGCAAAGCTCGCCAACTAAATGTCCGACAGTACGCGCCAAAAGTGTAAGTACAGAAACCGAGCCAGTACTACCCAAAGATTGATGCAACTTTTGGGGAAAACGTTTGCCAGCGCTCCCACCCTCGCCCACGTTTAACTTTTCGACCACAAATCAAAGAAAATTTGTTAAACAAATTATTTTAGTGGCCGATAATATTTTTTGCCGTGCAATTATTCTGTTTGTTTATAAACTTTCGGCGCATCCGCTGTAACCCAGTGGAGGGCGGATTCCACATTGATTCGGCTTCAGATCAAATTCTGTATCTATCCACCGTGCCAGCTAGTTGTGTCTATTGCTCGGCGTGCGTGTGCTTTTCCAATAGTTTTCCTCTAAAATTGGATCAGTGCGTCGGCAATTAAGGCCCCCCAAAAATAAGAAATACACAAAACTGTGTGTATTCCAACTAAAGCTATTTGCTGGTCTCTGGATGAGTCGCATGCAGAACATCTCATCTTTTGTCAGTTGTGACTGGTACATCATTTTTGATAATTTGAGATTTGGTTTAGATTTGAATGGGAATTACTGCTCACAAGCTGAAGTGGGGGTGTTGTCTAATGATTTAAAGAGGAAAACCCTTTGGTTAGAGTATGGCCCGTGCCGGTTTGCCAGCGCTCTTTGCCTTGTTTGTCTTTTGAGCACAAATGTCAAATATTGCTTTTTAAGGGTCACTGGCTAAATATTTTCGCTGTTTGCATGTTTATTTTCAATGTTGCGCCCGTTGCCAGCTTTGACATCTTGGCCGACCGACTACAAAAGGTCTCTGCAGTTTCTCTTTCTAGTTTTTCCCTTTGTTTGGCCGAAAGCCGCCCTTTGGCTCTTTGGCCGGTTGAGGCCGGTTGAGTCATTTCCCTCGCTCAAGGGATGTCTCGCCCCAATGAGTGCATTTTCATAGCTCTGCCCGCAAAATGCCTGGTTCTGTACTATTTTCTAATAGCTTCATGTGCTTTGATTTATGCATACATCGTCAGTGGCAGATGGGAGATGGGAGATGATGAGAGGTGGAAAAATAAAAGCATTAGCTTTATTTATACTATTTGGCCTGAGTGTCGGATTTTTATTCTGTTCTCGATCGGATTGACGTCAAATTGTTTATGCAGGCCATGGGCTGTTTTATATATTCCGTATACGCCCGGCTGGGAGCTTCTGTTTGCCGATATTGTGATTTCTATAAAGGGAAATTAAACGCCGCCCTCGTTGCGGATTCCTGTCAGGTGCGAGGTCCGCTCGTAGACTTCACTTCAGTTCGCCAAATACGCGACTCGAGGGCGTCACTGCTGAAATTTAAATGCACCGACGGCCTTTGGCATCGTTAAACACACATTATAGAGTCATATTCATTTTTTTTGGCTCAAATGGCGTCGCGCCGACACGCGCACTTCCTCGGCCAAACCGGCTCGATTGTTTTCAGAGAAAAGCGGAGAAAATCCCCAAAAAGCGAAACAGATACAATTTGTTTTTCGGCGACAGAGTAACGACATGGGGGAGCAAGTGTTAAAATAAATTGTGACAGATTGTCGTTGGTGGGAGCACCGACTGCGTATTGTGTACTCAATAGCTATATGAAATCAGGGTCTTTTTCCGGAATTGTCGCTTAATTTAGCTCGTTAAAATATGAAAAATCGCTTGGTCGAGACAGGAAAACGATCGCAGATCGCAGATCCGAGATAATGAGATATCCGAAAAGATTAATGGAGTCCAGTCCGATTTTTGCTGTAATTAAAAATGCTAGCGGGTTCAACGAGCCTTCGACAGCAGTGGGCATTACGACCGACTTTTTAAAAGCACAAATATTGTAGTTTTTGTCTAAGAGAAGCAAGGCACATACTATATTTTGTGTAGAATCTGCCTCTAAATAAATTGCTTGGAACGAATTCCTAGGCAGACATTTTTTTTCCTAAACACAGACACGCAAATTGAAATGGAAAACAAGAAACGCCGAAACATATTTTAAATAGGATGCCCGAAATAAAACCCGAAAATCTGACGACATCGGAAAGCCTTGAGGAATGTTGCAGAAAATAAGTTAAAACGCTTTTAGTTTGCCGATTTCTTTCACGTGACCCTGAAACATGCGGATTGCTTGATTGGGGGTACAATTGAGCGTGAAATATTGCGAACTAGGTCAATCCTCGAAGGGGCATATGGGTTGACTCAGGCCGCAGACGACGAGGTCGGCAAAAGATAGGTCAACCCATGGCAACCGGCCCCCGATAAACAATCCAATTAAAACAATTGCCAGGGACAACAAACAAACAACAAACAGCAGTTGCCAATGCATATCTCAATGCGTTTTCCATTGCGTGTGCGATTGCTCCCTAATGGGTCATGGTGGGCAAATATCTATAGATATAGATACACAGCTCCCATGGTTACCCGGCCGATGAGGTATTTTTCGCCCTATCGGATCGGCAAACGCTTTTCCCTCGGAAAGCCGGAAAGTGAAAGTCCGTGTGCGTCGGGCCGGCCAATTTAATGTACGTTTCTGTTCATTAATCTTTTCTTTTTGGTCTCTCAGCCCGCTTTTTGCGATAACGCTTGGATTGTCTGGCTTCGATCGCTGAGTTGATTGATTTGGCTGGCATGCCTCGCGAAAAACAACAAATAGTGAATTCCGGAGGGAAAAGTTTCTTTAGCAATTCTGCGGTCGGGCTCAAATTGATTCAAATTATCTGGGAAACGTATCGATTTGATTATAGAACGTTAGCTGGTCGCTCTGGTTTCTGGAGTTTAAGTTGCTAATGCGTTCAAGTAACGACAACATAATGACGGAAGCTTTCGGTTTGTTTTCTAGGTGATTATGACAAATGGATCGGAAAGTGAGGTTTTGCTGGTAACATTTGTATTTAATGGTTTCTTGACATCCCAGATTTCGGTCGCTGGGACATACTATTAACCCAATTTCCCTTGGATCTTCGGGCTAAAGAATCAATCTGGGTGTTGTCGTTTGGGGACCAGATTGAGCAGTTCATGGGATCTTGGTTTTTTTTAGCATAATTACAGGGCGGGCCTTTGTCTGTAACCCAATTCGCGACTGGCATTTCATTCAAGTTCACATGCAAACACGTTGCGCGGCTCAATGCTGGTTGCTATTATTATTATTGCTGCGTGGGCAGGAAAATCGCTTCGCGCCTTGTTTTTCGCTCCCCAAAGAGTCAAATTGAATTTGCACCGAGCTCTGGAATATACGAGCACGCGGGCTGTGTAATTTGAATGGCAGAATGGTTATTATGAGATTTGCATATAAGTTGGCAATTAATCCGCTGCAACCTCTGCGAATGGCACACCTCTGCCTGACTTTGCTGTTGTGTCAGCAGTCAGGCAGTCAGGCAGTCGCCAAGGATTGGCCATAGGATGCATGTAGTCCGTCGGGCATTAGCATAAAATAGGCAAACAAATTTCCCGAACTGCGTTTAGCCCGAAACGTGCTTTTCTGCGGCATTCTTTCACATCAACATACATACCTCTTTTTGTTCACAACTTTGTCTAAGCAAAGAAGGGAAAATAAAAATAAGTGGCACGTGAGCGTTTTACAAATTAACCAAAAAATAACACAGCGCACCTACAAACAGGGCAACATCAGCGATGAGATTTCATAAAAATACATGTCCCCGTGGGCCCATAAAAAAATTAAAATAAAAACCAAACTGCGCACACTCATAGGCATTTTGTTGATGTTTTCTTTTTTGAAATATCCAAACGTAGTGCGCTAATCTCTTCCTATCGATGCGTACGTTCTTTGAGGCCTGGGCGAAGTTTAATGGAATCGAAATTGGGTAGGGCCGTCTGGAGAGGGCTTAGGGGACTCCCAACAATACGATCCACTCTCTATCCAAGTAGTGAGGGCCCTACCATTCGTAATAAATGAAATACTTGGTCAGCCAATAGATATTTTATTATGTTGCCCCTATAAAGCACATACAGAGTCTGAATTTCATCTACAATTGAGTCGCAGTCGATTATATTTATGCACTTGCGCTGGAATGGCAAAGCAAACACCTCACTGAACATTTCACTAGTGATTTATGCCGCCGGGGCGTGGTGCCTCATTTGGGTGGGTGCAGCGGTTGCCTTTGCTGTTGCAACTCAAACCCGATGCCCAAGAATTTCTCAATGGTCAGCTGGTTACGTGACCACCTGGAAAAAGACTTCGAAGAAGTCAACTTTTTTATTTTCACGTGTAACTTTGATGCGTTGCGAAAGCGGAAAACGAAAGTTCCAAAGCGCTGGATGCCATGGCTGTGGATTGTCAGCTCCTTGGATCGAGGTCTCCTCCTCCGACTCCGACTCCGACTCCTGCATCTCAATAAAACAGCACCCATCTGACCGGTCGATTGCCGCATTGCATCATCTTTCACATCTCATATTTCCCTGGGCCCAACCAGTCGCTTGGCCGGCCGGCTGTAAATACCAAATATAATTGTTTAACTGTCCATATAAATGGAGAAAAACAGCATAAAAGGAGACCCTTTTTGTCTTGCGACCGGTCAGCGAACTTGGCACCAACTGGCAGCCACTCTCGCAGCTCAAAGAGCTGTCTTTCACACAACAATTTCACACCAAACCATCTCGCATCTCGTGGATGCGATTGCGGCGGATGCCTGACAGTGTCCCATCCATCAATCGGCGCAAAGATTGCGCCACAGCGCGGCCGGCAGGTGTCGGCGCTGTTTGGGGGTGGAACCCATAGGCGTAGTACCGCTGATTGAGGTGTCTGTTTCCCGAAGAACTCGCAACAGATGTGTGGGAAAATCAAGGACTCAAGACGGGCATATTGAGTGTGAGAATCATAATTTGAAGCAGTTCTGGCCTTTCAAGTTCCTTCATCAAAATCGTTCACCAGCAGTCTGATTTCACAAATCGAGTGTGCGGCAAGCATTTCTAAACACCAGGAAAATGCACTCAACAACTCTCTATTGCATCGGCTGCTCCCTTTCGCCGCAATCCTGGTCATTAACTACGCTTGGCTTTAGCCACACAATCTGTCGCCATAAAGCGAGCGTTGGGAAAACCTGATTTATGAGCAACTGCAATTGCATGCATTTCGCCGGCCACTCTCACTCTCGCTCTTTCGTTTTCTGTGCTCTATTTGGAAAATGCCATGCCAACGGAAATTGCTTAATCATTTCCACGCATATCATATCGCCAGGGGACTCACGCACTACTGTGTCTTGCCAAATGACCAATCCCAGCTGCTCAGACATACTCGTATCTCCCCCAATAAAAAAGGAAATCATTGCGTAAGTCAATAAAAGCCGGATTTTATTGTTTGCTTAGGCCCAGGATTTCCCGGCCAAAGGTTCCATAATCCTGCAGTTCCTCAAAGGAAGCGGAACATAATAACAGAGCCATTAGCATGTGCATCCCAATTCAAGTTTCCCAATCAATTTCCAACAATTGTGCCGGCCAGTCATTTGCAACCTGACGCGGCCATCGAAATGATAGGCTCATTTGGCGGGGCGGCGAAAAAACGATAATAATAAAAAAGGGAGAAGAAAACCCTGAGCACTCGAGCCTCCTCGATTATCGTGGCATCGCCATCTGCACCTTTTCAGCCACTACCTGACCCCTTGTCGCGCCTAACGATCTTTAACCTGGCCAACAGCCCAGCCATTCCGTCGAGGACCAGACCAGACAGTCTGCATCGATCAGTATCTCGAGAGTGTCTCCTCGGCCTGCGAGTATCTCAGCAACTGAGTGGTTGGTTGCCGGCTCATTTGCAAATCGATATGCCGCGTAATGATCCACCGGCTAGGGCTGTCAATTAGCCGCTGTTTGGCCAAGTGCGTGACCATTGAACTTGCAGTTCGGTGGGTTCCCTGCTTCAGGTGAAAGTGAAAATGTTTAGCCCGCCGAACAGCCAAAGCCGTTCAATGAACCCAATCACGAAGCCAAATCAAGCTCAGCTTCGCGCTCGCCTTGTAATCTGTGATGTTGCAGTAATGCCTTGGCTCCCTTCCAGAACTCCGCTGCAGAACTAATTGAAGATCCCATATCGCTGTCTTTATGGCTTTGCAAGGCTCGCCTCGGCCTGGTCCTAGAGTTGAGCACACAATTTATGATACAAATTAAATGCCTGGAAATTATGATGAATGCGAGGCAAAATTTATGTTGATGACATACCCAACAAAAGAGCGCCAATCCGCCCCAGACCCATGCAGCGTCTCCCCTCGAATCTCCCTCTCCCGGTCCTGTTCCTGCTCTGCTCCTCTGGTTCCCTGGCTCCTTCAGGGCAGCTCCAATCAAAGCCCCAGACGATCCACAGACAACAAACGAGTCGTAACCAAAGTTGTTTATGTCCAACATACAGGCAGAAAAACAAGTGGAGCCGGGGAATCTGCCAGAACTACGCGCAGTATTATTTATATTGTAGATAAATGTATTATGGAGATATAAAAAAAGGCAATAAGGAAAGTTTGCACGTTTTTAAATACTCATGTACGATCCTGTTTAATATTTAACAATTATTTTTTGAAAGTGCAGCTTGGGTCTGGTCCTAAGAGGTCTTTCGCCCGCCTTCCTTGCGACTTTTCACGAAAGGAGGAGAAACCAAAGAAGCTGGCCTGCCTCTAGCCGAAAGTTGTTGCGTATTTAAAATGGAAATTGCAAGTTTTTCGCTCAACGTTCCAAGGCCCCTCCTTCCCTGGGCTTTTCCTCTGGCCCGTCGGCGCTTTTGTTTCACTTTCGTTTGCTTGATTGCAGGTTTTTTGCTTAGGTGAATTTCTCATTGGTTGTTGCATTTATCACGGTGCCACACATTTGTGCCACAAGATCGGCGTCCACTAGAAATTGGTGAAATGAGCCGGGTCTCCATTTCTGCGGATTTTCAAGCCAATTTTAAGGAGCGGCCGTCATGTTTGGGTGGAATACCGAAACTTCATCTCCTCAGTTTTGTCATCTCTTCGGGCAGGTTATGAAATATTTCGCAATTTTGGTGGCTGCGAAAATTTCCTGTTTTTCTTTATTTCATTCACGCACTTCCACTCCTTTCGGTGGGTCTCTCGGTCGCCGGATCGGTATTAATTATGATGGGCTTGTTTTTTTTCTTTTCTGCGGTTTTTTAGCTTTTATTTGCAAACCTGTTGGCAACGCGTTCCACAACCAATGCACCTGGGTGTGGGGATACAAATTGCTGGGCTCTGGGTATTGCTTTTGGTGTTATTCCAGAATAATAATTAGAAAAATATGAAGACAGCATAGGAAATAGTTCAGTCTCTTCTTCATAGAAGCTTCCTAGTATTTTGTAGGCATAAACAACGGAAAGCAGAGGGCCAACCCCGCCACTTTTCACCTATTAAACCCATTTAGCTTCCATTGAGTCCAATTTCTGACCCGTCACGCCCGGAACAATCAGCAAATTAACTAAATGCCTTGTGGGCGCCCCGGCATAATCCAAATTCCAAATTCCGGAGCTGTGACAGCAACGAATTTCAAGTGCAGGCCCAAGAATCTTGGGAACGCGCAACATATCTGCGGCTCGCAAAGATATTCCGTGAAGCACGAACATGTTCGAAGCGAACACGATGATGAGGTTGCATGGAATTCGTCAGATACAATCCACAAGCGGCTCGACGGCCTCGAGCGAGCGGCATTCGCATTCAGTTCGCGCTCAACTCACAGCCACGATGGTCATGCAAACACGTTAAGAAAACCATCAGAAACCAACAATAATCCAGCACTGTAATGAACTAAAAACCGAAGAACCCCACGAACTGTATATAATTGTGTAAATAACGATTCAAACATTTCAAACGAAAAAGCGCCTGCGCAAACCGCGAAACTCCAAGTTCCAATAGATTGGACTCGAATTTGAAACAGTTTGTTTGATCGATTATGTGTGAAGGCATTTTGCGTTGCCTCTAAATCGGGAAAGCCATTGCCATAACAGGCGGGCAAAGTGTGTTAACGTTAACCAAGGAAAGCACCCCTCCGGGCTCTGTTCCTGTCTGTGCAACCCCTTTGATCGGGGAAACCTACCACAAACACTTCCTTTTATCGGTTTTATGTACGCTGCGCTGCTGACTAATTGCCTTTATATAGCCCGACTATATAGAAGCGTTCAATAAGACACGGCCGACACCCCGGGCTCGGGCTGGAAATTGCTTCGCTGCCCAGTGAAGTTCACCATTTCCTCAGCCATAGAAAGGAGCCAAAAACGTTTTCCAATTTATTTTTTAATTGAGTGAAAGAGCCAAGAACGTTGTGCGCTTTTCGGCTCCCAATTGAACCCAATTGCACTAGACTCGCAACGAATTCGGGCAATAAAAGTGAGCTGCGTCCGAAGTAGAGCAAATCCAAAACAACATCTCGCCGATGCCGCTGCCGCTGCCGTTGCCGCTGCATAATTAGCATTTGCTTGGGTGGAGGAAAGCTGCGCTGCAAACAGAAAAGCAACAAAATAGCGAGAAGAAAATGTATCTCATACAGGTGAGGCCAACCGCTACACAATCCCCTCGTAATTGAGTGTTTGCTCTTACTTATCACATGCTTAGGGATACATAGATACCCAAGCGGGCATCTTTTTCGAGGCAAACAGACACCGCAGACGCTGGCACTGCACTTGCAGCCCAGCGGGGCCTGAAAAAGATCTTCATTTAAGCGTTTTTTAATTGTCTGCCAGCTGAGATTCCATTTTCGTAGCGTGCGTGCCACTCGCTGGCGTACATAATTTGTATAATGTGTGGCCAATTTATCTTTCCAGCTGGTGGATGGGATGGTGAGTGGAGTGCCTGTGGCTGTGGCTGTGAGTTTACAAGAGCAGGTGGTACGGTGCTGAACTTTGAACTTGAAAAAGTTGTGGCTCAAAGAATAAACTTGACGAAATAAGGTTATATTCCTTTTTGGGATTCATATATAGTATTTGCCTATCAAGGTAGCCAGGAGTTATATATAGTAACATATTGTAACTCCAGATCTACTTTTTTGTTTTCCCATTTGGAGCTAAACGAAGACAAACAAGAAAAGAAAATGTATAACGAGTCAAAGGACCTCTCTGCGAGCGGAGATGACGAAGCCAAGGTCAACAATAATTCCGAGGGGTTCTTCGTAGTCGGTGCTTCCTCCGAGAATGTGCAACTTCCAGGCGATTTGGTAACCCTGCCGACTCCGGAAAAGATGTTCCGGCTGGTGGCGCTGTTGTTTCAAATGTCAGAATTGTTGAACACGGGCCTTAGCCGCGAGGCCGTGGCGGTCTGCATTCAGATGATTATTCTCGGGCTTGAAGGTAGTGGCTTGGCCGAAGTAATCATTCGCATCAGGAGTGAGAACGGCAGCAAGAAGGGTTTCCACTGCACGTCCGATTACTAACCACCACCAGCAGCAGCAGCAGCACCAGCACCAGCAGCACCAGCACCAGCAGCAGCACCAGCACCAACACCAACACCAACACCAGAACCCACAAAAAACAACCGGAATGTACACTTGAAATCATTTGTATTAATTTGGTTTACTAAAATTAAAAATTTAGCTCATTCGTCTGCAACCGCCCCGGTACTTAAGAACGAAATTATAGCTATACCCACTATCAAAGTGCATTCCTGGGGATGCAATCTGGGATAGCTTTAGATGTGCATGTTTCAGTACCCGCTTTTGACCCATATCTTGCGAAGGTTGTTAGGTTTTCTTAGCACCTGCAGCTTCCATTGCTCGCGTCCAACGCAGTCGTCGGTTCCTCCGGATCACTGTAAAGGCGCCAGCAAGTAAAACGAACATCTGCACCAGCTTGGCTTGATAGAATGTCTAGGAAGTGTCTATGAAATATCACTGATGCATTAGGGGAGCCTGCTTGCCTGTCGTATGTAGATGGGAAGTGGAATGTGCGCCCTGTGCATGTGGTAATCAATGCCTCGATAGAACCAATAGCCTGGCCACGCGCCTAAGCTTGCACAGAGGAAGGGAGTCACTGCGTTTAAGGTATTTTGGAATTCCGGGGAGTGGACTATCAGGCGGATCTCTTCGCCAAGATTTCGGCCAGAAGTCAGAAGCTCCGCCTGCGATTTTATTCCGGCTTTACGGCTCCGTAGATCCTTCGGCGTCCGCTGCAACCGTTCCTTGAGGCTGCTCAGATAGCTCAAGATGTCCATTGTTGGCTGCAAATTTAGCAAGATATAATTTTGGGGGTCAAAGGAGCGTGTATGGGGCTGTCTGGCCGAAGTGTCAGGGAGAAACACTTCTCAAGGCTTACCTGCTGCACTGTGCTGATAGTCCACTTTGCTCACCCCCACCGGCATGGGGACAACTGCACGCGCCATGGTGACAGCCAACAAGCCGGTGGTCAGAATGCCCAGTTGAATTAGCTTGGCGTTTTGGTAGGTCTGCAACGGGAAGACTTTGTAAATATTTTTTTCAAAAGATTTTCTGGCCATTGAATAACAACCCTGTGAATGTACAGGCCCAGCTGCTCGGTGCTCCGTTTCGACTGCCACCTGTAGCCCCGCCACAGCCAGTAGGCAGGCCACGAGAGGAAGCTCAGCTCTAGGTACGGCAGCATAGCCATGAACTTTTGCGAGAATCCATTTGGCGTATTGCGGTCTACGAACCGAATAAACTCCATCTCGTAGTCCACGTCAAATGGCAGTGACTGTTTGGTGGTCTTTTCCTTGGTTTGCAGACTGAACGATCGTTCAGGAGATACGGGAACATTCCTGTGGACAACCGGATCACGCTCGGGATCACGCCTTGGAAGGATGGATTCGTTTGCAACTTCCTGCGGCGGCATATGCGGCATATCCTCATGTGGACGCTGTTGCGCAAACAGCTCGGAAAACTTCCTCCACAGATTGCTCATAACCGATCTCCGACCGCTGTGACTTAAAATTTAAATTCGGGTTCTCCCTTTTGAAAGCCTAAAGTGAATGAGGGGAAAAGGTAGCTGGGATTAACTCGAATGCATTTGGAAAAGTTCAAAGACTTGTCACCAATGCATAAATTATCACCCGTTCGCCCGTTGAACTATGCGGGCCTGCATTTGCTTTGAAACTAATTTACGTTGGCTCATTCTTGGCTATCTATTATTTTCTTGGGGGGCCATTACGCCGGCCCGGTAGCCGGGCTGCGGGTGTGGGGCTGGTGCTTGAAGTGGGTCAGCTCTGTGCAGCGGTTCGTGCAATTATAAAGCGCATATCTAGCATGGAACTTGCGGCTCAGATCGCTGGTTGCTGGTTGCTGGTCCATTGTGCGCTCGGACAGCAGGTGTCTCCTCAGTTCATTGTGTTTGGTTCTTGTAAAATTTTCGGTCGAAAATGTGGCTTACCTTCAACCAAAAACTGGCAGGAAGCTGTGTGGTGTGGTGTGGTGTGGTTTGGGGTTCTGTAAACTAGTTTTCTCTACTCTTCTCAGCCGCCGCCGTTGCTGATCAATGCTTTTAATCAGGTAAATTACGAAAATACCAAAATCAAAAGAATGTCTGAAAGAAAAACAATTTAACGGTGGTTACCATGGCTTAAAGACGCACAAAGGCCGGCTTAATGAAGTGAAAATCTCTCTGGTTCTTTTGTGGCTTAAAGTTAGTTAGTATGAAAAGAAATTCTTTGATTCGCTTGGCGGATTATGATAGAAATCTATTGCAGATGCCTCAATACAATTCATCGATCACGTACAACGATGACACCCAACACTCTAACAGTTCTTGGCTCTGAATCCCAATCTTTGCATACGGATCCATGCCCGGACGTAAGCTATTCTCTGGGCTCAAGAATTGAAAACCACAGGCTGACTGGAACTGCACTTGTACGGCTTCGGAGATCTCAGTTCTCAGCACACAAGCTACATTTCTCTGGAAGAAGAATTCTCGGCTGGCGGGACCCTAAACCGTTCCAGTCGAGTCCAATTAACCCAATTCCGATTTGGTAAATGATTTGCAAAAAAAATCAACTCCACTCGATGATCGTTTTGAAAGTCTCGGCGGCCTGTTGTCAAAACACTTGGGCATAAATCGCTGTCGCAATGAAATCTCTTTGCCAAACGCCAACTCGTTTTCGGGTCTCGACTTTCGAGCCCACCTGCAATTAGTCCACTGATGTGGGTGTTGTTTAATGGCTCCAACCCCCTGGGAGCATGTGAAATTGCAACTCCCAGAGTGGTCAATGCTAATACGACTCCGAATCCAAATCGAATTGTTTTGTTTTTAGTCTGCGCCACAAGTTGACGACTTTTTAGGTGTCAAGTGCGCAAAGTTCGCCGAAGATTCGTTACCAAAAAAGGTTTAATTTCATAACGTTAACTGGCACTGTCCCCATGTTACGGCGGCATTTAAGCCGTTTTGGGAGAGAAATGGTAACTGAAGAAATAACGAAAAGATTAATTTCAAAACAAACTTGAGAAATGATGGGGGAGCTAGCAATTAGTTTTTGGTAATAGAGCTTTTGTCGGTTATTGTGGCATGTACGTGGGTTTGAAAGATTTTAAGAAAATGTATAGGTGTGCCGATAAACATAAATGGATTTTCCTTGCAATGAACTTGCACCGTCAAACTTCTGATAGGAATTTCATATTTCAATAGATTTTAATCCAAAACGGCCAACGAATTTTGGCCTTCCATCAGCGCTAATCTTGATGTTTTAGCTGCATTCTCCGTCACACTGCAGGCGTCTCCTTTGAGCCACCGGCCTTGTCCAAGATCCCCCTCAGGCAGTCGTCTGCCTCTTGCCTGTCCATCCCCGTAGCATGCCCCATCAGTCTTGTTCTCGACTTGGGCTCGTGCATTATAAAATGCCGCATCACTCGTCGCTAATCTCGACCAGCCCATCTGAATGCCATGATGCCGCATGCCGGCATATTACTCAATTCTCATTGCTCGGATTTCAGAAAGACAAAGGGCACACGAAGATGCCACACCAAAAACTAAACAAACACAAACAATGGCACCGGTTGACACTTTGACAAATGATCTGCGGGGCCTGTGCGATAAGAAAACCGATGCAAAAGCCCCATACATCAAAAAGCAAGATATTTTTTAGCTTTTTCAAGCTCAGAGATGGAAAAACACACTAAAAATAATCATATTCTTTTAAAGTGAATGCTATTACACTGGGTCAACAACTCTGAAAACGGAGACGGGCCGTGATATTGATATTGATGCGGCCGAGGCTGTTGCTTATTTGCTCTAGATTCACACTCAAGCCAGCGGATCGATGATCCTCAAATTGCCGCCGTCTGTGGTTTGTTTGCTTTAAATCGAATTGGACCGCACTGGGCTGGGTACGGTAATAGGAGTCTGCTGTCCGCCACATGATCTCTGCACGCTCTCGAATATTGAAAATTACGAGCCGGCGGCTAAGCCTTCAGGAATTTTGTTTATTTCTCGGGCGCGGCCTTTGGACCCTGGCTGGAATTCAAGGCGTGTATCGCATGATTCCGCATTCCCCCTCAAATGAAATATGTATCAATTTAATTACCCTCGGAGTCCTGAACACGCAATTAAGGTTCAAAGAACCCCTTTGAAATCCCTTTTTCGTTTGTTTCGTCGTTTGTTTACGAGGCTGAGACAAGAAAGACGACACACCTTCGGCTACCTGAACAGGATGCGGTGATTCTGTAACTCCGACGATTCTGTAATTCCTTGAAACGACGGGAAAAGAATAGGGCAAATCCCCTTGTGATGGCCCCTACCTGTTTGCTTTCCCCGAGATGATTTATCTGTGACAGGCTCGTTTCATGCGCATCAATTTGCGGGGGGATCGAAGCCATTATCCGATTTGAATACGTAGTATGCGTAGTATGCATAAGAGGCTCAAGTTCAATGCTGTTGCGGCGTGGTTCTTAATGCAATCAAGCCGAGCATAACGAGTTGGTGAAGGTGTTTGTCGGAGGCGTTGATTCCCATAACAGTTTATTGTGTGCCCAATCGTGGGTATACTATATTTCCATCTGCCGGCCGGGGTTGGAGTTCTGATGGCATTTCAATTGGACAAACGTAGCGAATCAACCGGCAAAGGCAGAGGCAAGGGCGTAGGCATCGTCAATAATCCCAGTCTAAAATCGGTTTTAATAGCGGAACTCACGCTCGGCTGTGCCGCGAGGAAAACTTGTTTTATTTTATTTATTTTTAAACTCAATGTTGGCTGCCTTTCCCGATTAAATCGGCACGACTGAGGTCGTTACTCGTATTTCCATGTACATTTGATTTAGTCAATGCAAATGCTTGCTCCCCGACGACCTTCAAATGCCGGCAAAGAAATGCGTTAAAAGCTGAAATGTTATCTTAATGGCCATAATTACTATCCACTCGATTCGAGCCACTATACGCTCTCTGTCCATGCATTGTTTTGTGTATTATTAAGCGAAATTATTGGTTTTGCCTATAATTGCCGCACGTGTTTCGGCTGCATGAGAAATCACTAAAAAAGTGTATATTTTTATGGTGATGTCCATGTAACCATGACACGCGTCAGAGGTGGGACAGGAGATTGGGGGTTTGATCGCCCGCAGCTGACATTGATGAAAGGGGCTTTTTGTGGCCATGTTTTCGGCGACGGAACATTGTGTAATTGTCCGCCTGTCTCTTAAAGTGAATTGCGTCTCGAATGAGAATTCGATGTGGTCTGGATAAAGGGGAAAATATATCTGCAGCTAATATGAGTATATAATATTTACTCGGTTATGTTGCTCGAATTGTTTTCCTTGAGCCACGTCTGATTCAATTTCCTACGTGACTCTCTGCGTCGACAAAGAGAATCTCGAATTGTAGTGGAAAATATAGAGTCTCGTAAAAAAGAAGATGGGAAATATAATGGAAAAGTACTAGACAGAACAAGACCGTTTGTGTGGTCTAGATTAATATCTCCCGATGTTCTGGAAATTCAAACGAGTTTTATTTTGACGCTGTAAAATTAAGCAATAGCTTGCACAAGAAAACCCCTTTTCCATTTCAGCTCCAAAGTTTCCCTCAAATACGCCTTTTATGTTGGTTCAATCAACCCCCAAATCCAATTAGGTTCAATAACAATTAGGCGGGAAAGTGGGAGAACCAAATCAGACTGCTGTCTTTTAATTAGCTCGATTCCTTCCCCGGCTCTTGGTTAGCCCCTAGTTTATTGCTCTTTATCGGTGTTCCCTTTGGCTTTTGGCCATTTAGTGGAAGCCAAGTTCGATGACGGATCTCAGATAAAACAAGACGCTTAGTGCCGGACATTTGTGTGATGATGGCGGCTGCTTTTTATTGCCAAGCCAACAAACCAATCGATGACACTCATTGTGGAAACAAAACACACAAAACCGAAAGCTCCAAATGGGCTTAAACAAAAATCGATGGGTGCGTAAGTGACGAGTTGGGTGCTGACCGCCGCTGCCTCCTCTCATAAAGAAGAATGTCAAGAGGCCACAATAATTGCAACTAATCCGCAATGAAGGTTCGCATTTGGACCTTGGGCCACTAAATCTAGACCACCTGTCAGAGCCTGTCCGCCCGGTCATACTTGTACATCCAATTTGTTGCCGCTCACCTGTTACCAGTTAACAGCATTTGCAGTTTATTTGATTGAACGGTGTGCCTTGTAATTTGCCACAATCAAGTCGCAGCACGGAAATGTGTAATACCTGCTTCCGGCTCCCAAAGGATGTTGAAGCTCGCCCAATTTGTGAAATTAATTTTAATGCCACTGCGGTTCTTCTATGCAAATCGGTGGCTTCCTATAGAGAGTGCCTGTCTTCCATCGCTTGTTAATGTCTAGACAAAGTCTGCTAACTAGAAACTAAGAAATAATATATTCTCTGCCAACTTGGCCTTGCCCTCGGGCCTCCCAAATAACACGAAATTATTTCTTTTGGGCGCTGTTGGGTTTCTGCCTTTGATTCTGCATTTGATTCAAAAATGAATCATTCATGAGACATTCACATTTTTCATTTGCACATCTCCCAGAAACGATCAGGTGTATATACATACGTGGGGTGTATTTTTGCCGGCATTAACCAAATATATATTTCTGAACATCTCGATGCTTGCCAGTGAATTTTCTCTACCCCAACTTTTAGCTCGATGACTGACATAAAAGTAGGGAAAATGAAAAGCGAAATACAAACAGCAAAGCAGAAAAAATAAATACTGGCGGTAGTTTCAAATATTTATTTAACCTCTGCCTCTAATTGAGGTTTATTTTATGAAGCCATAATCTTATGGATATTCAAAATACATTGCCAATCTCTCATTTGGCGGCTGTTCAATTTGTGGAAGAATTATAAGCAAGATGATGATTTGAACCGTGTGTTCTGTTTTCTGTTTTCGGGCCATGGCTGAAACTATTGAAAGTATCATTAACCAGAAGATGTTACGGAAAAGCTACCTACCTGCGGTGTAGTTAACTAACTGCGCCTGGCATTGAACAATTCATAATTCATTTGGGGAAACGCCCCGCCTGACATTGAAGTTGGGCCAGCGAACTCAAAATGCAATCCCCTTTTAAGTAAATCGCTGGGTCAAGGTCCCGTCGGGTCTGAAAGTATCTTTCAACGTGTTAATGGCTTGTTATTCGCAGATCGTCTCACCAAAAACAAGTTATACCAGGGAAAAAAAAGATCAAAGCGTGCAAAAAAATGCATCTGCCTCTTGTTACCGTAAAATGTTCCGCTTTGTGAACTGTAACAAAGATCGGGCTCTGTTTCTGTTTATTTAACGAAACTCTGTAAGTCTTTAATGGAGTTTCCCGAGATCGTAAAAATTATACTACTTCTCGGTCGGAGCCTACGCAAAACCAACAGAAGAATGAACTTTGGAAAAACATTTCCGATGGCATTGTTGCGTAGACAATCGCGTTGTTCTACTGTGGAATTTCAAGCATACATGTGCTAATGATAGAATCAGAATAGAGAAGGAGGATGCTAACTTAAAATATGATTTAAATCAGATTTGAAACAAAGATACATCGCTGAATTGAATAAATGTGGCATCTTGATTGACTGATTGGGCATTTATATAGCCACTTAGAGCAAACCTTTTCAGCCGGCCGATTGAGCCATCATTATTAAAGCTTTTGGCCCGATTAACATTTCATTCATTTATCCAAAATTGTAAAGCCAAATCCCACGAGACTCGCTATCGAATAACATATGCTTACGCAAAGCCCTCAACAGTTTCGCGTAATTATGCAAATATCCGTCTGTTTCTGTTTCCCTATCGAAGCCAGCCCAACTAAATGCCACAAATTAGCCGGGCGCATAATCCGACAAATAATTTTCATAAATTTAAATAGGTCTTCGCCACCTGCTTGTTAGGTTTCCCAGAGGGCTTACGAAACACCTGACACACACATTCGGAGCAATTAAAAATCGATTTACATGGGAGTGCGTTGAGGTAGAGGCTGCTGCTGCTGCTGCGACTGCGGCGAGTGTGGATCAAATGCTGATCACCGGCCCTGCGGCAGCCGAGATTTTGGGTGAAAATTAATGACTTCCAGTGAAAGTCCGTCTTTCGTTTTGTATAACAAAAACCAAAAACCAACAAGCGACGCCACAGCCGCCTAAAGTGTAAACCAAACCAATCAGAGCCAGGCCCACCATTGGCCAAGATCTTCAAAAGTTCAACGCCCCTGCCGACATTTGAAAATGAAAGCGCTTGCTATTTTGTTTGTTGTGGCGGCATATGAGTTTTTTCCTTTTAAATATGCAAAATATTTTCTCGCAGAATTTTTATTTTCATACGAAACTCCAGCAAACGAGGCGGTCAAATTAAAAGAGACACTGCATGCCTTCTGTCTCCGCTTTCAAAAAGTGTAGAAATTGTTTTGCATTTTCATGGTCCGTTTAAGCGGCGAACATTTCGTAAACGTTTGGTCAAAGCGGTAGAAATTGGTTAAGTAAGAGCTAGAATTATCATGTAAATCCTATGTTATAACACACTTTTTTCAGTTTCTGGCCAAATAGAAATAATATTCATAATCAGAAATGCCTTGAAACGTACTTCCTGGTTGAGAATACCCGGCAATCCCGCCGGAGACTCACTCACGCAATGCACAACAATCGTTTGGTTGTGGCAACTTCAACAATATCACGCACTAGGCATTAGCTGCCACAAGTGGCAGCCACAGCACTCCCCCTTCGCTGCAGATGCAACACGTGCTATGCATAAATAATAATAATAAAACAGGGATAGAACCCGGAGCAGCATTTTCCACAGTTTTCCAGCTGACCAACTGCCTGTCATTGACCCCGCACTCATGACATGAAAAATTAGCATAGATTGTGAACGCTCGAAAAGCGGACACACAGAAAAAAATTAATATCCTATTTAAATACACAGATAGCTGCTCCAGGTCCAAATATTCAAATGTATCTCTCTGCAAGCGCTTACTTCTGACAGCTTTTCGGACTTTAAGACCTCAACTCAAGCGTTGAGATTGCTCAACCTTTTTTGCATAATGTGTGTGATAAACCTGGGGGATTGTTGCTCCGACTCCGAGCCGACTCCGACTCCGACGCTGACACAGATAGTCGTACCTTGCCGGCATTTTGTAGTCCAGCTTCTTTTAATCGCGAGATATGTACAGATTGGCAAGCGGATGTTGCGGATACTTGGAACGGCATTCAAACGCGGGATGGCGTTTATAAATACTTTTAACAGATAGATAGATGGATCCCTTGCTAAGCAGTGAGTCGTTTTCGCTTTGAAGTCACCAACCAACAACACAACGAAAATATCAAATTAAAGCCATTAAACTCGCAATTAATTTCGAGTAACTACATGAGGAGCCAGATTTCTCGGTTCATTAACTTCTCGCTGCACAGCTGCCAAAATGGCATTAGCGGAGCGAAATAAAGTAAATTTTAATGAAGCCGCCGGTTGGAGCAATGAAATGGATTCCGAGAACGAGAATCCAAGGTTACCTGGTCCGGCGGCCCGGTACTCTCCCGCCAGCTTCTGCCCAAATGTGACCCATATTGCATCACACTCTCCGCTCTGTCTGATCCGCATGTACAAATGTACACAATATATTTAGCAAATGCCCGACTAAAATTAGATGAAACTCGCTTCACCCACTTTTTGAGTGAGTGCACTTTGGCTTTTCCTTTCTAGATCTTCCGCATAGCACGAACATATACGAAACACACTTTTCCGAGCTGTCTAAATAATTTCCTACCTTGGAGCCAAAAAGACACAAATTGCAACTGAATCATTCGGGCATATTTATTTGACACAAGTGGAACGTTTTCGATCAGTATTACGGGGGCTGCTGTTTTCTATTCTGGGAGGAGACATTCATAACCAAAAGTTGGTCGCATTCCATGACATTAATGGTCTTGTTAATCGGGCGACGTGTTCGAAAACACAAGGTGACACATGCCTCGGGAAAACTCCCAAGAGTTTTGGAGGATGCACCCGAACGAACCGCCTTCGCCTTCACCTGGCAGTCACTTAATTGAGTTGTGTATTTTCGGCCATGCCCGAGAGAGAGTTCGTTGACTTGGTAATACGCTTTTAATGAACCTGGCGGCTACCATAGAAATCAATTTAGTTTCAATTTTCTTTGTTTATCTAATTGAATTTGGTAGGCCCCAGGCCTAAAAGGGACTATAAACCAAACGAAAGGTACTGCCCCATGCGTTGTAACCACTTCTCTTGGGAATCCGCCACCCCATTGGCCGGATTCTCTTAAGTTCTCTGGCCGCTGCTCTTGTTGGGGAGCTTCTTGTTGGAGCTTTTTTGGTAGTACTGCCAGCGATCGAATCGATCTTGACGGAAAGTTTTCCTTTGCCATAACAATCAGTACCAGTCTAGCGGGCGCGCGTGTTCGAGTCGGAACGAAACGGAACGGATCGCCTTCGAAAAAGGAAAACCCGATGCAAGGCATCGCGACGTCGGGGGAACACCCTTCCAGTGCCCTGTTCGCGCAGTTTGGTTTTATTTTTAGGTGTTTTGGGGATTCGCATTTGGGTTTTGGGACTCTCGATCTGGATCTCAATTTTCGCAGTTGGAGTTGCGAGATTTATTTATAGCTTCCCCGGAGATACAATCGCACGTTCCTAACGTATTTCCTATTGTGTTCTCGGCGGCTTACGCCACATAGTGCGTATGAGTGATGTACATTGTGTATATAGACTGAATAGCATAGTATAGCTATGATTTTCCTCCTTTACTTTTTACTGGCACATTGCCCGACATTACGCAGCTGTTTAGAACACCATAAATTCCCGAGCAAAAGTTCTCGTGTAATTTACGTAGCTATTCCCCAGAAATCAGAAATTATAATTTGACGCTAAGCAGTGTGATTCAGCGTCATCACCTCGCGTTGGTAACCAAAAATGTCTGGTGTTGCACAAATTTCCAGGCGTAAATCAATGTTGACAAGTGAGGGAATGGTGACCGCAGAACACGACATGTGTGTCTGGGCAAGTTGATGAAATTCCGCCTAAAAAATGTCTTAAATGTGTTTTACGAGACTTTGAAAAGCCACTAGAGCGAATGCAACTTGAGTGCCGCCCAGCGCCGCGTTTGTTATTGGATTTATCCGCTTAAAGATCCGGGCAATTGAGACAAATAGCCCATCCCGATATATTCCAGATGGAAGATTATTGGCCAACTCTGCAAGTATTTTTATGACAATTTGAGGCGATCTTATCTGATCATTCGACACGCGCATAATTTTATTAATAGTTTGCTTATGTTTCCAATCGGCCGATTGTTTAATTTTTAAGGGAAGGCGACGCACAAGTGCAACCCTTCAAATTAGCATATCTTGTTTGGTTTCCATCGTCATCGACAACGTATTCGAATGGCGTCAGCAGCGGAAATGATGCGTCCATATCCCACAGAACCCACCCCCATCTCAGAGCTTTTTCGGTAAACAAATATTGTAGATCTTCATCCACTCGCCAGAGCAAAAAATAATCGAATTTCACACGCAATTTGGTTTATTTTCGTTTGATGCCCGCCCCTAAAAAGAAAAGGAAACAGTTTTGGAATCGAAATGAAGAAATTGAAACGAACGGCCCGGCGGCCGTAAAATAAATTGAATTAATTAGTTTTTACGTTTGTTTGTCGGCGATTCAATTGGCAAATGGCAAGTGAGCACATTTTAGATAAGATAAAGTAGTTTTTTGCCTCTATGATGGATACCCCGTAAAATGCTTCTAGGAACCCATAACTGCGGCACACCACATCATGCATTATTTATAAAACGGGCTGATAAGCGGCAAGATTTTATCTAGCAATCTCTCTTTGAAAAGATTTCAACTACAAAAGATTGCAGCAATAAAGAGCTGCTTCCGCCCTGAATCTCTGACAGGCGTGGGAGCTGATCTGTATGCAAAGTTTTCCGGTTGAGAAAAGCCATCCCAAGCCACCAAAGACCTCAGACTCTCAGATGTGACCAACGACCCTGGCGGCATTTGTTTAAAGCCTGTTGTCATATAAGCGAATGCGGCGTCGGGTCGTAAAACCCTAAAACATTTCAGAAAGCCGCTGAGTCAGGTTGGCACAAGTTTGCAAATACTGGAAACGAGTGGCGGGTTGAGTAAAGATTATGGTCGATTAGGCAGGTTTTCTTATGAGCAATCTTATCAGGGAGTTCTAGGGTTTCGAGAGTCAAGAGCAAACCAAAACCCCAATGTTTAGCCATCTGAATACCTTGAGGACGTCATAAACTAATATCGATTTTTCTTGATTATTTACAGACTGTTCAAACCACTTGGCGGCCCCAGTTGCCGCTACCCAGGGAGCTTCAGTTGACCGATGATCGGATCAGTGCCGACGACACCGATTCGAAGGTGATCCCCGCATCGACCACAGCAGACATCCACCAGTACCAGAACCACAATTGCAACCACAACCATTCGAATTTCCGAAAAGAGGAGCAGGATCACGAGGAGGACATGGACCGACTAAGGGGTAGTCACAGCATAGGAGGGTCCTCGCAGCAGCTCTCCGGCAAACAGAAGTGGTCCTTTGGCCGGCTCTTCCGAAAGAAGAAAGAGGCGGAGAGCGCCTCCTCCAGCGAGGAGGATCGCAAGGCGGGTTTTATGCCCGCCCAGCGCCAGAGCTCCGGGGGCAAGCCCAAGTCCAAGCACGGAAAGGGATCGCGGAACAGCAGCCGCTTCGATCACATTGTTGTTTCTCCGGAAGCACCACCACCGCCGCATCCCCCGTCGCTGGACAACGAGTTCTTCCTTCCGGTGGAGGCCATCCAGCCGGAGCCGTACTACCAGAACCAGCCAGGCTCCTATCAGGCCAGATCCAGTAACTCCCTGGACCGAAGGATGCTGCTGCAGCAACAGCAGCAGCCAGGCCATCCCGGGAACGGGTACCACAAGTCCCGCTCGGTGCAGAGGGGCCCGCGGGTGCCCGGCCATTCTAGCGAAGAGGAGCTCATTTCGCTAAACTCCTCCACGTTCTCCAAGTACCGCAGCGATGAAAGCATCCACCTGGGATCCTCGGCCGGGCCGGGCCAGAGTCGTCGTAGCCGGGCGGCGCGCAACGAACGCTACTACAAGCGTTTGTCCCGAGACGGGGAACCAAGTCACGGTGGCGTTCCCTCGAATCTTGGCCCGCAGCTGCCGCCGCAGCAGCAGCAGCGCTACAAGACGCAGCCCGTGCCGCTGTCCATCTACCAGCCCACAAACAACTCCGGCGGATATGTTCAGTGGCAGCCACAGCAGCAGCAGAGGAGCCTGCAGAACGCAATGCAGGGGGACGCAAAGCGAAGCATCAGCTACGACAGCCAAATACACCTGCAGAACGTAAGCGGGCGAATGCAGAACAAGCCGCTGCCTCCTCCGCCGCCCCCGAGGGATCCCCTGCGACGGGTCCACGTGGGCGCCCCCGGTCAAATGGGCGCCAGCTCCGGCGACCTGCGTCCCGTTTCTTACGCATTCGACCACAGCGGGCGTTGTGTGTCCGACGATCGCATCTGGCAGCCGCCGCACTACCAATCGGTGCACTCTCTAAACTCCCAGCCCAGCTCCTCGATTGCCAGTGCGCCGCCAGCCCAGCAGCAGCAGCAGGCACATGGCCGGAGGTTTATTACGCGCTCGGAACGAAATGCGCACCCTGGCAAGCAGTCGCTGCCGAACGGCATTGACTTTCACTACGTGGCCGACGCCACTCCGCGTAGTCGGCGGCCCATCCACATGATGGATGTACAGGGCAGCACGGGAACGCCGCCGCCGTCGAGTGGGATACTCAGGACCTCGAAGAGTGGCCTGCCCACGCCTACGCCGCCGGCACCTGCACCGCTGCCAGCGCTGGCCAAGCCTCGGTCCGTCTCCAGCTCCCGGCTGAGTGAGCTGCGTGCCTACCCCATGCCCATGTACTCGGAGGTGCAGAAGCCAAAAAAGAGCGCGAATCCGCCGGTAGACCAGAACGTTGTGTGCGGCAGTCTGCACATTAAGCCGAGTCAGGAAGGCGGCAGCCAGAACTACGTGGAGATACGTCACCGAGACGTGCACAAGACGAGCTCCATGCCGCACCAATATCAACAACAGCAAAAGCGGCGCTCTGGCGAGGATCTGCCCAACAACAAGTACGAGGAGTACGTGGCCGAGAAACGGGAGAAGCACCAGCAGGCACCCGCTCCGATCTACAAGCAGAACAATGCGCCTACTCAGCCGGGACCGCCACTTTTTTTCCCGCGCAAAAAGCCCGCCAACCTGGAGGAGGCCATTAACGAGCTGGAGGCCATTTACAAGTCGCTGGGACTCAGCGAACCCGCGGAGCCCGCCAGGCCGGAGGCAAACTTACGTATGCGAGTGCCAACGCCCAGCGAGTTTGACAAATTCGCCTTGGCGCATGCCAACGACTACGATGAGGACGAGGCCGACTCGCCAGCCGGAGAGCCGGATCCAGTCAGAGACGACGTGGCGTTCAGGAACTTGCAGCTGGCCAACCTGCAGCACCGATCCGCGGAGAGGCAGCCTCCGTTCGGCATCCCAGTGGGGCCAATCGTGCCGGCTCCGCAGTCAGACTACCTGCACGTGGAGCCGGTGCGTGCCAAGAAGAAGACCGGATCCCCGGATATTGTGAAGGATGATCTGGCGGTGCGCGCGCTGCGGAAGGACCCGCCGGGTCCCAAGGCTAGCTTCGTGTATCCCCCGCCCATGCAGAAGAAGCAGCGAGCTACCCGAACGCAGTCGGCAAACATATACAACCTGATCCACAGGGACGCGGCCAAGCCTTCGGGTGGGGATCTCAGCAGCTACATGGAACTGTCAAGGAGCTGCCTGGAGCGATCGGGCAGTATGTCCAATCTACAGGGAGAGTCAGTCGACGCAACCGACGATGTTCCGGCCACCTTAGACCTGCTGCGCAAGCTGAAGGCCCAGGATGAGGAACTGGACCTGGCCAAGAAGCACCATCACCATCCGTCAATACCCTTCCGGCATCCAAGCCAAGGCGGAGCCATTGCGCAGCTACCGGAGCGCCTGACCAGTAAGGAGGAGGTGCCAAAGGCGGCCCCTGTGCCAGCTCCTAGAAAAAATCTAACACCGGAGCCGATGCTGGACGATGCCCTGACCAAGATCGCCCAGGATGCGCAAGCTAGCAGTATCAAGTTGAGTCAGGAGCTAAGCGAGCTGCGCAAGGAGGCGCTGATCACGGCGGCCCGGATGCCGCCGAAGCTAAATCCCGAACAACAGCGCCTGGAGGAGGAGCTGCAGCAGATCGAGGCCGTGTCCGAGGCTGCCAAGCGCTGTGGCCAGATGCTGCTGGAAACGCTGCCCGACGCCGACGCGACGGGCCAAAACCAGGAGCCGCCGCCGCAGCGAAAGCTGCACAAGGAGGGCAAGCTGATCCGGGCCATTGACGAAGTCTCCGAGGCGGCCAACGCTGTGTGTGAGAAGATTCTGAAGGACATTGTGACCACCGAGCCACCGGTAGTGGTGCACGAGGCGCTGCAGGTGAAGCAAACGACTCAGACCGGGGTGGGCGGGGAGGAACTGGTGACGCCGCATCTGATCAAGAAACTGGACCCCATCCAGTCGGACAAGATCGAGCACATAGCCAGGCGGTGCATGCGGCAGTTGAGCGAGCTGGCCGCCAACCCGGACTACGACAACGTGACTACTTGTGGCAGCCACGCGGCCGATGCCATCACTCTTGTGGCTCCCGCTCCAGAGACCCAGAGGAGCAAGGGGCAAACGCAAACTCTCGAGGAGATAGACAAGATAATGCTGGAGTGCGAGCGTCAGGCCAAGGTCAGCAGTTCCGGCTCCGGCTCCGGTTCGGGATCGGGTTCGGGGTCTGCTTCGCTGCCCACCACGGACGACCAGCGCACTACAGCCCCCAGTCTAACTAGCGGAAGCGGGAGCGGCAGCTTCCCAGTCAACAATGTGAGCACCACCGCCAGTTCGTTCAGCTCGAGCAGCGACTGCCTGGCCAAGTCGTCGAGTCCGTCACGTGCCAGTCGCCCGCTCTCCTCGAGCATCACCTCCTTTAATCCGTACTCCTCGAGCGACTACATAAAGTCGCAGAGTAGCGACTGCCACGCACCCAGCACCGATCCGATCAAGACCTTCAGCACCACCTCGTACGAGGTGCCCTCGACACCGCAAAGCACCGCCATCAGCACACTGAGCACACTGAGCACGAGTCAAAGTCAGAGTCAGAATTCGAATCAGGGTCAGAGCAACACGATCAGTAGCACCACTAATCCCATCCAGGAGTTAACCACTAGCACCACCGCGTCAGGGTCACCACCGCCGCTGCAGCTGACGCCGGTGGGTGAGCGGAGGCATGCAGAGGGAAGAAGCCGGTCGGAAAGAGGCGTTTCTTGCTCGTCGGCCACCTCGTCGCCATCCCAATACAACTCCAGTGAGGAGCTGGCCGCCATATTTGGCATCGAGGAGCAGCCCAGGCAGCCTAAGCAGTCGCGTACAAAGCCCACAGGTAACGGATCAGACCCCACCGTCAGCGAGGCCCCGAGTTCGAATGCCACCGCCAACGCCACAGCCAATGCCAATGCCAATGCCACTGACACTAATCCCGCCCAGCTCGATCCAGCTACTAGCGCTACTAATCCCGTTTTGAATGCCCAACTTGATGTTACTACTACTCCGCCAACCACCCATCCAACCTCTAATGACACCGCTAGCACTTGTAGTAGTCATAGTTGTAAGCTAGAGACGATTCCCGAGTCGGAGGAGCTGGCAGAGCAGTCCGCGCCGAAGCTCTCGCCCAACTTCAACCGCATATACGCCAGCCAAATTCGCATCGTGGTGGACCGAGATGCCGAGGAGCCGGAGGCGGCTACTCAGTTTGATTCGTTGAGCAGTCTGGAGGAGACCTCCTCCAACCCAGACTCGGGCAACGTCAGCCTCACGGACTATCCCTTGGCCAGCAATCAGGCGAACGCCTCGCTAGAGCTGCAGACCAGCTACAACAGCCGTTTTGAGGTCAGGGAACACTACGTTTCCGAGGTGTCCATTAGTGCCTCGGACGAGGAGAGCACGGACACGGAGCTGGTGGGAGAGGGGGATGGTTTTCCACCACTGCCGACAGAGGCGGAGCTGGAGGAGAGCTTGCGGGAGGAGGCCGAGAGGGACGAGACCCTGAATGAGGAAACGTTAGGGAAGGGGAAGGTTAGCTTGAGCAAAGAGGTTTACAACTTAACGACTGAAACACTGCAGGTTAAGATTCCAGCAGAGCTGGAGCAGGAAGAGGGGGACACAGATGAGGTGGAAACTGAATTTGAGCAACTGTCATCGCAACTTGACGAAGCCGAACTGATTGCCAGCTTGCTGGAAGCTTCGTTCGACGAGTTGGATGCACTGGAGCTGGATCGAAAGGAGCTGGAGCTGGGCGAGGCCTCTCAAGCTGCACAAGCAGCGGAGGATGAGGTACCAGAACCATTAGGGCGGCGCAAGAGCGTCGTCTACGAGACTCCGCAACTCAACTTGAGCATTTCCGAGGTGAAACTCAGCTACGAATCCAAAGAGGCAGAACAGCTGGGCGATGAAAAGGATGAGGCCGAGCAACCGGCAAATATTGCAGCAGAAAACGAAAACCGGCGGCCACTGCTTCCGGAGGAGAGCGATGGCGACGACGAGAAACCTACCACCAGCTCGAAGGCCCTTTCCGTCTTCGGCGAACTGCGGACGGTGGAGCGTTCGGCACCAGCACCGGCGGCTGCAGCAGAACCAGCAAGCTTGGGTGGTGCAACCCGCGGCGAGTGGACCGCACTCGAGCACGTTTTCGTTGCCTGCACCGTGGGCCTGATCACCCCAAACGACTGGCTCACTCTGTGCCTGATTGTGATTGGCGTGATCATCATTATTGCAATAGCGCTCGCCTGACGGGATTCCCGCAATTTGTAATTTGCAATTACGGAGAAACTGCTCTCAGTTACCAAACCACCAAGTGCACTTGAAACACATTCGTTTATCGTAGTTAGTGTTAGGATCTAGCATGTATCATGCGTCTGTTTTCCACAAACAAAAAGTATTTTCTCTCATCCGTTCTACGAGTGCAATGTTTTATTATAAATCATTATAAACCAAGACCACTGTGCAATTGCTCTCTAACTTTAACACACCATCGTTTCTCCATCGTTTTTCACTTCACCCCCATTGATATTTTTCTAATTAATTGTTAATTTGACTGCAACTTGTGCCAATGATTTTGATTACGATAATTACTTAATTACTTAATGTTCTTAATTAATCAGTTAAATTTACCTAATGTACTCTCCCTAATTGATAAGCACCGACGGTACGACCCGAATGATATTCCGACAAATCAACCGATTTATGATCGTACTAATGATAAAATATTTTTCAAAATCTCTTATATATTTTCAGCTCAAAAGTTTAATAGTTTAAGCTTGTCAGCGAATACTTTTCTTGCGTAGCCGTAGCCCCTTGTATTATTATTCGCTATGATTTAATGTTTGTATAATTTAACATCCGGGAAGCGATCAAAACGTATATACTCTTAATAAAATGTTATTTGAAACAATCGACATTCCCTCCGATTTATTTTCGTTGCCTTGTGCGGTTAAATATTTTAGTATCTTATTTCGTTTGGTTTGGTTAATCATTCCATTTCTCATTAACTTGCTTTCGGAAATAAATATCTTTCTGAAATAAATACCAAATTGATGTTGTTGTTGTTTGCCAAAGTTGCCGCCTTGATATATATATTTTTTTTTAATGCATTTTCAGAAATATTTGAATTTCCAGATAAACGCCGCCAGATAAACGGTTGGTGTGCGCGCTAAAAGCTTTTTATCTTAACTCGCATGCTTTGCTGCGCCATCTATGTGTGAACACTGAAAGCTCTGTGGGTTCAAACATTTTTATTTTACAAGAAACAATTCTGTAACCTGTAATTTAAATTAGCAACAAACTTGCTTAACAACTCTAACATCTCAGTGAAATAATGTGAATATTTTGTAAGGTTAGCAACTTTATGAAAAACTAAAAGTTTAAAGTTTTTTGAGAACGAAAATCCGAGTGGGGTGAATTTTTCTGGGGCCTTTCGATACGTCTGTCCTGGGATCTTTGAGAGGTTAAAAGTCTATGCATTCGGATGTATATTTTCCACCTTCTTTTGGGATAAAATGACCTAAGGGTTCCAAGCTTAAAGGAACACAAAAAAAGGGAAAGTCGTGTACTCGGAGTGGCGCCCCAGCCGGGAAATTGCTCAAACTTTCCCGCCGCTGTTTGGGGTTCAGGTTGCCGCATAAAAAGGACATTCAACTGCAGGTTGCTCTAGTCAGCCTGCCCTTTTTAATTCTCGTTTTCCATAATCAAGTCATGTCCTTTCTTGGGCCTTTTCTTGGTGCGCCAAAGCCTAATGAGGCCTACGATTTCATTGGGTAATTTAATCCGTTTGGGTGAAGTCCTTTAATGGAAAACGAAGATTTTGGAGCCAAGGATTTGCACACATTTTCCACAAAGAGTTCATTTACCTAGTAGCTTGGAGCGAGAGTGGGACGGGAGCAATGCTCTCGCCGTCTAAATAGCAATAAAAATGTCACCCGGCTCTAATTTGTTTTTTGTCTACGCCAGGACATGCTCGGCTGCCAAGGACCTCAAACTGCGGAAGGCGGCTTCGTAGCCGGAGCCGAGGCCATAAATAAAGCAAGCCACACGAGTGTGGTTGTATGCTAAAGTTCTTCCCTTTTGAACAGCTCCGTTCTGGTCCCATTCTATCACTGAAATAATCATAACTCACTTAACCCCATTAAATGTGGCGGGTAAGGAGCCCGGCGACGTGCACGGAGTCGCAGGGGGCGTGTCTAAGTGGGCGTTGAGCAGCAACAGAGGCAGAAGCGGCGGCAACGCTTCATTGACAACCTTTTGTAGCCGCCCTGGCTGATAATTACTATCGGAAAGCCAGAGACTGGTTGCCTCTTGTTCCCTTTGCGGAGCATTACTCATACGCCCCCTAGTACGTTGTAATGTTCGGAACCTCATGTTTGTGTTGATGCACGAAAAGAAAATAAATAAATATAAATATTCGGAAGAAAGTGTGTGTTCGATTTTTGGATATCAAATACTCTAGTTCCAATAACCAAAAGTTTTCGATATTGAACTGATGACAATATCAAAGATCTTTCCATTTAATATGCTCTACTTACAATGAAGTACTCGGGGTTTTACGATTCGATAACAAATATAAAATATTGCAATTTCGAGGAATACATTATTTCTGTTGGTGAATTGTTTGCGGTCTCGATTGAATGTCGTCTAGCGAGTGGCAAGCATGTGGTCAAGTCGCTACTGTTGCGTGGATTGTGGTTGCATTTGCCACCCCCTGACTCCTGATCCCTTACCGATGAAAATCCATTGGATTGAGGATAGGGAACATGCCACAAATGTTACCAGTCGGGAACTTGGACAAACATAATTTTGAATCCCGAGGCAAACTGCTTAGAAGAGAAGGAAGGTCTGTTGTTCAATTTGTTTCACTGCAATTTGGGTGGCACCAAGTTGCAAGCGGAGGAGGCGTTGGTTCTCAGGTCCTTGCCACTGCGCAGGTACAAACAAAGGGGACTCAAGCTGAGCGAATTCAAGGGTTAGAGCTGGTACAATTCCACTCTGCGAGTATTTTCTACACAGTTTATAGGCTTAAAAATATTTAAATATTGTTGAACTATATATGTATGTATATTATTGTTCAAATTTAAAGTAATCTCCATTTTGATCACATATTTTCCCAAGTGTTCCTTATGAGAGTATTTTGGGGCTTGGCTTGGCCTGGCTCTCGCTTTACTGCCAATTCGCCGTGTGTAAAAACCGGCTAAAAAATCAGCTGTTCGGATGCTTAGGACCTGCAATGTGGTAGTTTTTGTTGCAAGTGCGGCAGCATTCCTGCTCCTCTCTCGCAATTACTAGCGCTCCTCCGATCCGAAATCGCTGCGAAGTCCCGTCAGTTCGCGTTGAGAAGTCCAACCATTCGGAGGTTTGCGCGAACGAGTGGGTTTTGTGTTCGGCGGCTTACGAAACTTTACGTAAATCTCTAGCAAGAGCCTCTGGGAAAACCCGTCGTAAAAAGTTATTAGTGAGCACAACAGCAGCAACAACAGCTCAAACAAAAAAAAAAAAGAGGATATCAAGAAATTCCACAGGAAGACAAATACAAAAGCAAGCGAATATTTTAAGTGCTGAACAAGGTGCGTTCTGTTGAAGTTTCCAGCAAATTGGGGTTGGCTTAAAATTTCATATACGAGTATGTACACTCATATTGGTCAGCAACAGTTAAGCAGAAATTTCCGTAATGCAATGAAAACTTTTTGAAGTTGTATTTTCCCTTTTTCCCCCCAAAAAAACCACGATCTAAATCCTGAACAAAAAAGAACAAAACGTAAAAACGGATTCTCCTTTATTGCTGCTGGTGCGGTTGGCATTGATTGGTTATTGTGCTACGAATAATTTTGTGCAATTCATTTCACTTAATGCGTAATTCATGTTTTCTACATGGCCACGACCACGCCCCCTAGAACACCCCCGCCTCAGGCCCAGCAGCACGCTTTTCTTTGTCCTGTTGCGACTGTCTGACATTTGTTTGCCAATTTCCATTGTTGTAGTCGTAGTCTTTGTTGGCACGTTGAACCCGCTTGACTTTTCCCTCTGCCCGCCCTTGCCCGCGTTTTGCCTGCGATTTTCCACGCATTTCGGTGGCTCAAGTTCACTTTTGTCGCAGCTTAGTACTTCTATTTAAATAGACATTTTCGTTATTACAAAAGTTACTGCAATTAAGGAATCATCCATTTGAGGAATATCTTATGATATCTGCTCATTTGATATGAATTGTCGGGAGTTTTCAAAGCCTTTTTAAAAGGCATAAAGACAGCGGAAGAAATTATTACTTATGGCGGGGAACTTAACGCTTTAAAGATTGCCAGCGATTCCATTCCCTTTTCCGCTGCCACCTACATACATTGCCTGGCAAATACAGATACGGACACATACTGCGGGGTCTTCAACATTCACCGTTCTGTGGGGGCATCCTTCAGATACGTGAGTGATTCAACATAATTATGTTTCATCATCGGTTGGCAGATGTTTTTTGTGGCGTGTTGTTTTTGGTTTGTGCCCCTTTAAACCGTATTATAGCGGCATGCACGAAGCAACAGTTACAGCTACAGTTACTGCCAAAGAGCCAGAAAGCCAAAAAGTATTTCAACATTCATTCGGAACTGCCAGAAAATTGCCAACTGATTGTTTTGGTGGTTTCCCCAGCCTTTTGCATTCAGCATTCGCCAACCATCATTAGGCCAGCAAAGTGGGTGAGATAGTGGGCTGTCTGACATGAAATGTATCTGTGTCTGCGTCTGCATCTGCATCTGCATCTGCATCTGCACAGAACAAAAAATAGTACATCGATTCACAATCACCTAATGGCCCGTACAATCAAGTTAAATTGTCTATGACTATCCCATTGCTCGAATCAAAATATATATTACTCTGCAGATAAAATATAAATATCTAGGTTGGCTTAGTTGGCACTGCTCTTTCGGTTTACAGATTAAGTTCGACAAAGCAAGCTAGGAGCTAAAATTCTTTAATTTCAAATTTTAGAACAAAAACTTAAAAATATGTATTTGTAAACCCCTTTTGGTTTTAGCCTCGGTTCGACTCGGTTTGATTGCAACTTTAGCCCCAAAGAACACAAAAGTTTCATTCGGGACCTTACTTACACACACACCTTCCACGAAACTTTTTATTTTGTAATCATTGATACTTCGGCATATTATACTGAGTCCTGAGCCTGGATCAAAGGTCGCTGCTCAGGAAAAAAATTACTATTCTGGCTGAAGGAGGTAAGCTCTTGAAAAGTTCCACACAATCTGAAAATTGGGCTGCCTGGGGTTGCCTTTCGGCACGGGGGCTTGAGACAGTTGATCCCAAAATGACACACAAACTCTCTGTCTGTATTTGCATTATTCGTAGCTGTCAAGTTTTTTTTTTCGTTTTAAATGAAGATCCATCCTGTCATCATCATTAAACTTTGCACAATTATCATCCTTACTCAATTGTTTGCCCCGAGTCAATTGACGATGAGTGATACAGCCTCCTTATAAAAGCAAGACAATCGATCATTCATTTAGGCGCCAGCAATATTCGTCAGATTTTACGGCCATATCACGTGACTCTTTGACCGGGTTCTGGGCCGTAAAAACGGCCTTTAATTAAAACGTTCCAGGACTCACTGGGGGCTGCTGCTGCTCCGATGATGATATGAAGTCGTAAAAGCCAGCGAGCAAACAAGCATAAACAAAATGGAACAAACAGGGAGCTAAAACGCTGACAAATAGCAATGAAAATGTTTACGAAAACACTAAATAAAACTTAAATAAAAGTCAAATAAACTGAGAGCAGAGCGAGCGGAGCTGGTCGAGATCTGAATAAAAAACTAAGCTTAGTTGGAGTTGTACTCAAAAGTAGCCATATAAGCCCTATTACCACCAAAAGCCCTTTGGTGCAAACATTTTTTAGTTGAAGTTAGCAGCTCGGCTGTCTGGAAAATTAATTAGTTAATTATGCTTTGTCGCTATTTTTTCGAAGCACGTGCCGCAAACTTTGCGACGTGACTTCATCATTTTTGCAACACTTGAACAACACGGTCTAGCCTGTTCACATTTTGGGAGACTGTGGCCTATTAACACGCAAAGATTTATGATTTATAGTACGCCCAGACAATACGATTTTACCGAAATGTTTACGTTTATTTTTTATCTTCTTGCAGGTGAGTCACGATTGCTGAAAAAACGCAGACTGTTGCTTCTTACTGAGTTTCCTTTGTTTTCGGGTGAGTTTCTGGTTTTCTCCGATTTCCATTTTATACTTAGCAGTTCTTCGTTGGAAAACAGAAAAGTTTGTTTAAAAACCCGTTGGCACTGACGGTCGTATAAAATGTTTTCGTTTAAGAAAATATTAGCATATGTATGTACATATCTATGTGCCATATAAATCGATCGTAGGCTCCTATTCCCGTTTGATATTTTTTAAATTAACTTTAAATAAAGATAAAATGCATGAAGAGGTTACTGACATCTTCGGGGCATTCTTTAAGGATAATAGAGATCTCATTATTTTCATCTTTTTCAACCCCCTCTCCCATTTTGTATAAATTTTATGAATTTTGGACGTATTTTCATTTTGAACATTTGCTGCTGCAACCCTTGAAATTTGCAGTCATCGATACCACTCCAAAAATGTAATCGTAATCTATAGTAACATAAAATGGGATGCAGGGGAATCCAGCTAAGCAATAAATATTGTCGTGTGCTCTGGTTACACTGCCATTTAGGTGGTTTAATGGAGAGCCGAGAATCGTTCTTAGTGGCCGATTGCACGCCTAATGGCATTGAACTTGTGGCAGCCGCATTGATTTGGTCCACTCGGATCTGATCCATTGGCCTGGCCTGGCTTGGGTGACGAGTGCAGTGTGCATGTTGTATCTAGTATCTAGCAATGCAGCAATGCCATTTGGAGCAGACGCGATGCGAAACGCTTCATTAAGCAATTTTCTATGGCATTTCCGTGATTTGCGAGCTTTTCATCATCATTGCAATCACCAGCGAGCGGGCGATCGTAATGATCAATTCTTGACCATCGCAATGCTTATAACGGCACCTGCATAGCCAACTTTTCTCCTAGAAATCGTGCAAATAGTATAAACTCATAGAAGTCTTCATCAGCAGCTCGATTCTGGTTTTAGTCATTAAGGTCCCATCCGATATGAACACTGCAAATTATGCAAAATTATAAGAAATCGGTGTGAATGGGTGGACACTATACAGTACGAGTCCTAGAATTTTGCAAAATATCGATGTGAATGGGTGTACAGTACGAGTCTTTGCTTATGGTTTAGAATTAATAGTGTAATTTGCGAATTATTCATAGCTAATAAAGTCATAGGACGACTATTCATGTGCCCGCAATATTTTGTAACCAAAACTACATAGAGAAGCAAAGAATTAAGATAATACTAATGAGACACATCTATATGGTTGCCAGAAAGTTTGTTGAAACTCTTTAAATAAAGAATTGGATGGATACATACATACATACATACATATGTATGTACATACATCAATTGTGTAGTTTAAAGCAGAAGTTCTAACTACTTCGTCCCGCTGATATCACCTCTAGCCCCCTCTGCTCTAACCTCTTTCCCTCATGACAATTGCCCCAACTGTTGTTGCCGATTCTTTTTGGGGCTCATTTTGCCCGCTCCGACCTCAGTGTTGCATTGCACACTCAACCCCGATCCCGATCCCGAGCCCACTCGCCATCGCAATCGCTCACTCGTTTGCTGGCGGCAGCAACTCCAACTCGACTGCGGCCGCCTCTCCGGCCTTTTCCATTCCCAGTCAGTCTTTTGTTTGCCTCGATCGCAGTCGGTTCGTTTCCAAGCTCGCTGCACTGGAGATTGGAGAGCTAAGCTCTGTTCTGCTCTGTTCTGTTCTGGTCTGGTCTGGTCCGTTGCTTTCCGTTCCGTTCTGGGCTGTGCCGTTCTGTTCCGATCCGATCTGATCGGAACAGAGTTTCCGTCGCTGGTGTGTGTTGTTTTTGTGGCTGTTGCTCGCGAGTGCGGTAAACAAGTTTAGCAATCAATGCGTTTCAAATCTGCGCCGATTGTTTCGTTTATTTTCATGCTCGATTTGCCCGCCAGCGGCGAGCGAAGCGAAGGGAAACGCCAAAAAAGAAAACTCCCAAAAAACAATTAAAAACTAGCCAACCCACGCGATTTATGTAGTTGCCAATAGATTGCGGAATAGTACGTGTTGGAGAGAATTCTTTGAGTAAGTCCAAATACTTTAAGAGCTGATTCAACTGCCTGGTTTTCCGTTTTTCGCATACAAAACAAGCCAGTGGCATGCAAACCCTACGAGAACACATTTATTCAATTGTTGTTATTTTTAGCCTCGGAGGCGGCTTATCACAAGTTTGTGTTTATTTTTAGCTTTGAACTTAAGCGAGCACCCTCCTCGTGAGCGCTTTATGCTCGGCCTTATGGCGCGAATTTGTTTTTATTTAATTGAATTCAATGCTCGACAAGCGTATGCAAGTGAGTGATTCTTGGCCGAGCATTGCTGAAAAGCATAAAGTATAGTAATAGTGTTGAATGGAGGGAGGGCTGGTAAGTGCGGGGAAAAGCGAGATACAAATAATCACCTGTTGTTTTTGTTGGGCTGGCTTTTGTTATTGTTGCTGTTGGAGGAGCGTCGAGGTCTGCGTTTTGTTTGCACGCCCTATTCCTATTGTTATTGTTATTTCATTGGGTTTTGTCGTTGTTTGCCTGGCTTATTGTTTGTTATTGTTAACTGTGTTGCCATGGCAATGTCCAACTTTCAGCTGCATTTGCCTCACTGCAGTTTCGGTTTTTATACCCGGTTCTTAAAAATATCAAGACTATATTGAATTCAATAAGAAGGAAGCATTTCTGGATCAGCCTCAACAGCCGAGTCGGTCTAGCCATGTCCGTCCGTCCGTCTGTCTGTATGAACGCCTAGATATTGGATGCTAGTGATTAGCGGTGGGCATTCCATAACTCTCTTAGCTCCCAGTGCTCCCAAAAACAAAAAGCTGTGAATGTGTCGAACAAAAAGGAATCGACATGTGCACGTCATCCAAAGTATACGGTGAAAAGGAATGTGTTAAATTACACAAACAAAATATGTGGAACCAAAAAATCGGACACCGCTGCTATACATAGAGAAAAAGTAATTAAATATTCAGAACTGTGTGAATTTGAATTTGTTTTAAAAATCGGCTACCACCCTCGCAAACCGCTAAATTTTGTGGCGTCCACATTTTTAATTCTTAAGGTACTAAATTGTGTTATTAAATTGGTAGACCAATATCTGCATATCTGTGTTGCAAAAATCAGGCGACCGCGCAAATGGCAAAAATGTGTTCCGCAATGTTTATCCATGTTCTATAAATGAGGTGGAAACTGAGAACCGGGTATTTATAGTCGAAACACTTGACTATAATTATTAGTATTATTTTTTTTTTGGAAAAGCTCCTTATTCAGCTGTCCACCCCTAGTTACCCATTGTGAAATGGAAATGGAAATGGAAATAGTGGACCAATGGAATGTATTGTAGTGTCTGGAAAAGGTTTTCCATATTTTATACAAAATATCATCCCCCGCCTAAATTATCACATCAGCTGTAAAATGTCCACAAAGTAAACTTTCACCCCATAATGTCCAATACATTAATTCCCAACGCCTTCCATTGAGATGTAATTTCCATCTGACTGCAAATTGTGCATTGTTTGCATTGCAAAATGTCCGAACAGCAAATCCGGTTTCCCACAGCGATTTGCCAAAAATGCCGCTCATTAGAATTTAATCGCGAATTTTGCAAAATTCGAGCTTTTCAGTGGTTTCACCGACTTTCTGGCAGAACTGCAACTTGTGTGTTAACTGTTCGTCTGCCGCTGCATTCCGTTCTCGTTTTCTAACCAAAGTGCCATAAAATTTGCTCTTTCGGTCCGCGGTTTTTCCTTTGGAAACGCATTAGTGCGCTGGTTAATTATCTCGAGCGGCAGCCGAGTCAATAATTAACCGAAATACATTTAAATTTCGCTCATTTAATTGCAGTGGCAGTACTTCCCTACTCTACTCTCTTTTCGGAAATTTAATTGGGAAAACGTGGTTCTAATTTTCAATGGAAAGGGTTTTTCCGAGGAGACATTTCGCGACGACCTTTCACTTTCGCTTTTGTGGCCGTGGCCGCAGCCAAAGTTTCTGGTTACCGAACTGCATCCATAAAGGTCAACCCGTATTTCTTGGGTTTTCTTTCGCTCCGAGAATTTTGTAACCTTCTGCCACCCTCGTCGAGCAAGTTTATTTTCGTTTTGCACTTTTCCATTGCCAAGACAACAAACAGTGCCTTGGATGGGCCCGGGTGGTTTCCCTCCCAATTTTATGACAAACAAGAAATTTATTCGTTTTATTCCCTCGCTTACGCCTAATAAATCTCCGTCTTTGTTGGTTTTCCCCGCCCTCTTGTCTTAATTGCGGAAATTTTCTTTTCCCAGCCAGTCGTAAAAAATTTGTTTGCCTGATTTATCAACTGTCAACGTGTCGTATGAGTAATGCTTTCGAAAAATTGTCATCAGGGTTCACTCTCATTGATTAATTTTGATTGCTTAAAAATGTAAAAGGCAATTCCAAAAGTGTAACGCCGGCTTCTGGCGCATTAATCGGATCGATAAATCCGTAAATAGCATTTACAAAACGCGCGACTTTTCAACGTCAGTATATGGCTGTCCTGTCCGCCATTCCCGCGGCAAACTGTCGCTTAGTCGAGTGTGTCTTCCTTCCTTCCTTCCGTTTAAATTTCCCTGTCCTTCCCCGAGCTGTCATCCCTATTGAGTGACGAAAGCCCACTGCCATGCCCCCACCGCCTCCCAATGCTCCGTGATGATTGTAACAAATGTCATGCCTGCGTCAGTGGAATCACCATCTTTGTCCTTGTACAAACCATTATTTCCTCAGAGTTACTTGGTTTTGGTGAATGTGTTTGCAAAATTTTACCTAAATAGCTATTCTGAGGGTTGAACTTCTTAAAATATTGAGTGAGACATGTTGATATTACTTGATATAATCGATTTTTATAAATTTTTAAAAGAAAAATTCATATTATTTATATAAATTTTATATTAGGAAGGTTTTTCTTCAACTGCCTGCCTTTGAGTTGTCTCTGTCTTTGCGACTTTGTCAATAATATACTAACATCAACCAACTCGGCAGAGCTCAAGCCCTTGGATCTATTCAGTAAACAAACAAAGCGATGTGGTGCTGCCATAAGCACTTTGGGCCTATTGAGAATTGATGGAGCAGGACAGGCAGGAGCAGGAGCAGGAGCAGGAGCTTGCCGTTCCTGTTGCTGTGAAAACACGAAAACAAATTTCTTTGGCAGACATTTTTTTGTTGGTGTGGCGACCGTTTTGGTAGGCGCTCAGCCATGGCGCACCAGTCGAAAATGAGCTTTTGTCAATTGACGAGATACCTTTGACGCAGGACATAGATACTTTTCACAGATACAATTTTTGACAGCTCTTCGTCGAAGAGAAAACGAGGGGGAAGCCAACAATGGAGCGGGGATCCAAGGGTTTGTTAATGAGCTTTTGGCTGACAACGCTCCCCCGTACGGAATGGGATTACAAATTGATGAAAGTTGATGGGTTTCCTGATGACAGAATGATAGAGTGATGTTGAAGGAACAAAGCAGTTGACAATGCATCTGGGAGTATATTGTGGCCAAAGGAATTCCATAGCGCCGCCCTTAAAGTTCTCCGGCTCTAAGGCACTTGGCCATAATTAAATTCCATAGTTGCACTTTGCCTGCTGGCATATTTCGACTGCAACTATTTGGTACACTAAGCTCCCGGCCCAGGTACACCCCCATTTCCCCTTCCACTACCGAATAACTTGCATATTGAGTACTCCTCCTACTTCTTTGGCTTCCCTTCCAACCTTGTACAGTGGACACCGAAAAAGCGCCACGCAGACTATCGATGCTCCCTTGAAAGGATGTACCAAATTATTGCTTTACCAATTTTCATTAGAGATCTAGCTCTGGGAATACTATTTTGCTTGATCAGCCCTACAAACTAGTAATAACTTATATTACTTCTTCAAGTAGAAAGTGCAGGGACTCGGACAAAAAGCGTAACGATGTCGCCAGACTTTCAAAGAAAAACTCTCATCCGTTGCAACAATAACAAGTGAGATGACGCTGTAAAAAAGTGCAAAATTTGGCATTCCTTTTTTTTGAACGTTGGCTGAGCCATTTTTTCCACCATTAAATTCAATAGCTGTGGGGATTACGGCAACTCCGATAGCTTTATTCACATTTTTTTTCATTTCAGATATGCAGATGCTGTCTGTTCGAGTTTGATTATTATGTCACGCCTTGTTAATTAATTTATAAACCAACTCATTCGCCGCCTCAGCAAGTGGCCCATCTCTTGCTCAGCGCTACCATTGTGCCTTTGCATTTGCATGATCATTTCCCCTCGCGATTATTCAGGCATAATCAAATGAAAATGAAAATGAAAATGCAATATGCATTAGCATATTGTTTACTTTGCTTCGTTTGCCTTTGTTTTTGTTTTTTTTTTGTGCGCATCTTTGGTTGCATAAAAGATGTCGGATTTGTGTTTTTTAACGCTTCGTAATTGGAACAATTTGCATATAAATTTTTGTTTATTGATCAATCAATTATGGTGGATGGCACTGCGCTTATGGAAAAGTGTATAAATCGCGCTGTTTTGTTGTCAAATCACAAACCACAAATTTATGCGCTGTCGTGGGAAAATGTGGAAGAGAAAATATGGAATAGACCTCTCCCCGGGTGACATCATCGCAAGAGTCAATTAGCAGTTTATTTAGCAGTTCTCTAATTCGGTTAGCAAACAAATAAATTTGATTTCGCATCTCTGCAATTGTTTTCCTAGGCAGCCTGGGCTTGATTTTTACTCAATTTGCGCTTTATTCGCTTCGGAGTAAATGCAATTAGCCAAAATAAATTTGTGTTTCAGTTGGCTCTGCAAACTCGCTGGATTTTGTATCGCATTGATGTAAACTCATCACGGAGTGCATTTCTGCGTCACCTTCAAGGGCCACGTAGTTCGCAACGTGCATTGACGCTAAAAATCGCTTTAATTCAACCGAAAAGGCAGGAAAATGCATAGAAAAGCGAAAAGCAAGAGGCGCAGAAATATATATGTATATAATATAGCGCAAAATATAAACAAAATAAACAATAATCGAGTTTGTGTGTAAAGGCAAACTTGACCCTAATACTCGAACGTTGCAAAAAAATAAGAAATACAAAATACGACGAAAAAAGGCAGAAATCAACAAAAGCTTGTTAGATAAGACTGTAAGTGTTTTCCGCTAAGGTGGCCACACCAATTTCATGGATAAATAAACCGAACTCTGCTGTGCTGAACTGAGCCAATAATGACATCATTACCTGTGCGGGGTCCGGCGTTTTAAGAGGCGCCTGTAAAGTGCTTGCATAAAAAATAGATATTCTTTGCTAAACAAAAATGTACGGTAATTTCCTACATTTCCCGTCACTTCATGTTTATGCAACAATGTGACTATTTTTTTACACATTTACACACTCCGCCCACCAATTTTTTGTTATCCCCCGTCTAGGAAAAAAAAGCTCAAAATAACCCCAATTTATTTCCGGCGCCCACAATGAAATCATAAAAACGAACTAAATAAAAAACCTACCTGAAAACACTCTTCGGAACAGTTATTCAAAATAAAAGTATAGTTTTGTGTTTGGGTTTCCACTGTCGCAGCGAATGTCACTGCGAATGTCAGGAATGTTCGTCACTCGACCAAAACGTCATACGCAGCATCAGAAGTTATCAGTCGCTGATTTGTTCTTATCTCTAAATGCCACAAATGTACACCAAAGTAGGAGGCATTTTTGAGTCACTCCCAGAAGCACAAATTAACACTGAGCTGCAATTTCTAGTCATTTTTCCCTTTGACTTCCCCTCAATATCCTGTTGTCGTTGCTAGGAAGCTCCTACTCCCGCTTCCGCTTCGGCTTTTATTTTCCAGGGGCATGTGCCGCAAATTAGACATAATTTAATTGTGATTAAATGGCGTTGAGCAATTATGGTTTACATTGTTGATCAAGTTACTTCTTGGGCTTCCCTAGTTGCTAATTATACCCGGTTATTAAAATGAACAAGGGTGAACAAGGTATATTCAAGTTGTACGAATGTATGTAACAGGGAAAAGGAAGCTTTTCCTACCTATAAAGTATGTATGTATGTATATTCTTGATCAGCATCAACAGCCGCGTCGATCTAGCCATGTCCGCCTGTCCGTCTATCTGTATGAACCCCTAGATTTTTGAGACTATAATAGATAGAAAAAGAAATTTTATATTCAGAATGGTGTGACACCAGTTCAGCTCAATTTTAGTTTTAAAAATCGCCGTACCCCCGTAAACCGCGGAATTCTGTGGCGTCCACCTTTTTAATTCTAGAGGCACTCAATTTGAATGTTACATTGGTATAGCGAATATCTATCTGTGTTGCGAAAATCAGGTAAAATTCAGGTGGATACTTAGCACCGGGTATTTATAGTCGAGACACTCGACTGTAAGTGAGGGCATATTTTCTGAATGGGTATTCTGCCCCGTCGCTTTTGTGCCGGCTTCATGGCATCTCCTGCGCACTTACTCGTCTGTTTGGTTGAACAATCATTCGGGTTCTGGGTTGCCTCGGAACATTGCGTTGCCTTAGAAGTGTGAACAATGACGCTGAAGCTGCAACGAAGCCGAATAATTGGCACTGTGTTCGAAAATGTTATCGAGCAGCCAGCGACCTTGTAGCTGCGCCCACTTCACTCCCATTCCCTGCACCCGCCCACTCGTTCAGCTAAAACCAGCTTCAGCTTCAATTTTTGTAAGAACTGGTTCACTCCTTAAAACCTCAGCTTCCTAGTAAATTCTCTAGCGCATCTTTTGCTTGCAATTCCTTAGCTGCCACAAATTTCTGTCTGTGCAACTGCATCCTGCCGCTGGCTGCATGATAACGCCTTTTAAACTGGTTAAATGGGCGTAACAAATATTGACATGCTTTTCAAGCCGCCGCCTCCCTCCTCCGCCTGCTGGCTGTGGGTAAAAGTAGGTTGCCGCGCTTGTCAGGTAGCATGCAGCAAGTGGCACGGGGCACGAGACACGGGCAGCGGCAAGTGGCAAAAGTAGGCGCTCGAGTGTTTGTGCCGGCAGCTAATCCACTTTCATTGCTAAATAATGCGTTCTGTGGCTGCACCACTAAATGTTTTCCTTGCGCCAAAGGCCGAAGCCAATGATGGATGAAAAGGTCGATAAACCGAACGACCGAACACTTTTATGGTTTGTTTCGCATATGTTTCTAGGAAACGGTACATAATAGTACAAACAAAGCTGTCATAACCTGACAGCTTTTGCAAGAACTTCGAGGATGGAGCCCGACTGCCAGAATACTATTTTACCTCAATTCAATTTACCAAAAGGTTGCGTCGGGGGTGTTTTATGCATAATTCAATCATTCGAGCGCGCCTCGATGGCGCATCCATCATACGCCACGTATCCTGCATATTAAAGACCTCAATTATAGGCATAAATCATACAGCAAAAATCTCATGACTGTCACTCACAGCGGCTGTCTGGTTCACTCGCTCGGCGAACTTTAAGGCTGGTGGTGGGTGGAGTAAGCGGGGAATTAATAATTAATTAATGAAGTGGCCAGCAGCACGTTCATTTTCCCACTGCAACGGCCAGTGTTTACATCATAAATGTTAAACAACAGCGCCGGAGATAACGAGACACAAGAAATAAAGGCAGGGACAAAACGAAAACAACTCTCCGTATTTGGCCATGACTGTTGTTGGGGTGCGGGTTCAATAAACACAATCGCAGGCAAGCATATAGAACAAACAATATATAAAGGTATTATTTGAACACCATAGAAAGTGCGATCCTATTGCGGTGATCGCAATTGTATTCGCTCACGTACATCTGAAATATTTACGTTCTGTAGCGGGTGCAATGAAACAACGCGCAGCTCATTACGGAAATGAACCGACAAGAACCTGTGCACAATCAGAGATCTGCCGGGGCACGGACTGAAATACAGAATACACGCTGGTTCGCAATAATAGTTCACTTAATCAAGATGCAGCCAAGATTGCTCGCCGATTTCTGGTTTCAATTTGTCGCGCTTAGAGTGGCAGGAAGTGGTCGCCAAGTCGCGGATAATTCAATCGGCTTTTGTCTTCTGTCGTATCGACCCGACCAAAACGAATGACACCCACAGCGGAAGTCAATGTTTTGTTTTTGCCAAAACTCAATTAGCTTTCACAGCTTTAATGCGATGTCTCCGAGATTGACAGTGACGAGGCATCGGGAGCGAGATTGAAGTCCAACTGGGAATGGTATTAGGATGGGGGAGGGGGGGTGATGGGATCGGTGAGGTCACGTCATTCCATGTTGACCCCACGGCACGTGCTTGAACTACGAGATTGCGCATACGCCTCGTTGCCCGCTTTAGTGCTTTCGCCTTGGCGTGCCATCGAAATTGATATAATAATAATTGTGGAAATCCTCGGCCGGGCGGACGAAGTTGCCCTCGCTAGCATGTAAATTTTTTTTGTACGGCTCGTACGAAGGGGAGGTCAAAGTTCAAGCACAAAGCCGCTCGACATTTGACATATGCCATACAAAACACACACAAAAACAACATTAAATGCCACAAAACGGTGTTGCCACACAGGTCGAAAGGTAGGTTTGTCAAAAGAAAAAGTAGGGACATATATACTCGTAGTATTCTGGTTTTTGGATTTATATGACTATGGTATAGTTGCTTGTATATCTCTTTTTGAGTAGGCAATATTTTGTCTGCAGAAATTTACATATTTTTGGAGGGTTTTTTGGCTGCAACATTTTTGGTGTATCAAGTATACGCAGGGATGTTGAAAATGCCAGCTGGTTGTTGCGGATTGGTATCCTCCCCAGTGTGCTCCTCTTTCAGTTGATCCCCGCCAATTATGGCACGCACTCATTAGTGTTCGCTCTTGGAACCCCTTCCCCCGGTGGCAACCAACGCCCCTTCACCCCTTCTCCGCTTTTACCGTTGCCCAACCTCATAAACCAGATAATGCCGGTGCCACAATTCTGTTTCACTGCAGTTTCTGGCTCTGGCTCTGGCTGTGGCTCTCCTGCCGTTTAATGAGCTTTGTTTCTAGTTGTTCTATCCACCATTTCTGCGCATCATGTGGGGCAAACTTCCTCCTCACCTCCCGGTGCCCGAACTGAATTGGCCGAAGTGACTTGGTGGCTCTGCAGTTGGTCTCGTTGCAGTTTGTCAACCTGTCACAGTGCCATCATCCTGCCTGAAAGCGTTATGAAATGAGAGTATAAAATGTGGAAATTATAAATCTGGGAGCTATTTAAATCACTGCCTTGTTTTGAGATCAGATTTTAATATTATAAATTTTGTGCACATACAACCAGCTCTACTGTGCCGCAAAGTTTGCTTCCGACCCATCGATCTGGTGCTGCTGCCACTCAACAGACTTCATCTCCCGCAGGGGTTTCCATTTCCACTTCCACTTGCATTTCCATGGCATCTCTTACGTGCAGCTTCCAAGTTTTTCACGCCTTGTGGCCCGTCGGCGGTGCAGCACGTTTTTCGTTTTGTTTTGACTGTTTTGTTTTGATTTCGCTGCTTCTGCCCGAAAACACACAAGCAAGCGAGTTGTCGGGCATCTTTCAGATACAGCTGCTGCCACACAGATACGCACGCACACTGAGGCACTCGCAGAGAGGGCTTGCTCGGTTTTGTTTCAATTCTTTTGCTTCGCCGAGTCTCTTTTAAATGATAAAGAATGAAAACCCAGCACACAGCCACAGCCACAGTCACAGCACGGGAACGAGGAATGAGATACTCGCACTCGGCGGCGGCGGCGTTGAGTTCTAGATACTTTTGTCTAGCGCTTACCGCTCAGTCGCAAAAACGTTTAGCGTCGAGACGGACACGGACGTTGGGTCGCGGGGGAAACTACATACTATACGACAAAAGCTAGGCAACCGCAGCTGTGGAACAGAAAACAGAAGACGACTACGTCTTGTCGAGTGCCGTTTCTTCTGCCCATGTTGCAGAGTTGACGCGAGTGAAAAGCGCTTTTCTATTTTCGCCTTAAGTGCAGCCTCCGCGGCTCCTACGAAATACGAACAGCAGACTCACAAAAAACCACACAACACTAACGACGACACACAAAAAATTCGTCTCGCTTTTACACACAAAAAAAGAAACACTTGACGCGTGTGTGCGTGTCTTTCTTTCTAAAATAAAATAAGAAAATCCGCGAAAAAATCAACCCAAAAGGCGGGCCAATTTTAGCCAGTTTTTTGGCCGCACTGCACTGCTTGTTGCACCACTTGGTTGCCAGCCCATCGACGACAACCGAGCGACAATGCTGGCCATCAAGGAGTGCCTGATCAGGGAGGGGGTGCTCCACCTGGACGGGCCGGACACGTACCGAAAGTACCAGCTGCACGGCACCAGGAGCAGCGGCAGTATCTTGGAAATGCCCCGATATCGCAGTTAGTATCTACGTGCTGCGCAGCAGATAAGCAGATAAGGGTGGCCCTGGGGTTAACCGAAAGAATACCCTTTCTGGGCTACTTGGGCATTGTCTTTAAATGAATTTGTAATTTTTGCAATGAAAGTTCAGGATGATTTCAGCATTTTCCAAATGAATCATTATATAGCTAGCAAAGTACATATCATTTGCAACAAATGAGTAAATAATCTAAACTTATTTGTTACAAAGTGCAAAGCTGAATCACTCGCTAATCGAAGTCTATAAAAAGGCTCAAATATCTAATATTTGTGCAATCGCGTCGCAAAAATATAATTTTTTGTGCGTTTTCTAAATTGCTTCGTAATCTATTAGTTGGATCCCACTTATTTTTGCCTCTATAATACCTCAACCTACAATCGGAAAAGCTTTTATTGTTAGTGCATCTTCTATGACTGGGATTCTTTGAGGGGGGAGAGCACGTTTCCATTGTGATTTGTTATTTTTAGACGATGGCGTCGCAGTTGTCCAGCTATCTTGGTTTTTTTTTTATATAAATACAAATTGTTCCTGGATTATTGTTTAATAACTGTTAATGATTTGTATGGGCATTTGTATTGTCTGCCAACAAATTGTTGGTGCTGCCCCGACATTCGGGTGTATTGTCTTTTGTTTTTTTGTCGACTTTTTTCAAATCACCTGGCTCTCAGCTTTAACCCTTTATTGCCCAGTCAATAGCTATTTGTTTTAAATTTTTGGGTATTTTTGTATTTTTAGTAACGGCAAACCCGGACCCAGAAAGATTGTGTCATTTGTCTGTTTCTGTTTTACTTGTTGTTGGGCCTGCTGCTCGTGGACACAGGGGCCCGCTTTTATTTTATTTTGATGGTTTCCAGATACATTTCCTTCGCTGGCGAGACGAAGTCTTGATGTATGGCCATTTTATTCGATTGTAAACGGCTTAAGTGCTAAAGAGGGTCAGCCTTATAGAGTCGTTCCGATCAGAGGTCATTTGTATACACGACCTGTTATCCAAAAAATCACACAAGAACGAAGCGGACTTTTGGGCCAGCGGATTAAACTTAATGGCCGTCAATAAAGTAATTTACTTGGTGGGAATTAATTTGTTTTTGATTATTTATTGAGATGGTCGCTTTAATCTGATGTGATTTGTACGGAGACAAGGTATATTTGTGAAAAAATATTTAAATTTTTTCCTTTTAATCCCTGAGAAAGTATTCAATCCACGGTCGGGGATTATTATCCTTCTCCTGCGCAATATAATGCCACTCGTCCCAAGCCCAGAATCGCCTCATCAACTCATGAACTCTCTACTTAACCCAATTTCCGGCGTGGCTGCCACACATCCATCAAGGGCTTCCCACTCGCACTTGTAACCGCCTTTGATTGCCAAAGATGAAATTACCCAACTTTATGCGCTGCACTCGCGAAGAGTTTCCCAAGATTCTCGATTCTCCCCAGAACCTCATCAAAAAGCTGGCCACTTTATGGGCGATGTCGATAAGAGGTTTTCTGGCTGTTGATAATTAAATGTGTGTTTATTGCACCCAAAAAGCGAGGCAGGGGGGGCACAGCGATGGGGGCAGTTTGCCCTTGCATTTAAAAATAATCCCAAACATCGTTGCAACAGTGCTGCCTGCCTTCTGGCCTGCCTGCCTGCCTGCCTGGCTCTCTTTTCATTTTTTATTTTCCCCCATTTTTTGTTTGCCCCTTTTGCTGTTCCACGTCTGTTGCAAACTGTAAATTGTAAACAACGAAACGGCAGCCACTTCTGTGAAATGCAGTTTTTCTCAATATTGATTCAACCTCTGCATTTGGACGTTTTTCCGCTGCAGCCACTCGTGTTTATAGGAAATGACTGGCTTTACTCAGCCACCCAGAATTAAAAGGAATCAAAAGTATCCTAAGAAATAAAAGAAATTATGTTTAAACTCTCTAAGAAACATTTTACAATTTATAAATCGATTTTGTGGCAAAACTACGCCATTTTTTGCAGTGGGATTTTCCGTCTTCTGCCTGGGATTGCCTTGACAATATAAAATTTGTGAGCAAGCTTAAGGCTTGCCCCTGCATTATGCCCATGCCTCTGCAGCTAGGTCTTCCTCGCCCCAACCCCTTATTAATTATGCAACCTGGGACTGCGGCTCTACAGACGCAAGAGGCATGGGCAAGTCCAAGAGACCCAATCGATCAGTCAGCTTGGCTGCCACACACAGAAGCTGAAGTGTTTGGTAATTCAACGCAGCGAAGCCGCAAAAATGTTGACAGCAGCTCGTTATTGCTGTCCCGCTGTTGCTTTTGTCGTAGTTGCAATTGTTATTGTCTCCCAAAAGCGTCTTAGTTGCCCGAACTTCCAGTTCCCATCCAACAATTAGTTTTAGTTATATCTGGCCAGCAGTTTTTGCAAATCGGATTCGAATTTGCTTCTCGAATAGCCCATAAAGGCGGCACACTGCCAACGTAGATTTCTTACGTCGCTTGACTTTAATATTTATTTTTCTGGTTTGGATTTTGGCATGCACCGCCTTCAATGGGTGTTGGAGAATCCCACGCCGGCCGCTGGCAAGTTGCCTGCCAAATTTTCATTTTGTTTATGGCTAGATTTAGACATTGCGTAAATGCATTCGGAAATATAATATTTTCCTCGAGATGAATACAATTTGTTGCCGGCGCACGTTTCTTTTCTCCTTTCTTGGCTTTTTTCAAGGCCCGGCCCGAAGCCTTACAACGCTTGTGCCCTCAACTTTCCATCTGGCCCATTGTCAGCGCGGATGCAATTTGTTATTATTGAATCCCTCTGTCTTGGCAAATAAAAACAGGCAGTATACGTGAGATGGAGGAGTATTTACGTTTAATTATGTTCCGCAAGAAGGACCAACCCAAGGGAGGGTCCTGTTGACCTGGCAATTCAATGAGCTTTAATACGATTTTTTCCTGCCCTGACGATGGCAAGTGTTTTCGATTCAGAGAATTTATGCCTCTCGGCCTTTGCCATTCCTTGAAAACACAAAACACGTGCTCGTATATTTCTCTGTGCGGATTTCTGTGCAACTGCCAATTGTGATTGTATATTTCAATTGATTTTTGCTAGACTTTGTTTAGGTGATTCCGTAAAAAATCGCCTGCGATTTCATTCAAAAGAACCCGTTGAATTGAAGACCGAAGGGTATACAAAATTGCGAACTAGTAGAAGAACAAGAAGAAACCATTTCAATCAATTGAGACGGACCCACAAAAAAATAAGAACAATATGTCATGGCGAGGGCGATGGCGATGGCGCTTGGCAACGTTTTGCTTTTTTAATTGTTTAGTGTCTTGATGCTTTCGAGCGTGGGATGCGCCACAAGAGAGGGCAACAAGCCCTTACGGCAGATTGAAGATTTGGCAGAGGGGGGGTTGGGTCTAGAGAGTTACAACGCCCACACACGCCCACCAGTTGCTCCCATAATTGAATAAACATTTTTTGTCTGGAAGTTTCCTCTTAATTGCAAGCCATGCTTCTCCCGCTGCAGCCCTTTCCCTGCGCCGATCTACAAATTGACTTTAGCTTCGGTGTGCTATGAAATATTGGGCCTCCCTGGGCCCCCGCTCCCTCGAGATATGCTAACTGTTTGGGTATTTAAATTTCCCTGGGCATTCCTAATTGCTGGGCAAATATCGCACTGATCCTCGTCGTATTTATTCGCTAATTGTATTTGAATATTCCCGCGCCGACTGAGTGCTTGTCAAAATAACTTTGCAGCAAGCAACTCGGCGATGGACCTTTTCCATTTGCTCAACATTATTCATTATTTTTATTCGGCGAGTGCCGGCATTCATGAAATTCTTGGCATCCCAAACGTGAAATGCGAATGCGAAATGTGCGCAGCACAAAGGCAGCTGTCAAATAAAATGTTTATACGTAATGGGATTACTTTCTGTAACAGAAATTACATTTTCCTTTGACAGCGCCGTCTCTCCCGAGCGGGCGATATACATATGTTTATAATATATGATTAATTAGGCCCTCGTGTGCGTTTCCCTCTTAGTTTCATTAACTGTGTGCTCCTCACAGAGGGCATAACTAATCGCCTCTGCCCGGCAGTTGTCAAATGAGATTCGCTTTTCGCACAGTCACAGCCAAAAGTCCGTCCGAGCACAAAACCCAAAACTGCACTCATTGCCGGAGCAGATGCTTGGCTATAAAAAGCGGGCAACCCTCACCTCACCTTGACACGGTTGTAGGGGCTTTTCTATTTTTTGCTTTTTGTTTTTGGGTCGCGTGGGATGGCGTGGGGCGGGTTTGCTGTGGAGCATGCAATATATTAATCCGAGTGCTCAGGTGCAATTTAATTGCTGCCAAGATTTGCTTTTTACGCGCCAAGTGCGGCGGGGAAAAAGTGAATTAGAGAAGCAAACAGGCAAAGGGAGACATGCACTTGCAAAAATTCGATAAATATTTGTAGTATCAAGATTTCTAAACAAAAAAAAATTGGTAAGCTAACTTTTATAAAAGTTAATCACATGGATGATCCTGAAATTGGGCACGTATTGAGAGATTTCATTAGTTTTTGCCCATTAATTTTTGCCCTTTAGTTCTTTATATAGTTTCCGGCCAAGAAGGGTCCCATGCGGGAGACAACAGACTTTGGGGGAGAGCTGTAACATTACTTCTAATTTAGCCAGAATCTCACTTAATCTCACTTAACTTTTTTCCGTTGTTTCTTGCAGAAACCATTGCGGCCTCAAGTGACTTGTCCAAAGCATCTGCCACTGCCACTGCCAAAACTAGCTGCCACAAAAATCAGCAACAGCAACAGAAAGAGCAACAGCAAAACAAACCGGATCAGCAGAGCAACTCGGAGGATTCCGGTTCACAAAAGCCAGCTTCATACCGTGGGCAGCACCCCCACTTTCATCACCACACCACGCCCGCCTACTACACGGACCTGCAGCTGCGGATCCACACGCCGAGTGCGTCGGATGTGGGTGCCCTAAACGAGAACTACCGGAGTGTCTACAGCACGCCCAGCACCCAATTGGTGGAGCAGCGCTCCTTTCCCAAGAGCTCCACTGCCACTGTAGCCCCGCCGCCCATCAATCCTCCGAATCCCAATCCGACTTCGGCAATAGACAGTGCAACTGCAACGGTCCGTGGCACATTTTTTCGTGGCGACTCTGCGTCCAGCGACAGCCACAGTCACACAAAACGCCGGGGGATCTACCCGCGGACCGGCAGCGAGGGACGCTGCTTCAGATACTCGGCGGCATCTGCGAACCCTACCAAAGGTGAAGTAGCTACCATCAGTCCATGCACTCCCCCAGCCGCCACCGGCACCACAGACACGATCATCAGTAGTTGTAGCCCCGTAGATAGCCATCCTGTAGTTAGCCACCCCGTCAGCGGATCCGCCAGCGGATCTGGAAGGAGCAGCCGGCACAAGCAGCGCTTCCAGCACAGTCGGTCCCGAAAAGCGGTGCGCGTGCGCAGTGAATCGCGGCCAATCAGTGCACTGTACGACATAATATGCAAGGAGCGCAATCTGGACGCGGGCGCCAGCAACAGCAGCAGCAGCAGCAACGAGCAGGATACCAAGGACCAGCAGGAAAAGCTGAGTCCTCCGAAGCAGCCGCCTAACCCCCCAACCGACAAGCTGGCGACCTTTTGGCCCCTGCATTATCACTACCTCAATCCCGCCCCAATGAGCAGCGGCAGCCTGGGCGGCAAAAGTACCGGCAACCCCAGCCCGAACTCCAGGTCGCAACTCAGTCAGGATGCTGGGGGCCACTCGCAGACCAGAAACTGCAGCCACAGGAGAAGGAGCAGCAGCAATGACGAGGACTGCTCGCACGCTCTCCACCCTAGCCGCAAGGTCACCGACCTGAGCGCCAAGGCGCGGTCGATGCCGCCGGAGGAGGTGCGTGCCTCTCCAGCAGAAGGAGTGTCGCCTAAAGATTCGCCTAAAGCTTCACCAAGAAAACCGATGAGCGGCAGGAGTCACAAAAGCATGGAACCCTCGTCCGTGCGCACCGGCCCGCCTATTCCCTCGGATGTCCAGAACTATTCCGGGGTGCCAATCAACACCGACAGGATGTTTGTGAAGCCACCCTGCGTGTCCTTAGATTCTTTCCGGTGGACGTCGTACGACCCCTTTGCGGTGGAGGAGACCGATAGCACCACCGATCTGCTGACCAATGGCGAGCCGCCCAATGGGCTCCAGCCGCCAGAGCCCGAAATCGCCATCGAATTCGAACCCGAGACCGAGCACGATCATTATCCACATCAATCATTGCCAGTAGAGCCCGAGCCAGATCCAGAACCCAAGTCTCATCACCATCATCAGGCCACCAATGCACGCAGGTAAGACAGGAGGTCCTGGCGAGTCTTGACCAGCCCCCTGACATCCAACGCCCCCAACGCGTATCCTGTATCTCTTATGCGGTATTAGCTCGCGTAATTAGCTCTTGTTAGCGCAGGTCATAGGTTGTCGTGATTACGGTGAGGTGGAGTGGGAGAAACACCACCCACTGGCCACAAGTTGTATGCTGGTATTTCAATCCGACTAATTGGCACAGCACAGCAGCGATGAAAGGATTAGCATCAACCTGGTAAAATTTAAACTCTTTATTAGAGTATAAGTTGTGGCTATCTGAATTATTTGATGCTATTATAAAGCTTCAGGATTCAGAATCAAACCAATTGAACAAGCTACCCCAAATGAGTGCTATTCCATCGCAATTAAGCGTGATTGTGGCTCAGGTCATCAAGCCGATTAGCCAGGATGTGAGGGGCGGGGAATAGTTTGGTGCGTGAAGCGTTTTGTTCGGGGAAACTGCGGCTGATATAGAGCAGCCAGTGTATAATGCGATTTGTGCGGGAACACATGTGCGCCATTATTCCAATATTAAAACCGGAGCTTTAGTTCTCCCATTCCATGCCCCTGCGCCTAATCTGTTTTAAGGCTGTTCCGCCGTAATCCTTGGCTTACAATCAAAACAAATTGCATGCTGCGCGGCCACCTTTTTCTTGTATGGGTTATGCTATCTTCGCCCATATTGTTCGACCGGGTGTTATTCAATTCAATACCCCGACTCGTCGGCTCTCTCTTCAGGCCGGGTCAGGGGCTTGTTAACAAACCAAATCCGAATATTGTTCGCCTTTATTTTCATTTTCTGTGGAGTTGCCTCTGACTCTCGCCGAACGCTCTCTGGGAGCTCGGGTGTTACGCGACCCATTGTCTGGGGAACTGATTTACCTTATCTGGGCCTGGCCTGGTCCCTTGAATCTTCAATGTTCGTCAATCGCATCAGTGCGTAAAGTGCCATTCGCAGCGGTGCCATCAATTATGGTGTGATATATCAAAACGAATGGCACATTGGCGCTGCTGTCCCCATCCATCCAAATTTGACCCCCAACCCTGGCCGAAAAGCCGGCGTAGAAAGCACCTGTTTTACAGCCAAACCCGAAAACTGAAACCGAGACGAGCGACAAGTTTTCCAATAGGCTTTCGCTACAAAAATGCCTCATAAAAGCGACAACAGCCACAGCAGCTTGGGTAAAATGAAATGAAGACTCTAGACTCCGAAAAAAACATCATACATGGTATGCAGAGGGAAAGAGCGGGGAGAAAATTTTCTGAAATACATTCAAGGTAGAATCTGCCGGGGGGAAGAAGCATTTGAATGCGCCGCAATTAAGACTGGAATTTATTAAGTCGCCCGCCTCGGTTGGGGTGTCAACACCGTCACCCGATCACCTGCTGGGCACCTATTCAGCATCCAGTCTGCCCGACGTCGTTTTCTCGGCCAGCCACTTGGCCTGGCCCAGATTGAACCTCAATTTCCTGGTCCTGTTTTCGCTTTCTTTGCAGCTGCGCGCCAGCTGGCGGATTCCCCCCAAAAAATCTGAAAATATCCACAAACTGGTTAGAGACTTGTGCTCGTCCTTACTTTTCCTTTTTTTTTTAAGAGTTTTCCGAACATGTTGGAAAGTTCTCGTTTCCCCTGCGATTCTGTGATACGTCATATGTGTCGCTCAGGCAATTTGTGCAATTTATGGAAATTTCCACTCGCGTCAAATCCATAACCAGAATACTGAACCCAAGGCAAGGCAACTGATAGATCGTAATGATGAGCAAGCTGAGATTGAAAGCAAGAGACCTGCGGAATAATTTTGAAATGAGTTCGCAGAAATGGTTTGGTTGGTCTGAGGGCAAACCTTCAAATGGGCCATGTCTTCTTTTTTTTTTGTCTCTTAATTTATCCATATTTAAATAAGGAGACACTGCAATTATCCAATTATAAGATTTTTCCTGAATTATCCAAATTTCGGGTTGCAGACGCAGTTTGGGTTAATCCCTTAACCTACTTCCCGGTGTTTCCAACTCTGCTCACTCCCTCGAAACAGTTCAATTTGTTTACATTGGCTATGATCGTTACTAGTCCTCTGCAAAACCGTTCCCAAAGGTATTGTAGCTTGGACCGTCATAAAGTACTCAAGCAAAAGGTGACATTGATGCGTCGCGACATTTAAGTGCTCGGCAATGCCTGGTGGCTACCTGAACAGACGACGAACAAAGTCTTGCGCCTCATTGAACGTCCGCGACAAGCTGCAAAATTCTTCACTCGCCCGCTAACCAGACTCAAGATGCATTGTCGGAGACGAGGAAGTGAGTCTGCTAAATGGATATCATTTACATGCCAGACGGAGAGATACTTTTTGGACGTGCTACCTGCGATATGCTCTCCTGGCACCGTTTGCGCATGCGTGCAATGGTGATATCAACAGCAATCTATAACAATAACAAACTTGTTACGCTTTGTTCTTTGAAGGCCGGAGATACAGCAAAACAGCAATAGAGCTCACAAAGTCTGTCCCTCCGTCTGTCAGCCAATCTAGTGTTTGTGTATCTGACGGATACCGAGATACCACCGCGGAGATACCGCTGCTACCTGGCGAAATGTGCGAATTTTGCGAGCTCTCTTTTGCGTTTTTGAGTGATTTTGGTTTTCGTTGAGTGACTTTGTTGCTGTTAGCCGTTGCCTTTCCCCGCCCGATGTTTGTTATTTGTATTTGTATCTGTATCTGCAAGATACCAGCAGCGCGGCAACGGCAAAACCCAAAGCCAGCCAGCTAGCTAAAAAAAAGAGCAGAAACGAGACGAAAAACTCTCGACTCTGCGGGTTTCCACTGTGTTTGCTGGACGGCTGGTCGGCAGTTGCCGAGCGTGTTTGCTGCCGTCTAGCTGTGCCGCATCCAGCGGAACTCTCGAGTTTGTATCTGTCGGATCGCCGATGGCTTGTTTTGGTTCTTGCGCTTAGCAGAGCAATAGTTGTGCCTCCACATCTGCTGTCGCAGCAGCCGCGTTTGTTTTCGTTTCCCGATTTGTGATTCTGTGTAAATTGAAGAAGCAATTATCGAATGGATACGGCCAGAAAGTAACAGTATCAATTCCCCATCCGCAGATTCATAACGCGCACCGCCCGCTCCGCCAGCCGCCAGAGGTCAGCTGGCCACTCCCCGCCACCCTCGCGCTCCCCCGCCTGCCGCAGCGACTCTTCCAGCAGCTCGCCCTCGCCCACCAGGACCCGGGGCAGCAGGCTAGTCGATCCCGATCCCCCGTCGTCGGCGAACGGCAACAGCTCTGCCTACGAAACGGCAGCCACCACTGTGATGACCCACGGCCCGGCCACGCCCACGCCCACACCCACGGCCACCACCCACCAGCACATCCTGCGTCCAACTGCGACCCCAGTCGCCGCCGAAGTTCCTACGATCCTAGAAGTCTCAGGTGAGTGTTTATCCGTAAGCTGCTTCCGTTTGTTTCCGTGTTGCTTGTGTGTGTGTCCTGATTGCTGCAAATGCCGTCTCGTCCTTGATTGTTGTTTCTTGTTGCCTGCCAAACCTAACCAAGCTTACATCATATTTTGGACCCCTTGTGCTCTGTTTAGTGCAACATCCGTTTTGCCCTTCACCCTTTATTAGAAGTCTATGAACCCGAATCTTTTCATTAGCTGCCTACCCTTGTCAGCCGATCCTCCTTTTGAGTCCTTTCACGTCGATTTCCCAGAACTCAATTCATGCTTTAAATGCGTAGTTCCTCGTAGTTCCAATCTGGGATTGTACTCCCATCATACCTTGCTCACTTTATTTTAGCTTGGGGCTTTAGGATTTGTATTGGCTTAGCCTTTTGCTTTGATTGATTGCTGATCGCTGGGGCTAGTTCCCTTCTCCATCTCCCGATCTCCTGATCTCCGATCGATTCGAACATTACAAATTCATTAATTCTGGTGGCGAAACTTTCCCAAAAACCCGAAGAGTGGCCGAGAGTTGGGTAATTAGCCCGCCCCATGCCGATTTAGCCCTGAATGAGCGAGCCCCAAAGCCTGTCAACGTTTTTTGTTTGTTGCTGCAAATTAGAGCCAAGAAAAAACGAGACTCCATCATCGGAAGAGTGGAGTTTCTTCGTTTCTTTGCACACTTAAAAGCAATTTAAACTAAATTAGATTTTTGTCGGCTTGCCAATCAAACGAAAACGTTTTCTAGACAAATGTTAATTTAGCTCCGGAGACGGGCAGGAGACCTTCGGTCGCAAACATTTAAATCAAATTGCAATTGAGCAACCGTCGTCGTCGTCGTCGAAATCAATTCGAAAATGCTTTGACTGCTCTAAGGTTTCGCGAAAACTGTCAGAAAACTCTAAGCGCTCCATTGGTTTATATAAAATAATTTGCGCAATTTATAAACTTAGTCCGTCCGTATTGTGACTCCGACTGGTGGGGTTGCCCAAGCAGGCGGAGGTTTGTGCAAAACCTGCGTATAAATGAATAAAATCGCCTGTCATCAAAGACGCACAAATTCGAATCCAAACCCGATTCCGAACCCAACTCCCCAGAGACTTCACGCAACTTAGGCAAATGAAAGATGCCATAAAATTGCTAATAGACAAACAACAAAGCACGCGAGAGCTGTGCCCAATTCCTGTTTAATCCATTGTGTTTATCATCTCGGCAGCGTTTCATTCATTGATCGGAATCGGAGTTGGAATCGGGTTTATTATCAATGCGGGGACGGGGATTTCATAAATTTTTGACAGCGTCTCTCTCTTATAACGGTTGTGCGGCTCTTGAGAAAGTTCGCGTGAAAAGATCGCCGGCAAGATCGGCCCAATATAACTTGCTTGTTGTGGTAACTCCAACACGGCGTCTCAACCGTTTAATCGTAAATATTTCCTAGGCCCACTAACCAAATCGAACGTTGTTTGCCACACAGAACGCCATTGTGATCATTATGATTTCGAAGATCGATCTCTCTGCTCTGTTGGTTCCTGGGGTATCAATTTCATTTCAATCCCAATTCTCCATGCCAATTGTTTGGGGCCTTTGTTTCCATGCACACAGCATATAGTATTGATTTCAATGTTTACCAATTTGGCCACTTTTTCCTCACCTCCCCATACAGTATGAACTGTAAGCGGAATCAATTTGGCCGTAGGACTGGCCTGGCCTGTCGACCGTCTTCTCCGGAGCTTAGAGCGTTCACTGATCTTTGACAGACGACTCTGACGAAAGACCCGAAAAGGCAACGAACGCTTGAAAGATGGTGGCATCTGGCAGATGATTTGCTAAAAAATGTTTTGGTGGATTATGAAATCATTTTTGGGCTTTTTTTCCACAGAAGCCAGCACTTTTTGCGAGAGAGAAAGCAGGGTTGAGCGGGTTGAGAGCCTCTGTGGGTATTCTTCCCATGCAACTTGACATGTTACTGGAGTCAATCACTTTTAATTTTAGGGACCTTAATCGAATCAGTCGGCATTAATCTAATCGCAAATAGCTCGATTACGATGACAGCCGCAAACACATCATCATTCAAAATAACAGTCTAATGACCTGAGTTGCTGGGGGCTTTAATGCATTTCTTTTGTCACGAAAAACTTTCGCAACTACCTTGTGTATTTTCCCTTTGGTCTGTCTTGCTTATTGTCACCCAATCCAATCAATCTTAGCCTGCTAGCCATTAGATTGAGCCGAGTTATGCAACGGTACCTCTTTCCGCACACACAACACACAACACCGCAACAACAAGCCGCAGTCTTAAATATGCTTTAATGTCTTACTATATCAACCACTCCGCACGCATTTTTCACTCTCGAAAATCACACAAAACAGCAGCCAACAGCAGCTGCCACAGCATCAAGCGAGGAAAAGCTGGTAAATGCGGTATTAATTGCACCTACATCCTCAACAACAATAACTGCAAAAGCAGCAGCAGCAGCGGCAGCGGCAATAGCCACAGCAGCATCAGCAACAACAACACTAACCAGCTAAAACAAAGCCACGCCACGCCCATGCCGCCCCAAGCGAATACCAACAAAGCGCCGTTAATTGTGCTTAAATCAGCAGCAGCAACAGCACCAACATCAGCAGCAGTAGTATCAACATCAACAGCGGCATCCACAGCATCAGCATCCACTACCAGTTTGGGGGCAAAGCGCCGCAAGAATCCGTTATCGCCGCTGCGTTTTGGCAGCAACTGCTCCGCCATTGCTCCGCCGCAGTCGGGAGCCGGAGCTTGTTCCGGTGCAAGTCCGCTTCCTAGCGGCGGCAGCTGCTCCTTCTCTAACTCCGCTTCCAACCCGAACTTTAACTGCACCTCGCCAGCGGTGCGAACCACCAAGGCTAGTCGATTGCGCGCTGCCGCCCTCGGTGAGTGTCCCAGCCTTGACCCGCCAGGGTTTGGGGGTCTCAAGCTCCACTTCGAGCATTTCCTATCTTGAAGAAGGATAAGGGTTCCTAACCCTAACGTCTCTAATTACACACAATCCCGAAAAACACTGTACACTATGGGCATCACAAATTAGACGCGAGGGAAATGGTTACTAATCGTTCAACATAGTTTATAATGGGTTACGGAGATTTTCCAAATGTTTTGTGTTTATTTCTCTGCCCGAAAATACTTCCGGATCGTGCAGAAATCTCGAGTGTTTTTGTGTGCATTCTCATCTGCTTTTTCACCACCATCCTCAATGTTGTGTGTCTATCTTTGTTTCGTCTCATCCTGCAGATAAAAAAAAGGAAGAGGAGCAGCGTCAGCGATTCAGCTCGCCAGTTTCCCCGAGGAGCGGCGCAGGAGGTGGCTCGACCCCCACCCAGCGTCGCCTGAGCAGCTCTGAGCTGTCGCCCAAGTCGCAGAGTGGCCACCACTCCGAGCCAACAACGGCAGCCAGTTCGTCGCGAATTCCCGCAGCCAGGTCCATCTCCCAGCCGGCGGACACTCCTCCCGGGGAGCGTGCTGCTCGGCAACCATTGGTGGCCGTCGGATCCGGCGTCTCTATGAAGCAGAGCCTGAGCGAGCTACACTTTACGGGCGGATCGGGAGCAAGAGTGGCAATAAGTCCGCCCCGGACATCCGCAGAGTGCACTCTTAGGATGAGGCCTCGCAGCTCCACCTTGAGCGCTGAGAACGCCGAGATCGGGACGCGGGATCAGCTGGACAACCTGCAACTGAGCCCCGTGCAGAAGCAGAAGAGAACGGTGAGCAGTTCAGGATGATATCCACAGAGCTTAAATGCTTTCACTGAGGTTTTATCTGAGTAGAAGGTACTGCCTTAATTTCAGGGAGAGATATATAGCTTTAGTTTCCATCCCAATCAATATGATATTGCAATGATATTGGCAACCTCAGTGAAATCATTACGCCTGCACGTGCACTAGCAAGATACTAATATTCCGGGGTTACCCCCTTTTTCAGCCGGAAGGATCGCCACGGCGCATGGGAGATCGGGACAAGTCGGCCAAGCGTAAATCTAACCTGAACAGGTCATTGACCGAGGAAGCCACCAAGGATGGCGGTAAGTGTAAAAAGCACTGCAGCCACAGCCCCAAGCCGGAAGGAGGATGAGATGGTTGCCAGATCGCCGAATTCGGAGTGCCATCGAGCTTGAAATTGGCTACTAAACCCCCCCGCCGTTAAACTGGATCATACTCATCTTGTCATTTTCAACACGGCATGCCTTCCGTCCATTACATTTAATCATTTTGTGCTGAACCACCAAAGCTTTCCGTCCATGCCACTTGTGTGAAAAACTTTAATGTTCGGATTTCGTCTGTGAAAATGTTGCGCATGTGTTCTGACCGGCTGTTTGATATTGTACCTGGCAATTTAAACTAGAAATGGTTATTAATTTACCTCCATCTTTTTTCAGATGAGGCTGCCAGTGTGAACCGTAGACGCCGCCGCCGCGAACTGGGAATGGCTCGTCCGTTGTTGCCCGGCGACGATGAGTGCCTGCGTGACCTACTGGTCTCTCCTCTGAAGAGCTCCTGCAGCGAGTCCACAGCATCCACCTCCGCCACTGCATCTGGTCCCAAGAAACCGGAACCACCGCGACCGGTAATTATACAGGCAGCGGTCTTCCGGCATCCGGAGATTCCAGTGCGCACCATGTCCGCCGTGCTGCCTACCCCACAACCCATACACGCGCCCCTGGCTAGGAACGTAAACAAAAAGTTCAACGAACGGACCAAGACCGACCTTGCAGAAATCAAGAAGATTGCCGAGCAGGCGGAGCAGGCTGTGACCCCGTCGATGCCGGAACCAGCAACAGAAGCCTCCCAAAAAGTGTCTGCGATTCTACGCCGGAAGAGTACAGATGACACCACTCAGCAGAGCTCGCCGCCGGCCCAAAACCAAATTGTTTCCATCCTAAAGAAGAAGGAGTACGGCCTGGGCGACTGCCACTCAAGCGCCTCGAGCAACCCGTCGCCGGTAACCTTCTCGTCCAGCGTGATGGATCCGCCGCTGACCGGTGCCGGAGGATCGTGCGGGGCCGGAGTTGGAGGAGCAGCCCGGAGCAAGCGCCAGGGCATTCTGAAGAAGCGTTCCAGCCTTGACGAGTCGCGCTACTACTCGCGCTCCCACTCGCCTGACGAGCGCAGCATTCTGATCAAGTCGGCGCGCAGAAACTCCCTGGAGGAGTCCTCGGGCCTGACGGCCGCCCAGGCGCACGGTATTCTCAAGCAGAGCAGCTACGATAGCAGCAAAAGCGAAGGCTGCCCCTCGGCCACGGAAGGCGGCATGGTGCCGCACAGCATCCTGAAGAAGAAGGACTCGCTTTCGACGCCCTCAGACGGGGGCTGCCACAAGCACGTTTCCATCTCTCAGGCGGTCACCCTGGCGGCAGCCGAGCTGGCCGCCCACCCTTGCGACGGTATCCCGCTAGAGGACGAGGACCACGAGGTCATTCGACCCATTCTGAAGCAGGAGAGCACTTCCAGCGAGGAGACCGTGCGGCCGCCCAAGCCTATTCTCAAGAAGAAGTCGTTCGGCGAGGCCGACGAGCACGAGATCCGGCCCATCCTCAAGAGTTCGCGCAAGAGCAGCCGCGAAGAGTTCGACCTGAGCGCAGGGGAGCTGGAGCACGAGGAGGCTCTGTCCTCGATCCTCAAGACGGACTCGCCCTCCAAGCGCCGCTCCCTGGGCGCCGTCTCTGATCCGGAGGTGTCGTCCGGGCTGCTGAAACGGCGCACTCGCTCCCTGGAGCGGCAGGACGTAGCTCCGGGCATGGATCTGGCCGCTGCTCTGAATGCCATTGCCACCTCGCAGGCAGTGGCCCCAGCACCCACCCAGGCTCCGGTGAACAGCACCACTCCGGTGGAATTTGTGACGACGCCGTCGAGCATTTCGGTCGCGGAGCGAATCAAGCGCATGGAGATGCTGGCAACGCCCACCTCCCGAGCGTCAGGGGGCGCCAACAGCAGCTGGGAGTCGCCGCTGCAGTCCACACCTGAGCAGGCGTCTTACGCCGGCACCCCCGCGGCCGCACCGCGTCTTCTAAAGCCGAGTGTCCTGCGTCGGGACCTGCAGCGGGAGCGCTACAAGACCCAGCCGGTGACCAACGAGGAAAAGAACTTGTAAGTAGTGCCATTTCGCTTTAGCACAACTTACAGGAGATTTGGTGAATGGGAGTAGTTTAATTTAAATGATTAGGTCTCATTTCTCATGCAATCATAATCGAATTTGGAAATTGCATTGATCAAATTACAGCACACATTGCTGGCCACCGATTCAGGTGGACCATTTATTTTCTGATTCACCACCTCGGGGGGAGGTGGTGTGCGCCCTCGCAAATTGCGCAAACGTCGTGTGGCCCGTCAAGCTGTCAACTGATTGTGCAGCCGTTTCGGGCGCCAAGTTTACGCTTCGATGGGCCCAAGAATTCCAGCGCGGCATCTGCATCTGTATCTGAGTTGATGTTTGCGTTTCGGGCGACGGGATATCTGGCTATATACACGCATTCATTGCTATTTTTGGTCCGGCGAGCACACATTCTGGCTGGCACTTGGCCGAGCCTATAAATATTTATAACATCATGCAGCGCGCCCTCCTTTCCTCACCGCCCTGAACCACAGCCCACCGTCTGTCTGTCTGTCTGTCTGTCTGTCTGCCCAGCGTCACATGGAAATGGCGGAAATTGTTCAAGCAGGGCCCATTATAATCCAGTCATGATCAGCTTAATTAACTTTATTGTGGACATACTCTGCTAACCGCCTGACCATAAATTACCAGTTTCAGGTGAAATGTTTACAATACATTTTGGTTAAATTTTAATGGCTTTCCCATCAAAAATTCGCGTTTCCATTTCCTCCGCATTACCAATGAATCCATCCACTAGTCAGATGACCTCAATTCGCTGGCCCGGCTGTCATATAATTCACTTTTCTTTGGCCCGACTTGTATTTTTTTTATCGCTAAGCAGCTTATTGCTGCCTAATTACCTGCGCAACTATTGGGGCCAACCAGTCAGAACCCCATGAAAAGCAAATAAAGGTTACTAATGGGTTGCGATTTCAGAAGGTCACCAAGAAAAGAGGAGGACGGACACGGACGCCCTTCTCATCGTTTCGTGACGTGTTAATATTATTCTTACAAATCAGTTAGTGATTTAGCTTACGACGCAGTGTAAAAGTTAATTTACTTTCCGGGTAAATTTCCCAAAACAATTAGCGGAGCACCGGCTTTGGCAACAACCAATTCCCACCTGGGATGTCTAATTTCTGCGAATTGCGGATTGGCCAATGTCGCGGCGCTCGTAAACCTAGTTTCTTCGCTAAAAGCATTTTAGAATTTCGACTAGACAGGGCACCTCTGCTTCTACCTCTTCCCCATCAGAGATATGGCCACAGAGTTGATGTTACCAGTTCTTGTTTAACTGTGTTTTTATGTCAGCATTTTGTGCTTGTGTGACGGCGAGTGTTTTGGCTCTTAATATTATTGTTGGGGGCTTGCTTTTGTTGCACTCTGGCACTCCCCTTCCTACCCAAAAACCATACGAACCAAAACCTACAAGAACAATAAGCGGGCAGGTTGCTTTTGTTTTTTACACTCTCGCTGCGCCGGCTTGTTGGCTGTCACATTTGCATTCGGCGAACGGTATTGTCAATATCTTTTGCACATTTGCCGACGCTTTGTGGCGTGTAATTTATGCTGCCTTCCGCCGCCAGTTGCATTCGGCTGCCTGCTTGGCTCAGTTGCAGATCCAGAACCGTTCCAGTCGCAGTCCCAGTCGCAGAGCCGTCCGTTGTCCGTGCGTCATAGGTGGACTCTCCCGTTCCATGTTGTTGCTGCAGCGCCGTCAGAGTGAAAAGATGTTTGAGGCGTACATCAGAAAACGGTAACACGAAAATCGAAATAATCGCCGACATTGACAAGGTGGAAACCCAACCCGCCGAGGGTGGGAGGCAGCCTGTGTTGGCCCCGATTTAATCGATACAGCCGAATACCTGTCCCATTCAAGTTATGCTCTATCTTTTCTAATCGCCCGATAAGATAACCCAAAACAAGCCGCGAACGCCTTTCAATTCGAATTCGATTCGATCGAAAGATTTAATTTTTTTTTTGCTGGCCAATTTCCAAGCAGATTTGGGAGCTACTTTACAAGTCAATTTCGACCCATAAATAAAGTCAACGGAGCCAGTGGCCCATTCACGAGGCGAGAATGGCTATCAAAAATATCGAATCAGGGCCCCGATCTCTTTTTCCGAGCAAAGAGCAGAGAAAAGCGGGAAAAGCGTGCAAAGCGGGAAAAGCCATTTCCCAGCCAGAGCGAGAAGAGAGGGAAAAGACCATACCAAAATAAATATAAAGCGCGGCAATAATAAAACCAGCAGGAAAACAAAGTAGAAAATAATTTAAATTTGCTGACGGCGACGGCGACGTCGACCGCAGCAGCGGCAGAAGCAGAAGCAGAAGCAGAGGCAGAGGCGGAGGCAGTTGCCCCACCGCACCACCCAACTCTGCTCCACCGCTGCTCTTCAGCGGCAGCTTCGGCAGCCGCGTTTTTGTTTGTACAATTTTTGCGCTCAGTTGCTCGCGATCGCTTTTTCAATTTTCACGTACCCGCAAGAGCAGCAGCGGCAGCCGCGGAATACGAAATATAAAAAAATATAAAATATAAAATATAATAACAAATAGCTGATGTGCGAATAGAATTCAATCAGAGCGGAGGCGCGACTAGTGAGTGAAGAGTGGAGAATACATCAAGATTGAAGTTTCTTTATCAACTAAATCGCTGCGTCGGTTCGGTTCGGTTCGGTTCCGTTCAGTTCAGTTCGGTGGTTCGAATTCGGTCTTCGACTTGTTATCAGTTTATACAACAAGATAGAAAAGTATCTATTGGGTGTGAGTGCGGGTTCGTGGGTTTGGTCGACGAAAAACCACATTCTCCGGCAAAGTTCTTGGTCAGTTGCCGGCCGACGGGTCCCAAAGCGCGTGTGAATTGTAAAAGGTAGTAAAAATAACCAGGTCCATAAACCAACAAGGCACTTGAAAATGCTTGAAAATCAGAGAGACGCTGAGATATAGAGGGAAATGTGAGGATCGGGCGACTCTCGAAATAAACGTACATTTCGTAACGGTCTAAAAATAAATTCCATGGAAATTTGCCCCAGTGCACTGAAAGTATTCAATTTTCAAGTGGAAAACTAGCAAAAAATATTCAAATTGTACATATCTGGCGAACCAACAATGCCAATGTCCAATGTCCGCCTCGATTTGCGCAAAATGTGTTAATTTTCGCTGCCAAATTGTGTGTTCTGAATGGTTTGGGCACTCGCTAAGTTGCCAAAAAAAGCTAGCCGTTTTTTACAATATTTTGGCTAATCTGTGCAGCGTAGAATTCGAATTCTCCTTGCCTTTCCACATCATTGGTTCTACAGCTTGCCCACTTTTCTCGGCTGAAATCCAATTAGCCCAGTTCGGCTGCATTTAAAATGTTTGTGTATTTTTAGTTAAGTTCCCACTTCCCCGTGGAAAATGCGCTGATAAACCAAACAAATGTCGGAAAAGCCCGAAAGTTGAACAAGTTGTAGGTGTACGGCTAAATTAAGAAACAAATGCTGTAGTTTTCAGGTTTTTTTTCTAATAAAGCAGGGAAAGATTGGTATGCAGAAATGCACTCTTCGAGTGATTTTCTAGACGCTTCACCATTGATTCATTTTCATTTTCCCTTTCACTTTTCTGGCGAATTCTCTGGGCCATCGTTTGTAAAGTTGTAAACTTTTACCCTCACTTCCCCGGAGGGTCTAACTGAAAACTCGAACGCCGCCGGCGCCAAAATTTCACCACCGAAACATAATTAGCATTAGCCCGGCCAAAATTGCCTATAATTATGTCCGACGAGTATTGTTACAAAGCGTATTTCGGAGCTGAAGATTCCCATAATCTTCCAGAGTATTTAAGTCTTATGCAAATGTTCCCCCCGAGCGTTAGTTGTTTTGTTTTTATTCGCCATTTAAATTGTGTTTATCAAAGCAGTTTGGGGCCTACAAAAGTCTTATCAACAATGATTGGAAGCCAACTACTCTATGGAAATGAACTGCGAAGTTCACATAAGTTAATAAATAATAAACGAATCTTAGTCGTGGGCACAAAACAATCATCCACATGAGGCAGCCAAAGGGCTTATCTTGAGTCTGGTATGGGTAGATCATTTGCGGGTTAAAATATTTACTTTAGTAACTTATTAATTGGTTTATTTTACTCGTCCACAGCTTTAAAGCCAACTCCTCGCCCTTTGACATCTCGGCCACGTCAGCCTTCAAGCCTACCAAACCGCTGGACATCCGTCCGAGCCAAGCGCCGCATCCACCGCATCCACCGCTGATATCCCCGATCACCGGCCAGCCCTTGAGCCGAGTGCCCGCGCCCCTGCTGCTCTCCTCGTCGGTGAATTCGGCATCCGGATTTGGGGCCGAAGCAGGAGCAGGATCCTCGTTCCGACTGGCCCGCAGCGCCACGCAGCCGTTGCAGTCTCCGCGCGTTACCCATCTCGCCAGCCAGGGAGGCAACTCGCTCCTGGTCAACGACAGCAGCGCCATCCTCAGCGAGCAGCTCACCCTCTCCGTGGGCAACGACAGCGATCACATTTTCGACATGTCCGGCCTGGAGCAGGAAGACTCGGCCATCCAGTCGTTGGGCGACACGTCTGCCATTTCAGCCGCCACCACAGCCACAACTGCGTCCGTCGCCTCCTCAGCCTCCTCGAGCGGCCTGACGCGCAGCAACAGCGTGCGGGCCAGGGCTACTATGTTCCAGCAGCTGCAGGAGCAGTCGCGCAATCCACCGGCTACGGGTGAGTGTGCTATACAAAGACATCATACTATATTGGGTGCAGAGTGTGCCTCGGTGGGTCGGGATCACCGGCGTCGGCAGGTTGGTTGCAGAAATTAGCATGAGGCAATAAAGCAAACGAGCAGCGAGGCAGCGAGGCAGCTGAGCATGACAACAGGGCCAAGAGCACAAGGGTGACTGCCGGGTCGTGTTGAGTGATATTTCCACTTGCAATTTGCAGGCGGAAGACCAGTAGATATCATAGAATTAGCTGTATACGATTGTCTTTCTGATTCGTGGTAGCGAGACTTTTACCAAGACACCGATTTTGTTTAATTGGCAACGCAAACCCAAAACCTTTGCCGCCTGCCCTGCCGCTGGCCAGTGAGCGACACTTGGGGCCGAATGTTTGCCAGATTTTGCCATTAACTCTACGGCAGTTGCGGCTGCCGGTCTCTCATGGTTGTTGGCCAAGTTAATAAGCTGTAAAATTTGTGTCACTTGCCCCACACTCGCTCGCTCCCCGGCGATCGGCAACTAATTGGGGCTTGCGTGTTGGGCAATACACTCAAGATTACTCGCAGAGGCTTTTGTTATCGAGGGAACCCTTTCGGGTAAACCTTGAAATGGCTGTCAATCTGTATTCGTTTTTGTACTGACACTCCCGGCACAACACGAACTTCCTACAAACACCACCCTGACGCTCCTGGAAACGCGGTTATTTAAATTAGTTTGCTGATTTTGTGTTCGATTCGTGGGGCTCTGCGTGTGCACTGATTTTGGGGGAAATGATCACGTTTCCAGGCAACAGCTCGCTAAATCAGAGACACCTGCAACTGAATAACATGTGCGATTCTGTGTTTCCAGGCAATACTTCTCGGCATTCTCCACCAGCATCAGCAGCAGCCGCCGCTCAAAATCCGGCCGAATGTTCCATGCAAAACAATGACGAGGTCTCGACGCCAAACACAACGCAAGACCAGGAAATCGGTGAGCCATGCTACTATACATCATACTATACACCGAAAACTGGAGGGGAATGGAGCTTCCTAGATCTGTTGATTGCTGCTGGCAAATCGGCACATTTTCTAGGTGGCTCCCTCCCTGACTTTGCAGTATTTACGTTTAATTTTTATTTGCACGATGCTCTGCCTCATTTTGGAATGCCGAAAATTTACAATCCATAAAAATATATTTATTGTTGTTGTGTTGTGTTGTGTTGCTTACTGTGTCCATGTCCGATTATTTTACTTTGAAAAACACTAATTTTTAATGGAAAGTGCAACCAGGCAAAATTGCGCAAGAAGAAGCGGGAAGCAGCCAAAAGGCTGCAGAAATTGCTGAGCACAACAAAATCGTAAACTAATTTGGTTTTCAATGCATGTGCGTTTCATTGGGTTTCCATTTACGACTCTTTCATTTTCATATTATTTCTGCCAGTTTGAGTTTTTTTTTCTAACCAATCCAATGCATTAACTCCTTGTTTTTGTTTTTGTTTGCTGCCTTTGATATTGTTGTTGCCGCATGCGAAGACTAACAACAATTCATGTTGTACAAGTGTACTATATTTTTATGTAATTTAAGCCGCGCGCGTGATTTATTTGCCAAATATTTATTTATCTGCCGCACATTTCCATTCGGCGCAGTCTTTAGTGTCGTTAATTAAGCGTTCATAATTTTATGGCATATGTTTACAACATTTTTTACGCCTCCCCCGAGCGGTTGTCTTCCTTGAAAAGCGATTTGGGAAAACGTACACCCTCCAAATGCGACTCCTGACACACTTTCAGTGGGAGTGGCTGGGTTGTTAGCCTCTTTTTTGTGCACCGGCTATCGGTTGGCTTTTATGGCCGCATAAAGTGTGTTCTTTCACTCATTGTGGTCTTGAAATTATTACCGATAAGGCGGAACGACGTTGACCTTGCCAAAATTACCATTCAAGAGATGATAAACTGATTAAACGCTAAAAGATTTCTTTACTGCGTTTCAAAGGCCTCAGATCGAGTCGAGCTTTTCTTATCGTAGTGCATCTGGCAGGAAATGATTCACATCCAAAATTAGTTTCCCCCTGTATTTCACAGTTTTCAGAGAGTTTCCCCAGTTCCCTGTTGCGCATTCCTTCACCGCAAAGCCACTATCAATTCTCTTGGCATTATCTAGTTGGGGATCTGTTTTCCGTTGATCTCGCAATCAAATTTGAAGTTGTGACCCCGCGCACAGCAAAGAAAGTTCAAATCAATTTATAGAGCGCGGTGTGTGTGGCAGAACAAATATCGAAAGTGGCCAACGAAATGAAAATCGAGAAGGGGCAGCAGATACGCACGCTGTATATACTATATGGCATAGTGTCTGCTCTATAGAGGGGGCCACAATAGAGTTACAAAGCAAGCGCGAAAAATGGCAAATTATAGAGATTGCTTTATAAACGTCAGACGAACTTTCTATGATTCAGTTTCGGCGGAGGGGGCGGGTTGGGCCAAAGAAATCATCTTTTGTGATGGTTGGTCAGTTTGTCGAGAGCTTGACATGATAGCGGTGTAGTGGCTATACAGATACATACAGACATCCACTATCGCGGCTACAGCAGCATCTACACACATATAGTGTATCTTGGCGAGGGCAGTGGGCAGATAAAAACTGAATGCGCACTGGGCATTCGACTCTTGTAACTCGCCACAAGTGGCAACCACAGCATCGTTAGCAGCAGCAGTAGCAGCCCCATCAGCAGCGGCAATAAGTATATTTTGAGCATTCGAGCAGTCGTTGCAAATGAGATATGCGTGAGTGGTGCAAGGCCCCCAAGTGGTGCAGGACCAGCGCCTAATCGAACACTAATCTCTGACCCTCCTATGTAGAGCCCTCGTCCCTGTCGCTCGCCGAGAGACTGGCCTTCTTCAGCAGCCTGTGCGACAACAGCGGCGGAGGAAGCGCTGGGGGCAGTGCCAACGGGTGGTACCGCAGCCGCACCAGCAGCTACTCGCGCAGCCCGCCCGCCGTGGAGCGCACCACCCCGCGGAGTAGCACCACCGCCAGCAGTGCCAGCCTTACGCCCACGCCCATGGACTACTCGCCCATCCTGCACCATGCCCACAAGGACGACAAGGAGCCCTCTAGCCTGACTCTAGAGAGCATCTGCGAACCGGAGGAGAAGACTTCTGCGAAAGAGGAACTGCAGCAGCGGGATGACGTGGTGCTGCGGCGCGCGGAAAAACAGGTGTCGGAGACGACGCCCCTGCACAACGGATACCACGGGCTGAGCAGATCGGCCACCGAGCCTGCGCCCGGAACTCCGCTGCGCACCGTGCGGATGCGGACCGTGGGCAAGCTTGTGTTGCCGGATACCTTCCGCGGCGACCGCAACAACAACCACCACAGCTGGAGCCCCTGCCTGGCCAAGCTGCAGACGCTGGATTCCGTGGACGTGTCCGTCACCGTACGCACCATCGGCAAGATCAAGTCCCCCTTCATCGAAAAGCAGCAACAGCACCAGCATCATCAGGAAACGCTCAGCCCCAGCGACAGCGGGTCGGACTCGGGCAAGGAGAACTACGCCTCCAACCAGCAGCAGGCGGAGGCGATGCCGGCCGAGGAGCGGATGCCACAGAAGGTGTCCGAGATGCGCAGGAAGATCAATCGGCTCGTGCAGCAGCAACAGCCGGGGTCAGCGGCTCCAGTGAACCGGCGCCACACAACCGAGATAACCACCTCCGTGTCGCTGGCGTCTAGGTCGCCCAACGTGGACGACCGCTATGCGAAGTACTTCGGTGTGAAGGAGAGCTTCATCAGCACCACCACGCTGCTGGCCAAGACGCACTCGCTGCCACCGGCGGGTAATTCCGTGAGTGCTGCCAAGGCGGAGGCCACCAACGTGCACGTACGCTTCCCCGCCGCCGCTGGCAACAGTTCCTTGTCCACCTCGCTAGTGGTGAGCAAGCGGCGGGAGCTGCTGAAGCGCACGCGACCCGTGTCCCTGGATCAGTGTGCCAGTCCGCCGGCGGTGACGAGTGCCAAGGCGAGAACCCTGCCACCGATCGAGATGCGAGCGAGCAGGTGGAGCGGCGGCTCGACCATCGCCAGCTTTGAGGACATCGAGGTGACGCCGGACGAACTGCACGCAGCCGGACAGGCCTTCAAGCGGCTCTGCTGCGAGATCCTGGGCTGATTACGAAAAATTGTCTATTTTGGCCATGCACTCAAAATTTCCCAATTTTTCAAGACCCCAGCACCCTAATTTCCTCATTTCGAACCGAACCCCAAAAATTACTCCAGCGCTCTCTTCGTGAGGCTCCCGGCGCTCAGTGTGATAGATGCGCCGGCCCTGAGCACGAAACGAAAACCCCCAGTTTGTAGTAGTCTCGTATTATGATCCCCCAATAAAAGCATTAAACGAACGAAATCCCCACAGCCCCACAATAGAATGGTTAGGAGTTGTATTTTACCCAAAAAAAAAAAAAGGCCGCATCTAGTTATCCAAAATGTTTGCCCGGCCAGCAAATGCCTTCCAGTTACCCAATACCCACTACTATTATTATTATTATTATTATTATCAGTATGATTATTATGCGAAACCGCTTTGTGCTTATTTATACATAGCTACTTTTTATTTACACCTAAAACGAATTGTACCTTAAACGGCATTATATTATTATTGTAATATTTAATGGAAGTTGTTGAAGCGAGAGAATAAATCCAAGAAGTGTGCTAACCGTTGACTTTTCAAGAGGAACCCCTCCGAGTGAGTACTAAAGCATGGAATGCCCTTTTGGATGGAATGATTAGTTGCATTTGCTCTTTTGTTTGTTAACTACTCCAAGGACACTATTCTAGCTGGTAATCCCCGCTGTGAGGCTTCTATTAATTGTTTTATGCCGTCTCGTTTTGCAGAGAAACCCTCGGAGCCGCTGAAGGGCATCCTGAAGGCGGGCAAACCTCTTCTGGGGGCCGGAATGGGCCGCGGGCTAATGCCCGTGGATCTGAATGCTGAGCTGAAGAACCGCCTTAAGCGCTCCACCCACGCCACCGTCTCCAATCTGCGCAAGTCCGCGACCACCGCGGACGCCACCCGCGACGAGGTGGACAATCCGCAGCGCAACCTGGCCCAGATCCTGCGCACGGTCGCGAAGGAGAACACGACGCCGAGGCACGAGGACGCAGTGAGCCTGGTGCGCAACCTGGCCACCTTGGGGCAGGCGCGCGGCGAGGATGTGGCCGGCAACTGCGCCTCCGCCTCTGCCTCCGAGGGCGAGAGCTCAGGCGGTCGCGAGATCGAGGCCATAATCAAGAACAGTGCGGTGGCCCGAAGGCGGCGACAGCAGCAGCAGCAGCAACAGCAGCAGCCAGATGGGTGAGTCCTGCTCCTGGTTGTGGTCCTGCTGCGCCCCATCCTGCGTGTGCCGTGCTAACCACCGCTAACTAGCTACTAACCAAGCCACCAAACCCGCAAGGAGGAATCCCTGGCATACTTATACTCGTACATTAAGACAGCATCGTGTGTGCACCTCAAGACTGGTTCCCAAGAGCAACTAAATATTTACAATTAATGCAACGTTGAGACGCAGTTTACATTAGTTAGGAGCTCCCCCACCACCCCCTAGTGTGTGAGTGTGAGTGTGAGTGTACTCATGTTCCACCCTCCGTGTGTCCCAAAACTTTGCCTTTCGATTAACAACTCCCATTCCGCGCGAAAGTTGCCGCCCCGTCAAAGTGCGACCGGTGGCACGGAGCCAGGAGGCGCCGCAGCAACCGCCACAGCCTCAGCAAGTGCCACATCCGGCGGACCAGATGCTGATGCCCATTCTGATGCGGAAGCCCCAGACCCAGTTCCAGCTCCAGTTGCAGGCCCAAACCCAGCCTAAGCCCCTATACAAGCTGCTGCGACCGAGACACTTTTTGTGAACAATTAGCGCCAAGTGGCCACTAGCAAGGCTTGGGCCCGGACTTATACTTACTGTGTATGCAAATGTATATTTTACTGCAAACTTGTTTTCGCCACCATACATTTTTACTGGCAATTTTCCGAGAAATCGAAGAAACTGCAATAAAAAAAGTAATTATTTACGTTGAAGAGCCGCTGTTTTGTTTTGACTGTTGTCCTCCACTAACCCGATTGATCTGCTGAATAATCGCATGCTAGCATATGATAGTAATCCTATATACTAGTTGATACGCTGGCTGCGCATTTTTGAATAATTATAATTTTGGCGCCACACAATGTTAACAACAGAAGAGCTTCTGTTTATACACAGCGCTGTTAGGATTTGCTAAAACAGCGTCTGCTGTTTTGCATTTAGCAGTATCTGCTAATAACAGCACTGTTGGGTCTTACATAAAGCGCCCCGCGGTATATGTCAGTGTTGAAAGATGTGCGCGCAAAAGTGAAATGTAGTGTGACCACATCCTGAAATGTTATTAAACCGCTGATATTATTTGACGATATCGGAGACGCCCAGGAAAATATATTACATATTCAAATTTTTTTTGCAGATTCTTTCAAAACGCTAAGATATGTAGTGAAATAATATATTCCGATAACCAATAATTTTTATTTTTTCCAAGTAGGGACTTGGAAGTATATGTTGTTATGAATTAAGAGAAAAGACAAATAATAATTAATTGTTTATTTGTATCAAGTTATCCGTAAGAAAAAATATATTCTTTTTTTTTGAAACTGCGCGCCGAGGTGAGTTTTTCCTCTTTGCACCCATTAGCTGTGCTCCTCTCCCGCACGCCTTGCGCACGCCCGCTTCGACCTATCTCGGTTGCCTCGCGCATTTCACCACAACATTCAAAACAGCTGAGCGTCGCCAGCACTAGTGCTTGCATTAACAAGTCACTCGTGTTGAAATTCGCAGCTCGAACAGAGCGGACGTGTGCGTGTCAGCCGGAGTTTCGAAAAAGCGCGGGCTTGGCTTCGCTTCGGTTTTTAGTTGATCATTTTAGTTAGTTTCTTGGATTAGTGTCCGTCTTCGCTTTTGTGTGTTTTATTCTGTTTTGTGCTCCGATCTTGTGCGCTTCTTTTGCGCGGCTCCTCTAAAAAACGAAACGAAAACATAAAAGAGAACATCCATCGGCGGCTTGTGGGCGCAATTTTGTGTGCAACAACAATTGCTGGCGATATTGAAAGTGCAAGTGGCGCAGCTGCTGGGGATCCCAAGGTTTGTACAGATCTTCTATCGGGCATCTATCGGTCATTTGTTTAAATAAATATCAAAATAATTCACGCCATTCAGACTCCGCATCGCGCCCCGTCTCTGTCGCACCCATTGAGAGAGGCTTACCTGCAGCTGGCAGAGAACTGTAAATTGTCGGCTTGTAGCCTCCTCCTTCTCCTTCTTCATACAAACAATTCGCTGATTCAGCAAACTCCTGCACTCGGAGAAACGGGTTTGTGGTTTTGAGGGTTTTATCAAATCTAGCAACTTTTGTTATTTACTTTTTTGCAAATTATCTCACGCTCGTCTTACTATCTGATCTTTTTGCATAGAATTATCACTTAATGGGTAAAGTTAGATCATTTTTGAATGAAATACTTATAGAGGTTGGGTGTACAATACCCACAAACTTTACTCTCCCTCAGCCTTTTTCACTGAGATTCTTATTGAAATCCCTAATTGTTATTTAGTTATTTTGTGCATAACAAGCCGTATTTTCTTCAGGTGCATGATCAGCAACGTAGATTCATATTTGTTCTTGTTTTTGCTCGCATTCAAACTTCACTTAGTTGCGGTCGTGTCTGCTGTTTTTGTTGTTTACTTGCACTTGGACTCTGGATCTCTGTTTCCACTCCCTGCTCCCCCTCTGCTGCCATTAACATTCGCTTTGTCTTATTTTCCAACATCAAGTCCGAGATTCGCTTGAGCAAGTTTAGTCAAATTTTTGTTTTCTTAGCCGACTTTAATTGTTGAGTGTTTAAAAGTCGATTGTCTTTGGGGGTTCAAGGTCCCGCCACATTTTGCATATGTATATATAGAAAATCAAAGTAAAATATTCGAATCGATCAAACCAACAATCGAGCATAATTATGGAAGCAATCTGCGAATCAAACTCTTCGCCAGGCGATTGCACAACCTTCTGCAGCCCCCGCAAGGGCAACGTAATCCCCGGCATCTCTAATGAATAATCAAAATAATCATAAGCGGAGCGAATGTTGGGGGAATGCCTTTCGTTTTCCATGAATTTGCATATTTACGCTTTAATTTCATGTTTTGCCTGTGTTTTGTCTTTCTCCTCCGCGCTTTTGGGCGCCAAGCGAAAACGAAATTAGTTGGCAATTTGTTTTATTGGCCAGGCCGCGATTTACGACTTAATCGGAAGCGTGCCGGTGCGGCCGGAGCCAATTAAAAGCGAGTTAATCGGCATGGAAAAGAGTGCACGCTTCCCCAGAAGCCGATTAGTCTCATATTTCGACTACAGCTGTCTCGCTGTCTCCAATATTACAATATCAGGGTCTCCATTCGGGGTAAATATGTACGATCATGGCTCACATGTTTGCTTAGGAATTACACATATGTAGTATGTTTGAGTAGTTTGACCAGCGCGCCTGATAATGTCATACAGAATACCCAGTTGGATCGTAATTCTCGTTCGATTTGAATTTGAAAAGCCTTTTTCTTGGGAAAAAAATATCGTACAGAGTTTGCCTGATAATGCGCGTTGCCCTAAGGATTATCAATTTTAAGTGGAGTAAACAAACCATACGCGTTTGCTGGCCACAAATAGACAGTTTCAGGGCTGCATATCGCTTGGGATATTGTTTGATAGTCAAGAGGCTCTCCGGGTTAATTTCACTCATGGGAAAGTGTTTCTGCTGTTTCTGCTGCGGATAACTCCCAGTTGGTTGTGTGCATTAGCCCGAATGGCTCATGGGTGCATGGAAAACGTGAGTCCAAACGCTAATGAGCCAGAGCAAACAAACAAAGCCGATTGGAATAACGTTCTGCGGGCGAGGTCGCTGTAACTGCAGCCACTCGAGACACCGCCCTGAACACGGAAAAAATTAATGTATAGTCTCGATAGTATAGTCTCCAAAAATCATAGCCCCCCGATAAACAATTTGCCTTGGATCCGTATTCGGTTTTTGTTCTGTAGAACGAACGTTCGTCCGGGTGCATGTGGCAGCTCAGGTTTGGATCATCGGGGGAATTGATTGAGAAACGCCGCCACCGTCGTGGCCGCGTGATCGGACGATGCATTATCCGATACCCACTTGCACGCTTGTGCGTCTCCACCCCCGCGACCAATCAACTGGAGAAACATTTCCATTCCCATTTAGGCGATTCATGTTATTCGATGCTGCGCCTCGTGCACTGCGCTGGGTGATGGAAATGCATTTTCAGATTACCCAACCATTAAACTCACATATTTTCAGGGCCCGGGGTCCATTAATTATGTTTTTGCTCCGCTTGGCCATCGGGGAACCAGACGACGGCATGTTCTGTTCCCCCCGTCCAGGGCTATAAATATTATTTTTATTGGAAAATCTGTGCAATAGCAGATGAAGTCATTCCCTCCCGAGTTTGTGGAGTTCTACGTTCTGCTTCCGATGCAATCGGGCTTGCCAGACTCTGGTTTGCACAAGAAAATGTTATGTCTAAAATATTACACAATCCGAAGCTCTGGTACATTGACTCTCCCCCGGCTTATGGTTACGGTTTGCACAGCTGTTGGCTTGTGTATCTTTGTAAATATGTACGTATCTTTGGCGCTGTCGGTTTCCTGCGGCTTCGCTTCCTCAATTTGCCCCGGCAAGTGTTTGGGGCAATTTTGTGTTGAGCGTGGATTGGCCCAACTATCATCTAATTTGGCTTAGTGGGGAGATAAACCCTCGATCGGGGCTGGGCCGGCCTATTACGAAACACATCTCCCCACTGGCGGCAGCTCATTAAATATCGGCGCTGTTTTTTCCCCACTGCGTCCAATCGCAATTGGGGATAATTTATGGCATACGGTCGCCCTATCCCACAAGAAAGACAGCTCGAAGATTTCGCAATTGGAATTGAATTACTTAAAAAAAGGAAAACTAGGGCTAGATAATCAATTGAGAGACCTAATTTGATTTTAATGAGAATTAATGGCAACCACTTCAATTCACGAAAGTTTGCAGAAGAATCGTAAAATATTAATAGTTTAGGAACTCAGTTAGACACATAAAAGATGACTCATTTTAGATGGCATCCTTTTATGCTTTCACGCCATTACTCGTATTTATAGGAGCCACATAAATCTAAACGCAATTTTATGCCCAAAACCGGAAACGTGAGTCGCCTTTTTAGGGTAGCGTCTGTAATAGATGCACTTAACCTGTCACTCCGCTCCACTTGGCAAGGCTCCCAGACGGAGTCAGTCTGACATTGACTTTGACACTCGCGAAGTCAACAAACCCGACAGGATAATATTCGTACTCCTATTTGCGTAGCTCCGCCTGCTTGTTTGTCTTCTGTGCCCCGTCTGGCTGGCAAATAAAACTCGTCAGGACCGTTGACAACTCATTAGCTGATGCAGAATCACCGACTCCTCGCCCGAGCAGTGAACTCATTTCGGACAAAGTTCTGGCTGCGGCTTGGACTCGTATTTGCTGCTTTTGTTGTCTGACAAGCGCTCATAAATCTGCAGCTGCAACTGTCCGCAGCAGAGAAAGAAAATATGGCATAACACTCTCGATTCAAATGTGAGCCAAACTGTGGAGAATTGCAGTTTTTCGCCGAGTGTGTCTTCCAGTAAATGCAAAGTTGTGATACCCCCACCAGCTTTGCCCCATCATTGCATTCTCTCGAATCGCGAGACTCCATCTTGCCGCAGCCCAGAGCTCCGAGAAGAGTCTTTGTGTCAGGCCTGCCGCCGTTTTCCTGACTGGCTGCCTTTGTCCGTCCGCCCTGTCATAGATATCATCACTGGGCATTTGTTATTTCAGTTCTCCTCGGATGTTTTGCTTGGTTATTCAATTTCCCTTGTCCTGGTTCAGCCTCCCTGATGTGTTCTATCGATTTCTGGGCGATGGCATGACAAGCCATGGGTGGTGTGGGCTCCTCCTGCGATGCATTGAGTTGCATTGTTTGGCCGTGGCGGCTGTCTGTCAGCGGATTGCCATTTTCCATCTCCATTTGGGGCCGAAACTCCCAGGCCCCCAATCATCCCATCTCGGCTGGCGACTGTCGCTTGTCAGTCAATCAATTAGACACCTGCTGCTCACCTGTGCGCTTCGACAGCCCCCGAAATGCGTGACGGGTGACACTAACAATAGCGCTTCTATGGCAAGAACCAGCAGTTTGGTTGGTGTGCCCATATTTGCGGAAGCAATCTTTGCGATCCAAAGCGATGATTGGTGCGCTGGAGAGACGCTGGGATTGCAGCTGCGCTGTCACTTCCTCTCCAAAGTTTCCTGCCGTTGGCATTCAGCGGGGCATCGGCTGCAGTATCTGCATCCTCTCGCCATAAATCGCTAATCGGTTATTAATGACTTTGGCGCAATTAAGTAACAAACAAAGCAAAAACCGCTTCATCGGCCGGCAGCAACATGCCATTAGCCATCAAGGGGCAGCTCCGCAAAAGAGGTCCAAAGAGGAGGTCCCTGTTCGCTGACAGTAAAAGTTGCAACCTGGGCGAAAAAAGGCTGCAAGTGCATGGGGGCCATGGCTGCGGGGCAGAAATCTCAAGAAAAATCAACATGCAAAGCCAAAAACAACTTACGCCTTTAAATGTAAAAATGCGAATGACCCGAATCCACTCCAACACACTCGAACACTTGCACACACCACTGAAATTGATAGCCTACAAGGCGCATGCGCAACACGCAACAAGCCAAAAAGCCTTAAAAGGCAGCAGCCACAACTTCGATGACGACGGGCGACGATTTCCTTTTCTGCGCTTTCAGTAGATTTCAGTTTTCAGTTGGTTTTTTTTCCAAGCTGCAGGCAAACTAGTTTTACGCTTGCTGTGATACCCTTTGCGAAGGTACCAGCAACTAATGGGTGGAGTTCGCAACAAAATCAGTTGCTAAGAAACCTAAATATTTATATATTTACTAGAAAATTAATTTTTATTGCATATTGACAACCAACAATCGGATATTTCTATGACATTTTTGCTTGGCGACACTTGCTAGTTTTTCCATAATTGGCCGGGCCGACAGGCAGCCTCCTTCGTCTTGGCATTTAGCAATTTTGATAGATTTATGCAAAGTATTTGCAAAGCATTATTAAGCATTTTCACTCCGTCCTTTCGCGTCTCGTCCCCTCGGCTGCATTAACACATTTCCCCAATTTTTTGTCCCCCAACGAAAATGAAAAGTTCACGTTTTCTGTGTGGGGAAAACTTGTTTTCGTTATGCATAAAGTTGACGAGCCTGATGTTCAGATTTTCGTTCAGCTTTTGGTTTATTTGTATTTTTTGCCACGGCTGAGTGGGCCAGGCCCAGAGCCTCAGCTGAAGCTCAATGAAGCGCGTAAATTGTGCCGCCGATGTGGGTTAGGATTATAAAGTTCTGCTCGGTGATTAATGCCTCGCACATCGTCGACTGGTCATATCGGATCAGAAAATCCAAGGTCTTGCAAAATTAATTGTCTGCTGACTTTTGGTCAAATCAATAAAGATTTAATGGGCTGCTTAGATTAATTATCTGTTACGTATCCGAGAGAAATTTCTTGGAGCTCGTATAGGGGTAAATGGATACTTATAAATTAAAAGTTTTATCACCTCCTCATCTGCAGCATAGCCGCCGCTCCCTTTCACATTCCGGGGGCTCTGCACTGCCATTCCGAGGGCAATTATCAGGCAGAACCCACGTCGTAAACACCCAACTACAAGTTGCATTTTAATTAGTTTCGCAGCAAAAAATAAATTAGAAACCGCCGACCTGTCTGAAGCCGCACCCCGCGGATTCCAACTGCAATTTCTTGCTGCCACTGCCACTGCAAGTGCCAGTGCCAGTGCCAGTGGCACAGGTAATAAAACGCATTGGGATTGACGCAATCGCATTCCGGGAATTACACATAAGTGGCATACTCCACCAGCGTCCACCTTGCGATTTCATAAAAACCTGCGTCGAATGCCACGCCAATTGTGCTAATAAATGAGCCACTTGCTCTGGGCCCAAGCAGGTGTTTCATCTATGGCCATGTCTTTGTTTTCCTCCGGTTCAGGTTCTTGTCAGCCCTAGCAGCCACAATGGACAGTTTGGCCAAAATGGGCAGTGGAGGCAGAGACAGCCGCAGAGAAAAGCCGCCAACGTCTCAAAATGGAAAAGACCAAAAGGCACCAGAAACCGAAAAGCCGAAAGCCATAAAAGCCAAACGTGTTTTTTTTGTGTAGAATGAAGAAGGGGAAGACAAGGCGGTCGGCTACATTCTTTGGAGTGGTCGGGTCTCCGCCGTTCTTCCACTTTGATTTTCATGACCGTAAATGGCATAATAACTTGGCCTTTGTCTTCTCGGCGTCCGCGATCGTGATCCCGCTCTTGAATCCCTGCGGGATCAATTGCCATTTTTCTATCGTTATTGGACCAATAATTTTTTTCAAAATCATCCATTAATCAAATGTATTTCCGCTAGAGGTGTGCAAATCGGAAGAAACCCGAATTTCGGGCATAGGAAAAATATATGTTGTATAGAACGCTGTTAACTTAGCGTTAAAGTTTAGCTTTGAAGCACTGTAAGGTGAGCCCCCTCCCTACTTATGTCACATTATTTTAGTGCCATTTGCGAAATACAATCCTTGAATATGCAACCCCTTTTTCGAAGGGTAATTTGGGTATTTTCCAGGGGTTGAATTTCGATTTGTCTTCATATATTTACCCGGAAATCGAGTTCCTGGGTATAGTTCTTTAATTAGAAAATCTTCTCTTAAGAAACCCATACACCCTGGCGGGCACTAGTTTAACAAGTTTAAAAGCTGCTTAAACTGATCCTCCACATTGAGGGAGCTCTCCGTGGTAGGGGGTTCCGTTGTGGGGGCCTCGGTGGTCGTGGTGGTTGTGGTGGTGGTAGTGGACGTGGTGGAGGTTGTGGCCGGCGGCAGAGTGGGCATGGGTTTGGGCTTGGCCCTGCCGTCTAGACAGGCCTGCAGATAGTTGTAGTTTCGTGCGGTGGATTCCACATAGCGCCGCTCTGCTTTGCGGACGCACTGTTCGTGGTGCAGATCCACCACGCGGTAGCGCTCCTGGAGCAAGCTCGCTGACTCCGAAGCGTTCCCGGAGATGCTGTAGGTGGAGACGGTGTTGTTGGAGCCCTAAAAATATCAGAGGGTTGAAGATACCATCGAAAAAGAAACAGTTTTTCCGCCAAACCAACCACATTGGCGTGACAGTTCAAAGAGTCAAGGGTGCCGTTGATCTTGTTGCAGGTTCGCAGCTCCTGACACACCCGCTCGCCGCTCCTCTCAATACTCCGGCGGGTGGGCAGGAAGTCGGTGTCGATTCCCTTGCGAGAGGCCTGGGCCTGGTTGGCGCATAAGGCGTAGTCTCCGCTGTACAGCTCCGTGATCTGGTTGGACTCGCCGATGTAGCCGCCAAAGCAAGCCACCGAGGCAAAGGGGTCGCGGCGCGTGACTCGCGAGGTCAGAAACAGGTTGGTGAGGCTGTCTTGGCTAGGCAGACCCACGTACGGCGGCAGGGGCCGGCTGATGGCCTCTCCCGACGCCACCAGGAACGCCAGGGATGCGATTACAACGCCTAGGAAGGCGGACATTTTCACGGCACCCATTGCAACGGAGATGGAGCGGACTAACCCGAGACAGAAGCACTTTTGACGCATTCCGTCCGGAGGGACGTCTTTTATAAGCGAATCCACCGAAGATGCCGCTGACGGGCAGAAGACGATAAGCCCGTTATGTGATTTCCTTTCGCGATGCCAAGATCTTATCTGTTTTGCAAAATTGTTCTATTGCCTTGGCGCATTATCTTTAGGCCAGCGTTAAACCATAGATAAACACCGGACATGGTCTGATTGAATTGGATTTACCCCTTCGCAAACTGCGTTTTGTATTTTATTACTTCCCAATTGCATATTCTCTATGACGTTCAAAATGCTCCCATCAAATAGTAGTCATATGTGTAGGCGGCTAGTACCATCAACACTTTCTAAGTAGACCGCAAATGTTTTCCCACAGTAAATACAGTAATTTACGTTGATAAGCTAGTGGAGTACCTTTTGTGGCGCGCCACTCTCATCCGCTGTTTAAATAGCTTTTGTTTGGGACCTAATTTAATAATAATCTTGGCAAATATTGGGACAATCTTTGCTCGCTCACTTTGGTAAGTCGCATTGCGCTCCGAAGGGTTGTAACGAATGAGTAAGCACATATAAATAGTCTTCTATGAGCTGTGAAATAATACAGTTGTTCAAAAGTGCAATGTGACATTGTTGTTTATTAATAACTTATAGCTGTGAGTAGAACTTTCAGCTCCTGTTTTATACCATCCTTACTAACCGAATATCACGATTATCCCAGCTACCCGTAACCATATTCCTTAAAACATATTGTGTTAGTTAAGTTTTCCCCTTTAAACTTGTCTGGGCTTAAGGCCGACATTAATTCCTGTTGACGAGCGCAGAATAAAGTTCATCATGGGCTTCACGTTCTCGCCGAGGGGAATTAATTCGTAATATCGTAGGACCTTGCTGATGAGGGACTTCATTTCGAGATAGGCAAACTTTTGGCCAATACAGTTCTTGGGGCCGGCACTGAAGGGCACATAGGCAAAGGTCTCGTGCACCTCTTCTTGTCCTTCAAGGAACCTTTCCGGCTTGAAGCTTAGCGGATCCGGGAAGTAGTCCGGATCTCGGTGGGCAAAGTAGAGCACCATGTATATGCTCGTATTGGCGGGAATAGTCTGGTTTCCGATCCGCAGCTCCTTGTTTGTGTGCCTGCCGATGGCAGGAACTGGTGGGTAGAGCCGCATTGTCTCTTTGATCACGCACTCCAGGTACTTGAGGCTCTGCAGCTGAACCTGGGTGACGGGGGCGCTGGGGTCCTGACCCAGGACCTCCAGCAGCTCCTCGTAGACGCGTTGCTGCACCTTCGGATGCCTGGCGAGGGCGTAGAGGGCGTGGGAAACTCCACTGCTGGTGGTGTCGTCGCCCTCAAACATGAAGGTGTCTACCTCCTCTCGGATGTCGGCGTCCGTGAGGGATTCTCCGTTGATAGTCACCTGCAGCAGGATGTCCAACAGAGCCATCTGAGATTTGCGACCGATATCGGCATCCCCGAGACCTGTGCCCAGTGAGGATGTTCAGTTAGGTTTGGTTTGGTAAGCGACAAGGAATTTGTAAATGGAAACTCACTTAGCGGCCGATAGCTGCCGTCGGCCTTTGCGCGCTCCACCGTGGTTCTCCGCTCGCGGATGACCTTGTCTGTGAAGCTGTGCATCACCCGAATGTCGCTCAAAAGCTGCCGGTGGAGCAGCGGAGCTGCCAAGGGAAAGAGCCAGTCGTAGCGACGCGAGAACTTGAACATGCGGTCGGGCTGGATGTGGACAACGCTAAACACGAAAATGCCGATGAAGTGGAGTGTTCAGCGCTAGAACAATTTGAATATCTGCTCACCTCTTAAGAGCTTTGATGTACGGGAACTCGGGGTCGTTCTGGGCGTTTACCTGGACCCCCATGGCGGCCTCTAAAGTCGTACAATGAACATGATTAACTTGAGGTCGTCTAATTTCATAAGGTGTCTAACCTGTGATCACGTCCAGGGCGGCCAGGGACACGTACTTAAGCATATCTACCACTGTTTTCCCATCGGCCACTTCCCTCAGTTTGTCCACCATCACTGCACTGTTCCTGTCCATAATTTCGACGTAGTGTTCCAGGACCTTAAAATGAAAAGCGTGGGTAAAGGCCTTGCGTCTGGTGTGCCACTTTCTGTCCGTGCTCAGGAGCAGACCGTCGTTGAGGAAGGGGCGCAAAAACTTGTACAACTGGCCTTTCTCCAGCAGCGTGGTGCTGCTCAGGATGGCCTCAAAATGGTGTAAATCCTTGGTATAGATCAGCGATTCGTTAAGGATCCAAAACCGAAACGTTTTGCCATACCGCTCAAACTTGTCGCCAACCCAATCGATTATGTCTGTAGGAAATGTATTTAGTTATGGGGTTCGGTGGATTTGTGCAATGTCACCCACTTTCAGCTCCCAGGTGCAGGGCCTGGAGGCCGCAGCCTAGGACGGGCACCGACAGGGGTCCAGTGATCTTAGACTTCTCGAAGGTGGCCACTCGCTGCCGCTTGCGGGCAAAGTCCCAAGTCAGGAGCAAGGTCAGAGCGCCAACTATCAGGGTCAGCAACATGTTAATGCGTTGTTGTAAATTGTTGTTTACTGGCTACCGCCAGAGATTAAAGCCTCAGAACAGCCGCAGTGACCGTAGTTTCACTTTCTGTGTTGTTGACGCCACCGCTTTTGCCGCTCAACTGCTGGGGACGAGCGGTGATAGTCGAACGCTTGACCAGCCAAGCGCAATTCGGTTTTAAAAACTAAACATTATGATCACACACGCTCTGTATTCTATGCAGGCGTTCTCCGGCTCTCGGAACCGATCCCTGAGCGAACTGGTTTTGGCAGTGGCCGCTGAAATGTTGAACAAAATGAGTTGTCTTCCGAATTTGCTCGAGTGTTGCAACTCTCGGTGCTCGGTTTGCATTGGCATTTGCAGCGAGCGATTGTTTCATTCCGCCAGATAGTCGACTGGCCAAGCTCAACGACAAAGTATTGATATTGAAATGTTATATACAGTGTTGCCTCGAACTCTTGCACGCTCTGGAAGAGCGAAACATAGCATGTGGATTAAGGTGCATACTATGCACCATAGTACTATGCGTACTATGCACTGCATAGACAATTTTCCGAAACCTTTAAAATTTGATCATCCATTCTGGATGTCCCTCGTATTGAATAAAACCTTTTAAATAATTAGTACTCATTGTACCACTTACAAAGTATGTACATATTCAGTATGGCGGATTAATAGTCTCTGAAAATGATAAGGCATTGTTAAAATTCAGCGCAGCTTTCCGATGAAAGCTCGCAGTCTTGTTGGGCGGTTTAATTTAGGACTTGTTTTTCAAAATGATCTTAGTGGAATTTATTTATTTGTATCCAATTAAGCCTCATTAGAGATTATTACAAATAACCTGTTCAAAGTATCATTCCAAAGTGCAAAACAAAACACATTTAATAAAATACGGATAATACATTGATCAGTTGCCCTGAGAATGTATCGCACAGTCCTATAGAACCCTCTGCACCCAAGAAACGGTGGCTAGAGGTAGGTTGTAGGCAAAACACCTGGCACCCTCTACACTTCCATTTCCCCTTGATATAAACAGCTGTGACAATCGGAGCTAGACGACACTGAAAAACGTTATTTAATTAAACACTTAGATTAGCGAAATTCGTTGAAAAATTATGCTTTGTAATAACATTACGGAACCGCCACAGCGACGCAAATATTTATTTTCAAAGTACACTTTTATGGGTCGCCAATAGATCGACGCTTTATCAAAAGCTTTTTTTCGGAGTGCAGTGCCTCAGTTGAATGAACTGCTGTTCTATTCTTCACTGTGCTACTCCAACGTACTCGTCGAACTTGCCGGCAAAGTTCATCGGGGTCTAAGAGGTGGTCGCCCAGGTTAAACAAGTACATTCACTTGACGGTCAATTAAGGCACTAGAATGACATCCGCACATGTTCTTCGGACCATTGTTTGGTCGTGGCTGGCAAAGAAGCAAAACAAGTTATCAACATGTCTGACAGAACCTTCCGAGCGGGGAGTAAGTTTACCTTTTATTTCGGTGACGCCAGAAGAACGGTAAATGGGAGCGTCATCGCGTATCTGTGGGATACCTAAGTCCATAGAAAAGCAAAAACTTGGAATAACCCGTCAACTGTCGGTCGCTAGTCGTCGACCAAATATCGTTGACTCACGATATTCCCAGGAAAACAGGGAAACTGAAACTAATTCGGAAACGGAAGAATTTTATGCGGGTTGGCTCTCGGACCGGAGTTGGGAGTTGGGAGAGAAGGGGCCAACGGAAAATTCAATACGAGCTTCGCCCAACTCAAGGGCCGGGAAAAACCCGTAACCGGCACGTAGTCGCCTTCCCCACCACCCAACAGGCTTCCAGACCTCGATGCATTCTAGACGCATCAAGATTTAACCCAGCTGGAGAGGGATTCTTTGTTTGCGTTGCTTGCCAAAAAAGAATGTTTCTCATGTTTCCTGCTTCCGCGCCGAGCTACACAACGGCCATGTGTCTGCACTTCCTCAAACCACCACCCACCGTTGCCACCCTCCAATTTTGGCCATCGACACCGCCAAACAAAGAGAGTTTGTTTTGACGCATTTCATTCCGGCATTTTCGGTTGTCCCGGCAACCGGCTAAACGAAAGCGGCAAGAAAAACGTGTCTGGGGCTCCATAAGCCGTAGAGTGGGGTCCACTCACTGGAGGGTTGCTACGGGCATGCAGCACGTGCTTGGATACTGCGCCTGCCCATCAAATAAGTACATAGTATACGAATCAGCTTGCACGGATGGTCTGGCAACAAAGTTGCCAACAAAGGTGTTGCAAAGAGTCTGGAGCTCGACAGTTGTACTAAAACCCAAAAGTTTATCCCTTGAATTTGAAGTGTTGAGAGGCTATTAGCTAATTTTCTTCTGTAAATTCGCAAAGTATTTGAATGGACAGCTGACCCAAAAGGCAGAGTAATTTGCAACAATTTGTGGCCAAAAAAGGTTAAAACATTATTAAATAAAAGTCCCCCAAGAGCAGTCGCGACACCTTGAACTTGAGGTGTATTCGTCTAACCCAAAAGCAAAAATTGAGCAATACTTTTGACTTGGTCGAAAGCTAACAAAGCAAAGAGTTGGCAACTTTTTTTTAAACCTAATGAAATGTTGAATGTTGAATGGCATGGCAAAAGGGCACAATGACAGATGGGCAAAGCGAAATGTAAGCCCATATTGAAGTTGTAATTTTGCATCATTACCACCGCCCTATACGGCGGCTCCCTTGCCCGCGGAAAGCGAGCAAAGTGCTCCGTGGGAAAGCGAACTTGTACCGCGGCGATTTCAGAGATCTCTGTCCATTGTCTGAAGTTTTCATTGCTCTTCGAAGCTCTCGTCAACTGTCTCAGGGCTCTCGTGAGTAATTGTCACTCCCCGGGCTGGCAAAAAACAAAATAACATTTTCTGCAGCTCAGAGCTGGCATAATTTATTGCATAATTCAATTTCTGCTTACTCGCTGCTCTATATGACGCGAAAAATTACCGACAATTCACCGGCAATGCTGGAGTTTACACGGAAAAAATTTAATCATTTCGTTCAGGGATTATAATTGTCCAATGGAGTCATGTAATATTGGTCCCCATTTCGATTGTAAACTTGTAACATTTTAGTTGTTGTTCTGATTGTTGCCACACGGGATCTGTTCAGATTGCTGTCTTGTTGCGCGTATTTTTTTTGCGGTTTGCCCATTAAAACCGCCGATGCTTCTGTTGGGAATATATCATGCTTGAGTATTATTAGCTGCGAGATATTATTATGACATATATCCAGTTTTTTGTTGGCTTATTTTGCCTGCCTTGCGGCTTTTAACCTTGTTGAAAACCGCTCAAAACGCTGCCAGGGCCGTTGAATTATTTTATTGCTTTTATATGCGACTACCTCGCATCGAGTACTCGACTGAGACTCGTCAGATGCACAGACCTTTGGCCCGCCACTATTTTACCCACAATATATTGAATATTTGCATACATTTTCAACACCTCGAATGAATCCGGGTACTTACAACTCCATTACCCTGACGAAGATGCCGTGCGAGGGGCTCGTAAAGATCGCACAATAAAAAAAAATGGTCTCATGGCGTGCAATTATTTATGCCGCGCCAAATAGTTTATAAAACAATTCATTTTGTTATATCATTAAGACCCCTTAATGGGCTCGCGTGATCACTCTCAGCTCTTTTTTCCACATTCACTTTTGACCAAAGAAATTTTTAATTACCGCATCGGCACAGGCACAGGTACGGACACCTGGTGATTCAATTACAAAACTTCGTTGCTGCAAAATGATCAACGATCCTTGGGATGGCTTCTAATTATATGCACAGTACTCATTTTTCTTCCATACCCATTTCCCTGCGCAACGAAAGCCCGTCTGTCCGGAAAATCGGCTTGCCTTTTGTTGGCTTTCTGGTTGATGGGTGTGTTGTGTGTGGCGTCCATTTGACCGCACCCACTAGTTTGGCACTCAAACTAATTGCTTGCTAAACGGTTTCCAAAGGGCAATTACTGCATTAAACTGTGGCTATCAGCAAGCGAAACAGGAGAAGCCCGGACCCGGTCCCGGTTCTCGCCCAGAAGGAGCTATTCGCGTTCTGCACTTTGACCTATGACTTGGCTTGGACTTGGCTGGGCCGTAGCCGATAATCCCTACTCCCTCACTATCCAGTTGGGACCTTGTCTGCAACTTTCCTACTATACCATTAGCCAAGCGTTCTCTTCGATTTCACGTTTTAGCAATGGGGGCTTTCGAATTAATCTTTTAACCACCCCAATTTCCATTGAAAGCCACATAAATGACAATTTATTAGGAATTTCAAAACAAACTCCAAACATTAATCCCAACATGCAGGATAATTTTGCAGTAGTCTAGGAGAAGTACCTTGTTACTCCTGATAGCAGGTAGATTGGCGGTTGTTCTGCACCTCAACCACCCACCATCTGCTACTCGTTTTGGCCTGTTTTAGTTTCTGATTTCAGATTTTCCAAATTAATATTCATTTTGGCTGTCGGCCGTGTTTGTTTACCTGCCACCTGGGCAGATGTGAAGCCACCTTCCGGAATCAGACAGGCATCGAGATTCGTATCTTTGCGGACCTGCGATGGGCTTGCTTTTATTTCAATTTTGCAGCGAGCCCGGCACCTCATTCGTCGTTGTTCGTTCGTGCCGTGCAGTCTGCTTTTCCATTGCTCCGAGTCCAAGACACCACGTGCTGTGCTTTCCAAAATGTGAGTGCTCTTTGTTTCCAAATCGAAATCCAAGCAGCTCTTTGGGCATTTTGTTTTTGTCATCAAGAATCGCCGGATTCTTGGCTCACGTAAAAAGATAATGCACATATTTTCTGGTTTTACAACCCAGTCAATTAATATACCGGTGACTAATCGAATCCTGTTAGGCCTTTGTTATTATTTTAACGGTGCAACAAATCAAAACGAGTCAAGCTTTTAATTCGATACACATCGAATTTTTTTTGTAGATTCACATAAATATATATTTGGATGTGCTAAAATGGTTTTATAAAATTAAACTATTTTAGCTTTATACATATATTTTGTCGCACATTTTTTTCACGAATAACAAGCGATCTTTACTTCACTGCCTCTGATTTTCGATGTCACTCCGTGCCTTGAGGATAATCGCCTCGTCTCATTAGCCGCCTGCAGTTTGGATGGCAATAAAAATAAGACCTAGCCATAACAACCGATTCAGCGGAAAAATTCCACTGCCGTCTGCGGAAAAATTGTTGCCCATCGACGCTACTAAGTGGCCATGGATGGTTCTCCTTCTTGTGAATGGAGAAAGTTGGTTGGAGGCGGAAAAAACTTGGCAGATATAAAAGTCCGCCTGTCGATTGGATCGCTTCCTGTGCATTCTATTCCGAAAGAAATAAGCATTGGTAGGGTAAAAAAAGGGGGCCGCACAAATAAGGCAGCTCACCTCTCTCATTAGTGTCCGGAAAAATGCCATGTCACAAGCTTCCTATTGATGGGATAACCGGGGAGTGGGAGTGGGAAAGTGATGCGGAGAAAAACACACGATGCCCTCGTGTCCGCATCCGAAGACGCATCTCGCAGATACGCACCCGAACAGTCCGAAACTTTAGCGGTCTCTCACGCTCTTCTCTTGCAGAAATCTGGTTGCGAAAAGTAAGAGTCACTCGGCCATATCGTCAGCTGTTGGTCCGCCCATCGGTCTTGGCCCCCAGCTGCCCCCTCTTGGCGCAGGCGGTTTTGTTAAGTTGCGACATGTAGCCAAGGAGGACGAAAAAACCACCACCGCCAAAAGCACCAGAGGCAGCACATCTTCGGGGAAGGAATCGCCGGAAAAGGCCACGGGCTCTGAGCTAGGAGAAGCCTCCGGCGGAAGCAACTCAACGGCTTTGCCTCACTTTCTACAGGGCTTACAACGTTCATCGACTGAGGTAAGTGTCAGATGAGGTATTCCTTTAAGTGTTGTACTCTTTCATATACCTTGCGCGCACATCCAATCCGGTAATTGACCCATTGACATCTCGAGTTATCCCTCTTAACCAGGTCATGGGCCCCGACCAGCGTTCGATCGCGAAGACCGGCTCCATCGCCGAGCGCCTGGCGGCGCTGCAGAAGAGCGGCGAGGACGACTGGAAGAAGCGCATCTCGAAGCGCGACGAAGTCGACGAAGTTCGGCGCGAAAACTTTGTGAATGTGAGTACCCGACACACTGTTTTGTTTGTATCTTGTACTCGTATTTGATCGATGTGCATGCGTTCCCGTTTGGCTCTGGGTTAAGCTGCAATGCATGCGTGCCTGGCCTGTGGACCGCAACAGACCACCATCTCCATTTCCATCTCCATCTCCATCTCCGATTGCAATTGCGTGAAAATCGTTTCCTTATTGCCGATCGTTTTGTTTGTTATCGTTGCTGCTATTTCTGCAATGTGCCCGCTGTTCGAGCGGTGCCAACTGAGCGTTAAACCTGCTGACGGCAATGACATAATAATGCGAAAAGTGCAAGTGGAAACTGACGCACACCTCCCATACCCAACGCAGCTCACGAGTATGGCTCGCTTGGATAGCAAGATACGATGTGTGTTTTTTGTGATTAATCAGAACTTCTCCTATATTGCGGCCAGCAAGGCCAGATAAATGTGGATCATGTCAATATTTGCACCCTCCGTCCAAGCAAACATGTTTCAAAAATCTCAAAAATGTTCGCGGCCTCAGTTTACCCGACAAGGAACACTTTTCCTATAAACCAATTTATTTGACCAGTTTATTAGGTTTTATATAAATATTCGTACATCTTAATTTGCTTAATTTGTTACCGAAAATTACAGTTTACTCTGACTTTATCTACTTTATCAATTTTACATTTACGCAAAGTTAAATTTTCCGTTGCATAGTTGTAGGCGAGACGAGCTTGGTGGCGCCACCTAGCGGGACCGCCAATTTTTATGAACTTTCGAATGAAAGCGAAAATTTAGTTGTTTTTTTTTTTTGAGGAAGTGCCCAGTTTGGCTGTTGTTTTCACTACCAAACTGGCCGAAAGTTGCACCTGCTTTTGGGTATTGCGTTTTTGGGATTGCGGATTGGTCACCCGAGTCCGCTTGGACTGCCAATTAGCCGGGGGATGCAAGTTTAGTGAACTTTTGCCGCCATCGCTGGCTGCCCGCCCTTTTCATCTATTAAGCGGTTACTTCTTGTCCCTAATTATGCGGGCTTGCCGCCTCTCCCGCCTCAGCCTAAGTAATCACACTTAATTACTTTGGTGCCGCCTTCGCGGGCGGACTTGCTCATCCGTCAGTCGAGAGAAATTGTGAGGCAATCATGTCAACGATCTTTTGACCCAACACCGAGCAGCAAGCGCACTCGAGCGGTGGCAAACAAAATACTGCCGTGTTATTGTTGCCACAGCTGATGCCGTTTTAGTTACGGCGCTTTATGTTTTTTGTCAGCAAACCGGCTTCCCGGCTTTTTTGTTGCTGCTGCTTCTGTTAAGCTTTCTGCGGGGAATAAAAAATGTTAAGCACTTGCTTAACATATTCCCCACCGAATATTCTCTGGGGCAAGGTCAATGGGCTGGGGAATAAAAACAAAATTAAGAACCTTGTGGGGACTTCCTCCCGAAGTTCCCAAGTCATCGTACCCTCATTTTTCGCGGCACGACAGTGCGCCCATTATAATACAATTTATTAATAATTGAGATGGATTTCTGTTCTCAGTCTACTAAGCGCAGATGCATCTTTGATATTCATGCGCTGCTTGGTAGCTTGGCAGTTTGGCAGCTTGGTAGACGTCCCAGGTGGCGTATGGGCAATTAGTTTGTGGCGCAGTGAGTGTCACAACAAGAAGAGAAATTTTTGTAGTTTATCACAATTTATCGGGCCACGATCGCAGAAATCGAGAGGGTATAATAATGAAGGGCACATCTATGACGCGTAGCATCCAGCGTTGAGGAGAATCAGCTAAAAGATGCATAGATAGCAACCCGACTCCTGTCCGTTTTTGCAGCCAACCTCCACTCCGCCATAATTTTGCAAACCAGCCTGCCTCGTGGGTTTGGGCGTAGTCGTTGCACAGGGAGAATGCCGCAACAACGATAATGCTACACCGAACATGAGGCACTTAATGCCGCTTGGCTAGTTTTTTTGCGAGTGCATAATAGGCTGCCGCTGGCCTGGTTCTAACTGGTAGCGACTCTTGTTGTTTTAGGGTCCATGGTCCAGCATATGATCTGCGGCTCGATCTCTAGCGTGCTCATCTTCCAACCCGGACTCCTCTGTTCTGTTCTGTTCTGTTTTGCGCTGCTCTGTTGTAAATTGTTTTGTGAATTTGATACACTTGCAGTTTTTGTGGCGCGTTCCTCTTGCGGCTGGCTTGTCGCCGTCTGCTTCATTATCATTGTTGTTGCTGCCGCTGTACTTGTTCATTAGTCCATGCCCTCCCGGCAGCAACAAAAGCAGCAACAACAGTAGTCCGAGTTGTTCATAAACTTCTAAAATCAACTGCGCTGTCCTCTCGATTTCCTCCGCTCGTTGAGTCTGTAGCCGTATCTGTATCTGTTTCTGTTTCTGTTTCTTAAGACTTGTATCTACAAGCTGCAAGTATCCGACGATCGTTGGCGGCTGCTGCTCGACATGCCTGCTTATTGCTGATTATTTTTATTGCTTCTCTGTGTGATTCATTTAATTTCTTAAGATAAGGTAGTGTGTCGTGGTCTCTTGATTTTCTGTGTTTTTCTGTTTCTGTGTTTTTTTCTGCCTCTGTGCTATTGAATTTTTAGGGAGTTACCTCATTGGTTTTCCGCTTTATTTTTAGACGGTTCGTCTCCGTCCTTCTGAAATTTTGCGTTAGGCCTGCACTTTTTCGCGATGATTCATCCAGTCTGTGCGTGGCAGATGTCCGTGGACCCAGTCCCGGCACAATTTTTCCCGGCACAATCCAGAACTAACAACATTGACAACTTTTCCGGCGCACAGCGATCTTCTTTGTTGCATTTTTTAGCATGCAATGATACGAATAAGTTGAATATGTTGGCGTATCTCGTAAAATCATAGTAAAAGGGCTGAGCTGGAGAAAGGGCGCTTTCCTTTTTTCGAGTGCAGGCCGCTCTCTGAGCCGGCTTTTGCTTTGCACATTTCCAAACCAAGTCCCGATGCTACTTTCGGGATCTCGGAAATTTACGATGCAGTGCCAGTCGCGACTTCAGTGCGAGCGGTTGGTGGATCGCAAGCCGAGCGACTTCGCTTTGTTCAGCTTTTGCTTTGCTTTCGAGCTTGGCGGCCGCTCGTTTCAGTGCTGTTATTGTTATTGTTATTAGTATGCACTATCCCCGCTCGGGCCGGCCCCAATTGACATTAAAATTGATAAGCGGCATAAGCGACTGCGACTAAAGTAAAGCTGGCGGGGTGCGCGGCGGCGGGCGGCATAAAAAGTAATGCGAAGTGGTTTCCTGAGTTGCATAAATTGCAGCTCCGCCGCTGTCGAATGCAACAGGAAGCGAATTGTGGTCTCTTTATTTATTTATCATCTGGCATGAGTCGTCGGGTTGCCGAAATTGAAAAGTGAATTGCGATATGAAACTGAAATTGTGTAAAAATAGCCAAATATTAAAGTGTTCCAAGGCTGGCCGTTCCACTTGTCCGGCGTGCGTCCAACCCACACCCACACCCACACCCACCTCCGAATACCACACTTTCTCAAAGTGCGACTGTCAAAATGAAATCTTTTTGGCCGCAATCCCGTTGGCCATTGCAAATCATTGCCAAGCGGCCGGCAGAAACCGAGAACCAAGTGAATTGTTGGCAAAGAAAAAGTGTGCCCGAGCAAAGGCGCAACTGTTCCCACATCGCGGTGCTTAGATTGTGTATAAATAAACGAATAATATGTCGCGGTGCAAAACTTACAGAAAGATGACACAGATTTAAGGGGGCGCATATCAGCAATTAGCAATGAATTCCCATAAATAACAAAGCCAGCGCGAGCTGTGTTTGCTTCGTGATGCTCGGGCTGTTCTAAATTTGGTTTATTTACCTACGTGAGCTGCTTGCATATGTCGCCAGTCAGTCCCTGATAGCCCTGGCAAATAATCACAGCGCTGATGACTGGGCTGGGAGTCATGGGAATGCAGATAGCTGGGAGCGAATGTTTACGCTTGCCAAAGGTGGATTTAAAATAGGTTCGGTTCTGTTTAAAGGGCTCGTGTGCGGGTTAACGTTCTCCAGTGGACCGAAAGTCGCCTGTCTGCCGCTCGGACAACTACTTGACTTGACCCAAGGCGACCGCCACAACAAAAGCAATAGGAACAACAACAGCTCGAACAAAGAGTAACAGCATCATCAGATTGCAGAACTGAAAGCTGAAAACTGCGCAAGTGCAGCGGCAGCAGCCAAAAGAGAGGCTGGAGGCAAAAAAAACTCGACGAAGCAGCATCATCCCGATATGAGAGTGGATCCCGACTCCGAGTATAGAACGTGCAAGTTTGATTTTGTTGGGTTGTGGTTACTGGAGAGAATAAGCAAGCTTAGGGATTCGTGGGCCGTTGGCCGTGGGCCGTGGGCCATCCAGAAGTATCGCAATCCGAGGAAAGTTTGCTACCCAACGGCATGGGTCCCACTGTGCGGGGCGCGCAGCTTTCGTTAAGTTTCGGGGGGCTCGGAGCGCGTGCGTCGGCGGCTGCGTTGTCGGGTCGCCATTTGGCTTCGGCGTTTGGGCATTTAAGTTTAAGACGAGCAGCCGGAGAGAACGACCGCGAGGCGCAACGGAATACAAAGCGCGCCGAAATAAAAACAACAAACAAAAACAAATCCGAAACCAAAACCGAAAACCGAAACTACGAACCGCTTAGGAAAAAACAAAATACTTGAAGGCACAGAACAAGCAAACATATCTCGGGATATCGGATAGCGCGCAAGTTATAAATACGCACAAATGCCTTGCAAACATAAATATTAATGCAGGCTGCCAAGGTGCAATAGGAGCAATCGCGGCGGAGATCACTTGGCGCAAGGTGTGTTGAGGTGTGCTGGCGTGTGTGTGGGTTGGCTAAATCCTTCCAGGTCCGGATAAAAGTGAAACTGAATCTCTTTCGCAGCCACATGCAGCCTCATGTCACATGAAAAATAAATAAAGTGTGTTACCCTTCATTTAAATATTGCAAAATGTAAATCATACATTTTGCAGTATTTTGCCTGAAATAATTGCAACAATATATCCAATTCCCGTGCAGAGTGATGTCATAATAGAACCATTGCCCTTATCGAAAAGACTGCAAAACGATATCAGTTGAGCAAAAGCTCATAAACATCCACCAGCGAGCGTACCCACGCTGCAAGTTACTGATTGGCCAATGGACTACATGGACTACGTGGATGTTGCCCGGGAGTGGATGGGGTGGCTGGAGTGGTTGCCCCATCTGCTGGTGGCGTACGTAGTGCTCACCCTCGTCCCCAAGTCGCTGCTCCGGATTAAGCGCTTCGCGGACGCGGACTACGAGGCCAACCGAAACCGGTACCATCGCTGCTACGGCCCAGAGATGTGCTGTCACGTCTTGGCCCAGGAGCAGGGCGACGGAAAGGTAAAAGTCAAGGCGCGCAAGCCTGTGACCAGGGTGTATCCCAAACGCCAGCAGGTGGCCCCAAGGGAGAAGGATCCAGCGCCAACAGCAACGCCCGTGGGATTACCCGTAAAGCGGAGCAATGTCACGAAGATTGCGCGCATGTTCGAGACGGGTACCACGCGCCAGGTTATTCGGGTGGCTCCCGAAATCCGACTGCCCGAGATCCGGATGTTCGGAGCCAGCGACGACTCCCGCGACTCGACGCCTTGCGCATCGCGCAAGACCAGCATTGCCAGCCAGCTCAGCGCCCAGCTGCAGCATATGGAGCAGGAGCACCTGCAACTCTGGCAGGAGATGCGCGACGAGGAGGAACAGCAGGTAACCAAGAAAGCCACCCTCAGCCATGGGCCCGCGGACTGGGAGCCCATGCCAGTACCGATGGCCAGGCATCGTGGTGCGCGGGGCACTTCGGCCACGCCCTCGACGGCCTCGCCGTTGTCAAGCTCACCGGAACCGGAGGCGGAGCCCTCGTCGCCGGTGCTGCTGCGGAAGCCGCCGACGCTGTGCCTGCAGACGAGCATGGAGGACATATTCCAGGTGATCGCGAGGAGCGCCGAGGAGCCGGTGGACCGGCTGGACCTTCACTGCCTGTCGCCAGTGACCAGCATCGATGACATTCTCTCGGAGCGGCGTTTCTCACGGCCCCTCTCCGCCTACTCCATCACGGATCTCCTCAACGAAGAACAGGCTTCTTCGCTGGACGAATCGGTGTTCCTGAACGAGTCCATCTGCTAGAGTGCCATCTTCGACTCATCTTCGACCGCTGCTGGCCGCAGAACTTGCCAGGTCCCGAAATGCGTATGACGCACTTAGTTTGCTTAATCGAGGCGACTCTTAGGCGAATCAAAGTAACACCTGCGACACTCATTGGCTCCGAGTCACAACTAGCGAGCGTTGCCTGTACTTACTATAGAAGTCCACCCGCCCCCCGATTGTTCAAATGTTCCTCTGCTCGCTCAGAACACAAATTGCAATCCCCGACGAGCTATTGAGAACTGTACTGCTAAATTAATGAATCGATCGCTGATTCGTACGCGTAACATGAATTTCTAGTATTACTGATCTTATGTAAATGTACTATATGATGTAGTCATACAAACACAAAACGAAACACAAAAACACACAACGAAACCATAATAAAATGATATTTGTAATTATATTCGTAACGAAACAAATATTTATTTTTTAGCACACAGCTGCCAGAAACGTTTATTTTATATTTTACTATCTCTCGCCTTGGTACAGCTGTTGAGCCATTAGCAATTTATTCGTTAGCGTTTTTAGGTAAAAGTTGCCACGGAGCGTGTCTTGGATTGGCTTCAAACTCAATTTGTCAAATATATTGACGCAAATGAAAATGCTGCGGCGATCATTAATTATTAAGTGGAAGATGGCTGCTATTCGCCGCAAAATGATTGTGATGTGAGGTAATTTCGTTCCTGTGGCTTTGATTGATTTGGCGGGGTTAACGGGGGGCTCACATATCATAATATATCTCTCGATCCGTCATACCCTGCAATGAAAAGTGTTGGGCGTCTTAGTTTCGCATTCCTCGCTTGTCAGCGACCCTTAGATAACGCTTATCAATTCACCCGCTAACTTTTTCAGTCTCAGGCTGCAGAGAATCTTCTCTCTTCCTGTTTACCCTTGAGTAGCAAATGTCTGTGGCCCCCGCACTCTGAGCACTTGAACCTGCCATAATGGGTTTTGGCTTGAGTTAGTTGTTTCCCTGATTGCAAAATTGCCAATAACAGCTAAATTTCTTAGCCAAAATTCGAGTTTATATGCTAATTTAAAAATTTCCAGTGGTTTCGGTCATATTTTTTCGCGCATGCAGAAACCAAATGTCAATAAAGCGACGCAAATAGGCAAATGGGCAAATAGCAGGAAAACAACAGCGACGCGGCCAATAAAATATTATAAATTGGCATTTATTGCTGAGAGTCTGTGGCGTCATACCTTTTCGGGTGATGTGAGTGCTTTGGCAGGTATTTTGTTCGGGGCACAACTGATCCGATCCCCTATCCACGCTCGTCTAGAAACACAAAGGAATTTTACATTTATTATATCAACAGAATCATCGCTATACAGAGCCAAGTTCATTGGAGCTGCGACCACTGCCTGCTTTTTGCCGATTTCAGTGTGCTTTATCAATTTGTTTCGGATGATTCATAGCCTGGCTCGTATGACACACTCTTCGTTCGTCGAAATTGTATGGATTCGAAAGAGTTGAGTGGTGAGGGATTCGGCAAGGTTTTGTGGATCTTTTGAGAGCCTGAATGACAATGACCGTTTCGGATTATCATAATTAATGGTGACAGATAAAACAATTCGGTTGATAGAACTATTACGCAGGAGGGTGGTGCTTAAAAAGATAGGGTTGAGGTGAGGAAATCCTAATAAAAAATTCCCAATCGTTTCATTATCAAATTGTAATCAAACATGATAAGGCGGAAGAAAAACTTTAGCTCAAGAAACGAAGAGTTATGATAAGATTGGTTTGTTGTCGCCCCGTGTCGTTTGCGAGCATTGTAAACACCTGAATTAAGTTATTGCTTTAGGCATTGACAGTTCGGAATGTAAACAACGGCGTCGAATGAATGCCACTCCCCATATTGGTAGCCAGACACTGTAAGAAATCAGCATCTAATTTCGATCAAGCTATCATTTGTTGCAAAGAAAATGTAATGGAGAAAGCTATAAATGATCTACCTATCGTGGGCGCTTGGATCGTTCCAATTGTTTGTCCCAGTGCAGGGCTCTTATCTAATCGCATGACTCTCCGTGAGTCCCAGTGAAGCTCTCTGGCTATCGAGCTCCCGACACCGGAGGTGAAGCTTCGGCAAGCTTGCAATTAGACAAACGCCGATCGACAGTCGCAAAATTGGCATTGTGCTCGCAGCAAACCCCTTCAGCCGGGTCCAGCCCCAGATACAGATACCCCCGACAGACCGCCGTACAGCTAGAAGCTTATTTGCACATCCAACGGCGGGCCACTGGTCACTAATGGAGCGTACTTGGCATTGAGGTTTCGTGGTGTGCCATCTAACAACGTCATGTGTCGTTAAGGAAATGCAACGCAGCAGCAAACGTAAATTCAGCAAAGCAGCAGGCAAATAAATCGCAGCAATGGAAAAAGTGAAACTGGTAAAAGCTTTTTGGCTATTTCCCCTAAACAAACCATTCAATATTTAGGGGCAGGCGGACGTGGAAGTAGGTGCGTGAGTCACCGAAATGGGAACAACCCAGCGGAGAGTCCGCCCGCCCGATAAGGTTATGATTGGTGACCATATTTGAAGCTATTAAGCGTTTGTTAATTTCTTTATAAACGCGATTATGCGCATTTCATATTTGGGCCTAAACCCGTGGGTGGGACTAGATTTGGAAAGTGAATGTAATCAAGATTGTTTTCATACATTAACTAACGCTGCCACAAAATGTGAATATTCATTCGCCGATCATTCACAATCCCCCCCTAACCCACCTAAAAACATTTAGCTTTTGCAATGCTACCTTTTTGAAAAGTCGCACAAATCTGTATTAATTGGGTCATCAATTTGAATAGATTTTAAAATGCAGGTCACTTCTGCTAAAACACAGAGCAAGGACTGTTTTCCAATGTTCCAGTCGATTTAATAAGCCACTAATCGTTTTAGGAATCGCTCTCTTTGGCCCACTCGCTGTCGGACAAGCCACTACCCCCATCGCCCGTGATCCCCACCAGTTTGGAAGGTGGCAAGGTCTCCGACCGGCTAAGCAAACTTAAGTGCAACTCGGAGAACTGGAAGCAGCGCATCGGTAAGATCCCCTCCCCCGCTGCCACTGGCACCTAGCTAATGCTTCATTAACCAATTTACAGAACAAACCGATGCCAACAAGTTCACAGTCGCTGGCCGACTGCAGAAGAAGGCCCAATCGCCCGTGGAGCTGCAGTTCGAACGCTCGCCCACCGATGCCCCCAAGAAATGTCCCCTCCTGGAGGTGCGCAGCGCCAACCAACCCCAGCTGGGTCTAGCCAAGAGCCCCTCCATGATGGTGACCACCAGCGGTGCTGGCAAAACCACACAACGCAGCTTAAGCGTCAACCCGGAGAATGAGGCGCCGGCGGGCCTCAGCCGATCCAACAGCAGCAGCTCGGAGTCGGATGGCGAGAGGAGCGCCCCCCAAACTGCCAAACAACACAAGGAGCTGGCCAACAGCAAGAGTGTTGCTGCAGCCGCGAACGTGGGTTCCAGGATCCAGGTGCCCCGGCTGGATGACCAGGAGACCTTCGAGAACTTCTTTGCCTCGGCGCCGAAGAAGACGGAAGAGAGTGTTCAAGTGGAGATCAGCGCTTTTGATGACATAAAGCCCACGGAGCGGTGAGTGACCAGGCAAAAACCATGTTTTTCTTCAAGAAATCGAACGAAACTGTTAGGGATTTCCTGCCAGTGTCTACCTTTTTCGTTAGTAGCTCTTGAGAAACTTTTCTTGTTCAAAATTAAACAGTTAAGGTAAATTGTATCTAAATTCTGCCCTTGCTTTCAGCTTGGTAAACAAACGGCACGTACAAGGACCCAAGGGACGTAGAGCCGCCCGCAATCCGCTGAAGAGTTTGGCCGCCCGTGAGGACATTAGCTTGGAGTACACAGAGATGAGGTCGGGCATAGCCGAGCGTGAGCTAAGGCGTCTCAAGCTGGAGCACCGTAAGTACACCTATCGCTATCGCAAACAAACCTTTCGAAGTATTCTAACGTGTTCTATTGCAACAGACGGTCACAACGCTAATTTGGCTGCCGAGGCCATTGCCGGCCTGGCCTCCATCGAGGACTTCAAGTCGGTGGCTCTGCGCTCTTCCTCGATCCCCTTGCCGCAAATGTGGCTGCCCCACAAGCCGCTGATGCTGCTGCATGTGAAGGGGCGTACCCACGTCCAGACCCGGTTGGTGGAGCCGGTGCATACCTCGCTAAATCGGGGCGACTGCTTTATCCTGGTCGCCGGAAGTCAGTTGTTCCGTTACGTTGGCTCCTTCGCCAACGTGATCGAGATATCTCGCAGCAAGAAGATCTGCGCGGCCATCGTGGAGAACAAGGATCTCGGCTGCACCGCCGCACAGGAGGTGATCCTCACGGACGGCAAATACGTGAACGAGCGGCAGTGGCGCCAGTTCTGGCAGTTGCTGGGCAAGAAAGAGGATGACCGCGCAGAGATCGCCGAGTGCGGTCACGCGGACGAGGATGATGTGTTTGAGAGCAGTCTGATCGAAACCAACAAGATATACGAGTTCCAGGACGACGCCCTAGTCCCGCTAGACAAGTACTGGGGCTGCATACCTAAGGTGGACATGCTGGACACCCGCAAGGTGCTCGTCTTCGACTTCGGCAGCGAGCTGTACGTGTGGAACGGCAAGAACGCCGGCTCGGACGCTAAGCGGGCGGCCCTGCGACTGGCCCAAGAGCACTTTGGCGCGGAGGACGCTGCCGACTACGGGCAGTGCTACCTGAATCCGCTGAACTATGCCAGTATCGTCGGTCGCAGGGAGAACACCACGTTTGCCAAACGCTTAGCAAAACGTCCAGAGTGGTGTGTGCTGGGCAAGATTACCCAGAACATGGAGACGGCGCTGTTTAAGGAGAAGTTTAGTGACTGGCCGGAGCTGGAGCGCGAAGATTTGGAAAAGGACTACCTGGCCAACGGAGTGCATGTGGTGCGCGCGCTAAGCGGCACCGCCCTGCACAAGGGCGAAAGCTACCAGGAACCCAACCTGGTGCTGGAGCAGGCCAATCTGGGGCGCGGCAACTTTTACTACGACACGGACACTATGCGGCACTTCGACGTGATTACTAAGTCCACTGACAAGTGGCAAATCCACGAGTTCAACTTCGACTCGGCAAACGCCCGCGAATCCTACGGGCACTTCTACTCGGCCGAGAGCTACATTGTACGTTGGATATACCAGATATCGGTGACAGTGCGCGAGCTGAGCGGCAAGGTTTCCAACCGGAGCACGGTGGGTCGTGACCGTTGTGTGTACTTCACTTGGCAGGGTCAGGACTCTAGTGCCAACGAGAAAGGGGCGGCCGCCCTGCTGACCATCGAGCTGGACAAGGAGAAAGGTGCCCAGATGCTGGTCTCGCAGGGTGACGAGGGCACCGCTTTCGTGCGCCTCTTCCAACAGATGTGGCAGCATCGGGGCCGTAAAGAGCAGTGCCTGGAGCGGCGTGGTCAGTGGCGGCTCTATCAGCTACAGGGCAACGTTGCCGAGGAGACCATACTTAAGGAGGTCGACTGCCAGGGGCGTCAGCTTCGCTCCCGAAGCTGTATGCTTCTGATCCACGGAGAACAGGGCCGCGTAATAGTATGGAACGGCTGCAAGAGCGCTCCGCACACGCGTTCTGTGGCTCTGGAAGCTGCCAACCGTCTCGTTCAGCAGATGCCCGTTGAACTCTTTTGCTGCGAAAAAGCTAATCTTTCTGAGCTGGAGGAGGGATCGGAGAGCGAAGAGTGCCGCGAGGCACTGGGACTGGGCGACAAGCTAAGATCAGAATACGCCAGTCTGCAGCACAGCACATCGAAATCCTACGACTACCAGTTGAGGGCCTTCCACTTCTCAAGCACCCAAGGCGTATTCAAGGCCATGGAGCTGAGCGACCCGCTGCGCTGCAAGGACCTTCACAGTCCATATCCCTTCAGCCAGGCCATGCTCTACAACGCCCGGCAGCCCACCATCTTTCTGCTGGATAATGGTGACGAGCTCTGGCTCTGGATGGGATGGTGGCCCCTCGAGGACGTTAAGAGTGAGTATTGCAAGTGGTATATTTCCAGCAAGCGTTTACTTATGCACCGCTATCAACAGTAAACACAGAGGAGCGTGGCAGTCCCACGAACGACAATCGGGCCGGAGTGAATCGCTGGATCTCGGAGCGACGGGCTGCCCTTGAAACAGCCGTCGATTATTGGCGAGCCAAGCACGGCGCGAGCGAAAAGGAGCCCTTCCACGGCATACAGGGCCAGGTGGTGTGGGCCGGCTTGGAGCCGCTGGGCTTTAAAGCCCTCTTTCCCGACTGGACCGACCGGTCGGATGTACGCGAGATTAATGAAGTGGTAAGTACGCAATGGCGTAGTGGGAAGGAGTAAAATTAAGCAAACAATCTCTTCACTACCCCTCCCAGGATGGACGCACGGACGCCTGCATAACCATAGGCGACTTGCTGGCCCAAATGACACAAACCGAGTATCCGCTGGATGTGCTCAAGGCGCGTCCCTTGCCCGAGGGCGTGGAACCTACCCGGCTGGAGGTCTACCTCAACACCAAGGACTTTCAGGAGGCTCTGGGCTGTAGCCGAACCGAGTTCGAGCAGCTGCCCATCTGGAAGCAGACGAAGCTGAAAAAGGAGCGAGGACTGTTCTAATAGTTCTGGGAGAGAGGAGCACAAAGCAACTTTAAAGACTTGAACACAATCACAAAACAAACACACTTTTCTAGGCGATGCTTTTGCAATGGGCACAGACAGATTGTATCTTATTCTACATATATATATGCTAGGCTTTATATATTAACAAGTATCATATATACACATCCGCATATCTCTATGTACTCTCTATTTTACACCTATATCCATTTATATAGAAATATATACCTAAGCGGAGCTTCGCGATTGTTTGCCGGTGCACAATGCCTAGAATCATTATTAGATCGCTTCATTCGAAACCACATCCGGGTTCTTCGATTTTATGTACATTTTAATAATTTTAAGTTGTTTTACGAGTATAAATATTTTATTTAAACGACTTTAAATACGCATTGTTCAATCTCTGCAACGCCAAAAAGGTTATTCTAAAAGGTAACCTAAAAGGTTATTTAGCTCTCATTCATTGTTTTCAAACCTAAATCATTTTATATACTTATTTTAATGTATATTCCCATGTACTCGTGTTTTTATTACGTTAAAAATTATTACGTATGTTTAGTTTATATTAAAAAACATCGTTTTGAGAGACTTGAAAGTTGATATTTACGAATTAGTCTGATATACGATATTGGACGGGCCTCGATCGGTGGCTTCATTGGCGCAGGGTGGAAGGTTCGACTCCAGTTGACCTACAAAGACAGAAAAGTATATTCCATTCTAATTTATATTTAAATAATTTAATGCTGGGCTCATATGGCATATTGGACGGCCCTTGATCAGTGTCTTGGATGGCGCAGGGTGTAAGGCTGCGCCTCTTAAAACGCGGGGGTGTCGTGTTGACACGAGTTCGAGTCCAGGCGACGGCAGTTGAAGAAAAATGTTTTTCTGGTATTCTAATTAATATCTCCATTAAACGCTGGGCTCATATGGCATATTGGACGGCCCTTGATCAGTGGCTTGGATGGCGCAGGGTGTAAGGCTGCGTCTCTTAAAACGCGGGGGTGTCGTGTTGACACGAGTTCGAGTCCAGGTGACGGCAACTGCAGAAAAATATATTTCTGATATTCTAATTTATACAATAATAATAAAACACTAGGCTTAACCTGAATTTGATCGGTGGCTTGTGACATGGGCTTCATGGTGCAGTGTGTTGAGTTACCTATTTCTCTCGAGGTTGTTGTGTTTTCTGCGAAATGTCGGCGGTTCGATTCCAGGTTCGGGAAGATGATTTCTAATACTCTATAATTAAAATAATGTATGTAAAATGCAATGCCAATTTACTCTACATTTACTCTACATCTTACATGTACAAATGCGGTGTTAATTTACTCTACATATTATACATGCTTTAGAAAAATGTATGTAGACACAGATTAAAGTAACTGATTATTGTATGTATGTATTCATGTAATTATAATTTTAAAATTTTTTTTTTGCCGCTTTGGTTTTACAAAACCCACAAAAAGGACATTAGGACATAAGACAGTAGAGTCGGTACAGAGGAAAAAGAAGGTTGCGTTGTTGCATGTTCGATGTATGACAACTACTATGTAATGAAATAGATTCCATTAAAACCGCATATCAGTCTGTCTTATTGTCTGCTCGCGTAAAGCAGTTATGGGTATTATCTATTGTTTTTGGTGAGGATGAGGAGGCGGCCGGCAGCCACGCCAGGGAGGAGCGCTTCACAGTGAAGAAGTGGGTGGCGCACGCCACGGAGGTTGAACTCGTCCAGGTCATGGAAGTCCTCCGTCTCCTCGGCCATTGCATAATTCTTTTATAATTTTTTTTGTTTTTTGTCTCAAAAAATGTGTACCGACAATTTGAAATGATCAATTCCTATGATTTTGTGGCACTGAATCAAGCAAATCTGTATTTCCGGCATATGGAGTGACAAAGCTTACTTTATAAATAAACCATAAAGCAAATGCAAATATATTAAACATTGTAGTTAAACATGAATTGACTAGAGATCGAAAACAAGTGATAATACCCAAAAATATGTATAGAAATGGCTGCGGGCGGTCAAATTGGGTATAACGGAAGCTGGTGCCGCCGATCCTAGACTTTTTCCAACGGTTGCCACTATTTCTGCAGCTGTGAATCAAAACCCATAGATAACACCCATAAATATCTATGCATATGCTCTTGCGGCATGGCCCAGACCGTAACGGCTTTACGCGGGGTGACAATAAAACAAAAAGAACGAGTTATATGCGGTTTTAATTAAATCTGTTTCATTACATACATAGTTTACATACATCAAACATGCAACAATGCTACCGTCTTGTTCCTTTGTACCTGCCCACACTACTTTCCTATTGTCCTAAGTCCTTTTTGTGGGCTTTGCTAACCCAAAGCGGAGAGGAAAAAAAATTAAAAAAAAATAATTACATGAATACATTCATATGTACATACAAGTATCAGAGACTTGCAAACTTGTACATGATTTGAAATCATAGATTTCGTATACATGTACATAAGCCATGTGTATTGTAGAGTTTAATCCGTATCTTTAATCCGTATATATGTACATACATTTGTCTAAACCATGTATATGTAGAGTAAATTAACACCGCATTTGTACATGTAATATGTAGAGTAAATGTATAGTAAATTGACATTGCATTTTACATACATTATTTTAATTATAGAGTATTAGAAATCATCTTCCCGAACCTGGAATCGAACCGCCGACATTTCGCAGAAAACACAACAACCTCGAGAGAAATAGGTAACTCAACACACTGCACCATGAAGCCCATGTCACAAGCCACCGATCAAACTCAGGTTAAGCCTAGTGTTTTATTATTATTGTATAAATTAGAATATCAGAAATATATTTTTCTGCAGTTGCCGTCACCTGGACTCGAACTCGTGTCAACACGACACCCCCGCGTTTTAAGAGGCGCAGCCTTACACCCTGCGCCATTTAAGCCACTGATCGAGGGCCGTCCAATTAGCTATGTGCCCATTAACAAGGGCGAGAGCTATGAGAGAAATCATTTGGTTTCCGTGAGGCAGAGCGGGGGCCTTTAGTTGTTGTTGTTGTCTTACTTTTACCTGATAACTCAACCAATTGCGCCACAATGGAGCGTTAAACAAATTCATTTTAAATTAGGGTATTTATATTCCAATATAAAAACAATTTGCTATTTTGGCCAAGTTACAACCTTGAAAGGATGCGAAAATAGATTATTTTCGAAATTCGAAAAAATAAATCACTAGTAGGGACGAATGATTTTTGCGCGGATATCTTTTAAAGCAACCAATTACATTCGATCATGTGCTCTTTGAGAATTTGCCGAAATCCAGCACTTGGAAATGTCAAGGGATGTGTTTGCCGAGTTCATTTTAAATTTGTATCACAGTTGATAGACACTCTTTCCCTTAAGTTAGTGGAGGAGTAATATTTCAGTATCGAAGGGTTTTTGGCTATTAGCTAGGACATATGTACAGTCCTATACAAATTTCGAATCAAGAAGTGCTAACATATAACGTTAAACAACTCCTGGAAACCGCTAAATATGAGGGATTTGAGTTTCCAAACGGCGAACGATATATACTACTTTCAAGAATTCTAAAATATATATCTCACCACTCTGAATATAAATATCTAAATTTGCAAATTTTAGGAGTGCATATCCTAGTCAATAGCCAAAAATCCTATTTATTTTGTGTGTCAGGGAAGGCTATTGATATAAAATAATAGGAATTGATCGTATTTTTATCCATTTTCGTAAGGGTTTTAAAGGTAAGATTGTTTTCAGATTGTGTTTGTATCATTATGCATATACGTACATTTTATTGGCTAATATCGTCTAAATTCAGCTAGTCTTTTTATGTTCCACGGGCGGCATGTGCGCCAGGAACTCGTACCCACTGTCGATTCCAACAATGTAGGTGGGGATGTGGCCTCGCCCTTTGACAAGGGTCATACCCCGATAGTTACACTGAATGTTAAATTCTCGCAGTATCAGCGCCGTGTTCTCGGTAACCTGGATCTGTCCAGGTACGCCAGTGGAGTCCATGCGGGAGGCCATGTTAACCGGATTGCCCCAGATATCATAGTGTGGCTTCGAGATGCCCACCACCCCCGCCATGGCTCTGCCGTGCGAGATGCCGATGCGAAGCATCCCGTAGTCGGTGCTGCCCTCGTACTCCGTCTGCATGTTCTCTGCATTAAAGCGCCGCATGGTGCGCATCAAGTCCAGGGCAAACTCGGCCATTACCCGCACCACCTCGCCGCTACTCCCGTTGTTTTGGGTAGCTGTGGCGCTCAGACTGTTGCCGCTGGAGATCACATTGCCCTCGTACTGGGCCCGCTCCAGGTCGAGGTCTAGAGCTATGTTGCTCCCGTTACCGTACGGCACCCGGTGCACTCCGTCCGCATTGGAGCTGCGCGCTCCGTCGTATCGACTCCTCCTTCCGTTGGGCATCAGCGACACGTTGCGGAACTTCATCTGTGGCGCATTAACTTGTTCGGACCGGGAAACATCGAGGCCGCAAGCTGCCATATACGTCCAGTTGGCTACCTTTATCTTTTCCACTCGCAGGCTCTGCGCATATTTGCTGAGCTAAAAGGGGAGTGGTGGTTATAGTGCAGTAACAACTAAATAATAGTTTTAATGATAAAACTCGAAAACAAAGCCATATCTGCATTAAAAATACACAATAATTTGTGTTTTTCAGAAACAATTCATTCGGAAAATTACTTGAATATGCCGTTGCTCATATGAAATTAACTTGGGCTTTATTCGGAGGTTTTACCGATCTCTTGTACTCACTACATCGTCGAAGTCGCAGATGATCTCGTTCAGAACCCGCAGCCCAATTTTGTCGGTATCGAAGTTTTTTATCGAGGCAAACATAACGGCCACATTGTCATATTCCTCGTAATAGAGCTCGTTCTGGATTTGGTTGGACAGATAAAAGTCGGCTGAGAAGGCAAATCAAATCAATGAAAAAACGATCCAAATTTTTGTTAAGTAAAAAGATTGTCAAGTACACACCAACATGCGATGGCAGAATATTCGTGAGCAACACCTTAATGGTATCATTGGTAATGAGAGCATCCTCTTGTTTTTTTAGAAGCTGTCGTTTCCAGCTGAAAAAAAATCAAAATAAATTAGTTAAGAAATATATGGTTAGGTGAGAGCTGAACCTTACTTATAGTCCACCTTAGCTATGAACTCTGTTTGTCGCTCCATTAAGTGAAAGATTCCCAACGTGATTATCATCAGCAAAATGTGCGAGTACTTGGCGTTAAAGTTCACGTTCGTGGACGGACTGCTGGAGTAGATGTAGTGAAACTCGAAGATAACCAGAACCGAATAAGCAATTGTGATGAGGGTAGAGAAGCAGGCCTTAATGATAAAGGGTATTCGGGTGAACAAGAACGACATACCAATGACCAGGGTCATGCAATTGGTGAGAATCTGTGAACAAATTTACTGAGTTACTGAATCCCAGAAGCAGATGCAATGCAGCTCACCCAGGGATGAAAGCACTGCATGCGCTCGTCGTAGGTGGGCTCCGGATCGTCGTAATCGTCGTCGTTGCTGCAACCCACCACCTGCATTATGGCCACCGCGCAATAGGAAAAAATGGTTAGAAAGTAGATCACTATCCGAATGTACACATTGCGTTGCATCGTGTCCGACATCTTAAAGAAGAGGCCACTCAGCCTGCTGTTCGGAGAAGATACATCTGAGTCCGACATGTACATGATCCAGAGCTTTTTATACCACGACACGACAAGCAGCAGAGTAAGCAGGATAATAGTGGTGCCGTCTATGTACCAGTAGTGGTAGCGAGCACTAAAATGGATATAGAGCCTGGTAAGTCTAAAATTCAGCTCAATCCACCTGTATCACTAACTCTTTGCTCAGCAACTGGATCGTCAGCAGACCGATGTATATTGCCCAGGCCAGCGCAATGCTGTACTTAAGCATCACGTCCGGCTCCTGCATGTACTGGTACTCCCAGTTCAGAACGCGGAAGAACAAGCAACACGAGCTGATGTTGCGCCGAAACCCCTCCTCTTCAATCTCGTCCTGGGTCATACGTGTGCTACGCCGAAACACCTTTGTTAGCCTGTTAAAGGGAGAGATTTTATTCAGATTAAATTTTCCTTTAATGAACACAAATAGGTAGCTCATACTTATGGATTTATTAGAAAATAATAAGTTTTCTATCAAGTATTTTCGATATGAAATTTTTTCTTAGATATTTGCCTCTTGTTTCAAAGCAGTTATCACCTTAAAAGCATTTACAAGCAATTAATTTTTCATTGGGCAACCATTATCATGCCTTTTATATTTGGGCTGTTAAGTAGAATACTTGAGACGTAAGTATTTGCGTTGTGCTTTATGTGCTTGCTAAGACTTGCAAAACACACGATTAGAATGTAAAGAAGGCGAAATACTTACTGGATCCGGGCGATAGGCATCTTGTCCAGTTCCCGGCACATCTCCAACTTGGCCTGGTTGCGCACCTGATTATACTGGTGCAGAGTCGAGTTGTGCATAAAGTTGGCCTTGCTTGCCTCGCTGAGCTTTTTAGCCTGGCGCTCCCGCTGCCTTCTCCGCGGGTCATGCATGGGGGCCTACAACTTTCGGTTCAAAATCAGCGAGCCGCTTTCCTGTCATGTTTCAGATTACTCACGCGCAGCGACTTGATTAGAAAAGTCCGGATGCCGTGCTTCTGCAGTACTGGGTCCTCGCGAGCTTTCTCAGTGCCATCCTCAAAGAAGTACTCGCCGTCGAGCAGGGCCAGCGTCTTCTGGCTCACATGCACCCTTCCGGTGGCCCCGGTGGACTCCAGCCGGTTGGCTATGTCTACGTCCTTTGACCAAATGTCGAACTGCCACTTGGAAGCTCCTATCACACCAGATAGCACGTCCCCGGAGTGCACACCGATTCGCATGTCGATGTTCAAGTGCCGTTTTTCCCTGCCAAACAAACAATGTGACTGAATTGAAAACGCTAATTACATCGTTTCATTAGGCAAATATTTGGTATTAATAAGAGATATATACGGTTATCAATCAAGTGGCGGCCAACATCAGCTAAAAGCTTTGACATCACTGCCAAATATGAGCAACTAATTTAATAAAATTTAAGACTAGAGCTGCAATTCATCAACAAACAAACGGTTTATCTTTATCACCAAAAGCTTGACCCTTTAAAATAGGTTTTGGCCACCAAGCAGAGTACCCACCTAACGTCGCGAATGTCCTTGATCATACGTAGGCCCAAGTCAACGCAACACTTGGCGTGGTCGGCGTTCGGGTTGGCCAGACCGGCGACGCAGTAGTAGCAGTCGCCCAAGAACTTAATGCGCAGGACGTTGTACTCCTCGCTAGCGATGTCGAAACGCACGAAGAGATCGTGCAGCGCCTCCACCAGCTTCTTTACATCCAGCGTGGTGGTAAGGTGGGTGTAGTTGACCACGTCGGCGTACAGCACGGTCACGTCCTCGTGGGGCTCAATAAACAGCGTCCTGTGTATGGGAGTTCGAAGTCACTCCAAAGGTTCTGAACGAATTGAAATCATCAAGGATACTTACCCGTGATCCGGTTGGCGCCAGCGTCGTAGTGTCTGGCTGTCAGCACTGTGACGCAGGTCCACCTGAGAACGGTGTTGGTGCTGCTGCTTGGAGCGCTCGATGCGGTTCTTTACGTCCTCCTGCAACCTGTCGGCGATCTGGGCGGGCAGGATGCTGAGCAGAAGGCTGCGCTCCTGGTCGCGGGCGTAGCGCAGCAGCAGGTTCTCCTCCACATACTGCCGCCTGTCTAGGAAGGTGGTACGCAGCGCAATGTCTCGCATCAGGCGGAAGAAGACGCCCAGCAGGTTGACGCAGCTCAAGTATATGGCCTCGTTGAGAATACTGTGCATCTGATTGTCTTCCTTGCCGGTGATCACAAAGCTGTAGTTTATAATGTAGCAAAGAGTGACCGCCGACCCCAGCACGAAAGGCTGCAGCAGGTACGGCACCGGCATGAACATATAAATGGCGTATAGAGAGTATGCGTCGTAGATGGGGTTCAGGATATCGTTGTGACTGGTCGCGTGGTAGACATTGAGTCCGATGTCCATTAGCACCATCACACAGACCGCCAGCCAGGAGGAGGCGTATATCACCCAGCCGTGCTTGCTGACCAGCTCGCTACGAAAGTTCACCGAAAGCACTAACCAGATGATGAAGCCCGAGCACAGGTAGGCCACCATGTCCACATACACGTACGTAAGTTCCGGCGTGGTAAGCAGCAGCAGCGTGTGGATCACGGTCACCGCCACGTGGATGAAGATGAATAGCGATAGGTAGCCGACGCGCAGTCGCCGCATGTACAGGTCGTAAGACTCCTCCAGCTCTAGGTTGCGACATTTTCGCTGTGGGATTGGAAGAACTTTCATTTTTATTCAATTTTGGCTATCGGAAAATTAACAAAGAAATGAACAATATATTTGAATATATACTTATTATATCATATTAAATCGTTCATTTATGCGCGACACTCTTCTTTTAAGGAGAGGTCAACCGGATAAACCTTATTTCATAGAAGATTTTGAATAATGCGCATATATACGCGAACATACACCACAAATCATTGAAAAAGTTGCAGCTGTCTGCAGGAACATTTACTCCTTTAATCCCGAATCAATACTGAACTAGAACTCCAAAAGTTTGAACAAACACAAAAAATAAATGATTTCTTAAAGTGAAATTTGTTTATACGCAGCTGGCGCACTCACCACCAGATACGTCCACTCCCAGTTCTTCTCGTTCTGCGACTGTTCGTTAGATCTATTCAGACCGAGCGGGTTGCTTTGGTTGGACTCGATGGCCGAGTCAAAGAAGGAGTTCATGGTGGCGCTTGGGGTAAGCCTTGACGGTTAGAGGTACAGGAAGCCGGGTTCAATGGTTCTCCCGGGGGGGCATTTTCGGGAGAAGTCCACAATCCCACCGCTGGCTGCCTGGCTATAAATCGCGGTATTATCAGATCAACCAATTAGCCAAAACGGAGTACCAGCGCTGACAGCAAGACCACAAACAACAGCAGAGCCCCCCAATAACCATTGAATCCCTCAATTGGCTGGCGGCTTCCGCTTATCAGCAGCGAAACCTCCCCGATTTTGGAGTTCCAATTTGTTGCTATTCCGTATTCCTCACAGTTCACAGTATTCGCACTGACGTTGCTGGTGGAGGAACAGCAGCTAATTTAGCAATTTGTCTAATGTGTCGTTGATAGTGTGCTAATGGTTTGTAAATCACTCATGCTATAAAGTCCGTGTGTGCATTATCAGCTGCATAGGCAGCGGCAGGATCGCGGACACAATTTTTTTAATTTATAGCCCTTGCACGTAGCCTGCACTTGAGGTGAGCCCTGTTAGGCAATTTACTTTCGCTGGCCAATAAAGTACGATAATAATTAATGAAAAATTAGCACCACTTAAGCGCGTAGCGCTCCGACAAGCCAATTCACTGCGGAAAGGTATCACAAATTACTATTGTTTTTGGTTTCGTTGTTGCTGTTGCTGTTGCTGTTGCGCTTGCTCTTGTTGAGGTGCGATAAGCGCGCGCCCCGATTCGATTTCGACTTCAACGGCGTTCCCTGCCTTTCTGCCCGTCTTCCAGTCGCTCGATGGGTGCTCGATGATATATGGAGAGCACCTTCGCACCTTTACAACTTCTTTGCACAGTACTCGCCCGACCGACCCGGGAACTCCGATCCAAACGAATCGCCGCAAGCAACTGAGCCGGAGTGCACAGCACACCTGTCTGCGTCGAATCGCTCACCTTTCGGATTCGGATTCCGATTCGGATTCGAATCGGATCCGCTTGGCTTATCAGTGCGAAGGAAAGTGTTTACCGAGCCGATTGATGGAGGGTGAGAGAGCATTATTGGTGCGTGGGTAGGAACCCATTTAATACTCCTAAAAACAAAATCTCAAATAAAATTTAAATTTCGGGCGCCTTTTTTATCAAGGACCTCTAGCGGTTGGTAGTGGAAGCATCATTTGTGGCAGCCCTGGATTTGCAGCCGATATAACAATATGTACCTAAAAGTTGTTTACGTTTTGAGGGATGTAATGTTAAAGTAATGTTAAGGTTGCATTAACAATTATCGTATTCAACGAAACGGAGTATAAAATGCGTTAGATTTAATGTGGGTATCGGCGTAAGTATTCGATAGTTGCCCACATTGCAATCGATAGATCTATTGCCAGTCACCCAGCTCTAGCACCTTCGAAGATAAAAAATAGAATAAAAAAATATAAATAAAAATATAAAATATAAATAAAAAAAATATTGTTTTCCCGAGGTACGATTATTCGAGCCAGGTCCCTGCTGCCTGAAAAGAGGAGCCGGGTAAATAATCAAGGCATCTCCTCAGGCAGGCAGAGTCGCGGAAACCTAAGAACTCCTCACACAACGCACATAACGCCTCGCTCTTGCACTTGGGCCGGAGATGTCGGCTTTCACGGAGTCGGCGCTGCTGAAGAAGCTGGCGGAGCTGAACAGCAGCCAGCAGTCGATCCAGACACTGTCCTTATGGCTCATCCACCACCGCAAGCACAGCGCGGCAATCGTAAAGACCTGGCAGAGGGAGCTGGAGAATGGTAAGTGCCCCCTCGCCCCCTCCTCCAAGTTGCCGAACCGAACCGAACCGAACCGAACCGAACATTGATGGCAATCTCAATCCAAACACAGTTCCGGAGGCTAAGAAACTCACGTTCATGTACCTGGCCAACGACGTAATCCAGAACAGCAAAAAGAAGGGCCCCGAATACGGCAAGGAGTTTAGCCACGTGCTGGGCAAGGTGTTCGCTCACATCGGCGAGAAGTGCAGCTCGGACAAGCTCCTGGGCAGCCTGGGGCGTATCCTCAACATTTGGCTAGAGCGCGGGGTCTACGATCCCAAGGCTATCGGCGAGTGGCGGACGCGACTGCACCGGGAGACGGCGGCTGGAGGGGGGTCAGATGCCGGCGGAGGAAGCAGCAACAGCGGCGAGGCGGAGAAGCCCGAGAAGGAATCGCGGGAACACAGGCCAGAGAAGTCCGAGCGGCGGGAGAAGCGCAAGCACGAGGAGCGGCACAGCAAGTCGAAACGACCACGGCAGCACCACAGCCACAACCATCAACCGCAGCAGCAGACCGGCGGCAATGGGGCTGGGAACTCTGCGGAGGCAGTTGCCGCAACGGATGGCGTTGATGGCGAGGTGGAAAACGGACACACTCCTCCGTATCTGCCCCTGGGGGAGCCCCCCGAGCCGGAGGAGCTGATGAAGGCCCTGAACAACATCGAGAACTCTGCGTCGAGCGATGCCGTGGTGCGGGAGCGCATTGCCAAGCTTCCCCCGGAAATATCCGAGATCAGCTGCATCAGCAAGCTCGAGGACAAGGACAAGGCCAAGGCGCTGGCCAATCAGGTTCGTCTGAATACGCATCGATAATCGAATTCTCACTTAATCCAACGGCATTTTTGTGGCAGGTCAACGAGGCGGTGGACCTGCTAAACGATTACAACGCCCGCTTGGCCGCTGAGATGGAGGAGCGCAGCAAACTGGCCACCATGCTGCGCGACTTTCAGGCAGAACAGAAGGAATTACTCACCCAGGCTGAACAACGGCTCGATGTACGTTTCCTGTTTCTTTCTGTGCTTAGATAATAGCTACCCATAGTCTGCAACAGAACTAATTAAAATCTATAAAACTGCATGTCCCAAACGACTTTCGCTTTTGTTATTATTTTCTTTTCTGTTCACGGTCATAACTAAATTGTCAAACAAAAAAAAATACCGTGCAAATGGGTAAACGTTGTCTAGCATTTATAAAAAGTAAATATACTCTTGGTTTTCTTTGTTGCTCTAATTGTTTCAAATGCATTTGTTCCAGGAACACAAGAAGAAGTTGGCCAAGATGCTGGGCCTGCAGAAAGAGATCCACGACCACCTCTCTAACCTCCCGGACCTAACTCAGCTGCCCGATGTGACCGGTGGGCTGGCACCGCTGCCCTCTGCCGGTGACCTTTTCAACGCCCTTCACTGACAACGCCTCAAAAGCACCCACTGAGCAATCACAAGTCAAGTCTAAAGTTTAGCACACAGTATCCAAGGAATATTTGCAAGTTGCCCTAATTATTTTATGCGATTTTTACCCCGTCTGCTACTGTCATTGCTGACTCTAATCAATTATACAACTAATAGAATATGTAATTATTTGCAAGCGATTCAAATGAATTCGTTTTATGACTTTGTTTTATGGTGCATGCTTTGTGTTTAGTGCATTACGTAGTTGGCCGATCCCTGCCACTTTTCGGTGAAGCTTATGATGTCGGCGATGCCGCTGCCCGGGGACATTTTGACGGCCACCGAGAACTTGCTCCACACATCCCGGTTGACCTGCCTGTCCGAGCTCTGGAAGGTCACCGGCTGGCGCCCTCGCACCGGAAAGCCACTGAGCAGGCAAGCGACGTCTCCGCTACCCAGACTGGACTCGTACAGGCCGCGATCATCGGTGGGCAGTTGCTGGTCTACCTGTTGGTCCATGCTTACAGCGAGCACCCACTCGCGCACCTCCTCATGCAGCCCAGGATCGTTCTTTAGATGAATGTCTTCCGGCAGGGGTACGGAGCTGGGAAAATCAGTGCTAGCCAGGTCGGAGTGGTCCACCAGTTGGCCCGACCCTTCCTCGATGGCTTCGCATACGTCCAAATAGTGGTTGAGCATTACGAAGGCTTCGGACTCCCGTCCTGCCTGGCGCAGGTCCATGCCCGCCTCATAGAACCCCTTGTCCACCGGCAGCAGGTCCGTGTGTCGGAGAAGGGCTAAGGACAGGCGCAAGGCTACAGGCTGAAGAGCCTGTACCTCCTTACAAGCGGCTCGGGTCGCGTAGTAGTGAGCGATCAGAAGAAACCTCTCCATGTTTGTTTGGAACGGAGACAAGTGTATCTGCTCCGTGGTTCCTGCTCCAGATCCTTTCAGGGCCTGCATCAATCGAAAAAGGAAGTCGCGCAGCTTACGCCACAGGGACCCACCCTCCGACTGCTCCTCCCGCAGCGCCAAGCAGTCTAGCACGATCCTAGTGTAGATATTAAAGTGCGCCTCGATCGGCGGGGCTCCGTAGCTCAAGTATAGTCCTAGTGCGGTAGTGCAGTTGCCCTCGCGGATCAGCTGGGCGGCATACACGGCCACGTACTTTTGTAAGATTGCCGGGTTGAGCTGTTTGGCTTTCTCCAGGCACCGCACCCACTGGCCCTGCTCCGCGAGGAGATCCAGCGCCGATATAACATCGATGTCTGCCAGCTGCTCAATGTTCCCCTCGTTCTTCAGCGAGGACTTCTGCTGCTGCTCCACGTAGGCCAGTAGCTGCAGGTCCGGGTCGATTTCCTTTGCCAGGCGGCGTGCCTTGCTCCACTGCTCCGTACGGATGAACACATCCACGGCCTGCTTAGGCATTTCCGCTGCCAGATATAACTGGGCTGCCGGTCCGATTTGCTTGACAGCCAGCAATCGTGGCCCCAGCGCCTGGGCCAGCTCCTGCGCGTCTTGGCCTTCCAGAAACTGGTTGCAGATTTCGGCAGCGCGCAGCAGGGCGCGCTCAAGAGTGGCCGCGTCCTCGGCGTTGGAGCTGTCGATTTGCATCAGGCACTCTGCCGCCTTGCGGAACTGCTCCTTTTTGGCGAACTCAGCGGCTTTTTGCAGATACGCCCTAGAAATGGAGGCAGAGTCCTCGCTGGCTTGCGCCTGGGCTTGTCCCCGCTGGATCTGAGCCTGCAGCCGACGCAAGTCGTTCAGCGCCGCCGGATAATGCTCCTCGGCAATGCGCAAAGCGTCCTCGTAGAGCGACTCCTGTTTGTAGTGCTCCACAATCAGGTCCGCTCGCTGGGCTCGCAGCAGCAGCGCCTCGTAGTCCTTGTAGTTTCGGGTCTCCAATGCGGCCGAAGCCTGGCCGATTAGGACCTCGCTCACAGCTTCGGGTAGATGCTGGTCGGCCACGTTAAGGGCCGCCTGCCAGTCGCCCGCATGTTGGTACATCAAGATGGCCTCGCGGGGCTTGTGCGCCTTCAGGAACTCTACTTCAGCTGCCTCGAACTTACCCTCGTCTTCGAGCGACATGGCAATCTTTAGGTGCACCTCGTCCGTGGGCTTGCCAGCGAACCGGCACAACTCCATGGCGAACTCAAATTGACCGGAGTCACAGGCAAATCCCACGGCTGTGTCCAGCAAGCCCAGTTTGCTTAACAACCGTACAGCGCTCTCCGTCGGCATCGACTTGGCCCACATATAGGCCACCTGCTGGCTGGCTCCCTCGGTGCCCTTCTGCTTGGCAACGCGGTAGCCGTCTTCCCAGCGCCCTGTCGAGCAGTACATGTGCACGGCGGACTTCCAGTCCCCAGAGGCCACAAAGTGCAGCTCCGCGTTCTTTAGCTTTCCCCGTGACTCCAGCTGGCGCGCCAGGTGCAGGTGTGTGCTATCGAGCAGGTCCTTGTGGTGGCGCTCTACTAGCCGGATCATAGAGTCATAAAGTTCCCGGCGCTTGTACATGGCAATGGCCAGGTCCGGCTCGTTAACGGCTATCAGCACTTTCTCCGCATCCCGGTACTTGCCCTGCTCCTCTAACGTGGCCGCCAGCTGCACGAATAGCTCGCGCGACTGCTCCGCCTTTAGGTACTTTTCGCCGATGACATATGCCCTCTCCCACTTTCCGTGGCGGTTCAGCAGCTCGATGGCGTCCTTGTGTAGATTCGCCCGGACTAGCATATCCTCGGCGGCATCCAGATCCCCGGCAAATGCTAGATGCTTGGCCAGATCTAGAGCATAGCGCTGGATGAGCTCCGGCTCGTCCAACACCTTGGCTATTTGGACCGCTTTGCGCCACTGCTTGGATCCCACGGCCGCTTCCAGCGCCTTTTGTGTAGCTCCCGCCTCGATGTAATGATTGATGGAGGCGTCAAGCTGCTTGCGCGCCACTAACCAGTCGCCCCACTCTTCCTCCAAAGCCGTCACTTCCTGTGGGGCCACCACACGTCCCAGCTCCAGGGCCCGGGCATACACGCCTCCCTTGCGGTAGAGGGCCAGCGCCGCCTCCGGGCGCGAAAGCCGGTGCGCAATATCCCCGGCCAACTCGTACAGCTCTGAGTGCACTAGTCCCTCGGTTACCTGCATCATTAGCTGCTCGTCATGGAGCAGATGAGGTGTTTTCAGCGCAAGGCGCGCAGCCCTGGCCGGCTTATGGGCCTTTATGTAGAGCGACATGGCCTGCTGGAGGTCTCCCTGCTCCTCGAGAACCTGCCCAGCCTTCTCCTGCTGTTCGCTACTGATCAGATAATCCATGTGCTGCTCCTTCAGCTCCGCTATCTTGGCGTAACCCCGCCTCTCCGCCAGCACAACTGCCTCATCCCACATGCCCAACTGCTGGTACATACTCAGGGCGGCCTCGATGTTACCCTGCTCCAGGTATATTCGCTCGGCGGTACGCAGATCCGACGCTAGAAGAGCCATCTTGGCGCGCACCTCCGGACAGAGAATGCCCGGTGAGCCGGTGGACTGTTCAAACTTGTCCGCCTGCTGGATCATTTCGGCCAGGTAGTACGCCTTCGATATGGTACCCAAGGCGGCGTAGCAGCGCTGGGCCACCCGCAAATTGCCGTCTTCAAGCGAGATTAGGGCCAGGTTATGCCACATAGCTTTGGCTGCGGGCTTATCGCCCAACGACTCCAAAAAGTGCACTGCTCGACCGTAGTCGTTATCATTTACCGCCGTGCCAAACTCAACGAGGCCCTCGTCCAACTGATAGCTATGCTCGCTGGGTCCGTCCTGGGACCGAACTACCGTGTGACCCTACGGGTTATAAACGGACTTCAATGTAAATACCAAGAAAGGTTTTACAGCTATTAAATTTAACTCACATTCTCGCGCAGAACCTCAATTGCCTCTCCGCGAACGCTCTGTAAAGTAACATGCTCGGGCAGATCGATGTTGTACCAGATGGCGAGGTTAGAGTTGCTCTGGGCCACTACGACATCGCTCTGGGGCACCCACTGAACAAAGGAGATGTTGCTAAGCAGGGTCTGCTTTTTGCCCGTGTAGTTGTCCACCAGGGTGAGGCGCAGTTTTTTATCGCGAAAGAGTAGCTTGTGCGCGGTCTCGCTTAGCTCCAGCCAGTCGATCTTGGTCTCATGGCTTATCTGGCCTGCCGTCATCCGGTTCATCAGGTCCACAACACATATGGTCTTGGCATCCAGCAGAAAGGCCAGCTTCTTGTTCTCCCGGCCGTTGCCCCGTTCGTTCAAACGCACGGAAATAACGTGTGGATTCACGAACTCCGTGCGCACGGAACCCAGGATGCAGTTGTCGCCGTACTCCACCAGGCTTAGCTCACCCACGTTGAACACGAGGCATACGTTGGGGTTTTCAAAATAGAAACGTTCGTGGTGGCCAGAGGCCGTCCAGGGGACTTCGCTGCTTAGGTTCCTGGTCAGGTCACATAGGATGAGGGACTCCTCGGTACGCGCTACCAGATAGTTGTCACGACCCATGATCCGGACATCGTCTATTTCCAGACCCAGCTGGGACTCGATAGTCAGATGCTGGGAAGGCTCGGTAAGGGAGCGCACCAGCAGCTGGCTGGGGGCCACAAAGATAAGCTCGAACTTGTCCTGCCACACGCTACGCCGTAGAACGGACTCGAACATAAGAACCGCCCCGCTAACGGATCCCAGCGCTAATCTGGCGCCGTCACGTCGCCACAATAACGCGGTGATTGTGTACAGGCAGGAAACATCCTTGCTGGCGCTTTCGCTCCACGCCCCCTGCCGCGGACTCCAGGCGAAGATGCGGATGCGGTCGAAGCTGCCAAAGGCCACAGCCTGCCCATTGGGACTGCAGGCGGCCACAGTGAACTCACGCTCACCCTCGGTCCGCGAGTGGTCGAAGGTGCGCAGCTGGCGACCCTGTAAGGGGGGAGGATGTACTCACGGTATGACATCTTAAATCTTTGTTAGCTGCAAACCATGTTATCGTAAAAAACAATCCGCTGATCACAGCCGCCTGCACAGAAACCGCCATGGGGCCAGGCCAGTGCAAACGGGGGAACCGGGTGCTGCACCACGCGACCCAGTGGCTCCGTAGCATCATCCGTCATGTGGTAGCGTATAATGGTGCCGTCGTTGTGGCCGCTGAGGAATCCGGTGCCCTTGGTGTTTGCCGCCAGCGAGATGCAAATGCTATCGCCGCAGTAGAGGCTCTGCGACTTATTGTTTCTGCTATGCAGCGCTCGGATCTTGCCGTCCTCGAGTCCTGAGCGACATGTTTAGCAAATGGAAGTTGGAGGGTTAGCGTTAATAAGTCCAAAATAACGATGCTAGTGCTTTACCAGCGATTATCGACCCAGAGGAAAGCCATAACAGAGCAGTCACCGCACTGGGCTGCGGGAACTTGTTGCAAATGACCTTTTTGTCGTTCCAGGATTCGCCCAGCTTGTACACGTAGACTATGCTGTCGCTTTGCCCCACCGCCAGTTTGGTAGAGTCCGGGCTAAAAGCCAGTCCCCGGATGACGTACGAGTTCTTTCCGTTTGCCGGATTCGAAGGCTTAGTGCTAAACTTGTCCCGCCTCTCGCCCGCGTCATCGTAGAGCAGGATATGCCGATCGGCGGAGGCAATGGCCAATTTTTGTTGATTTGGAGACCAGGCCAGACCAGCAATTCGCTGGATCTGTTCCTATTAATCGAAATATATGCAACTCTGTAGCATGGGATTCAGATTACTCGTATTTATATTATTCCCAAGGTTACAATTGAAGAGTTATGTCCAATGATGTTGGCCCATATCTTACCTGCCCCTCTATCAAGGTTCGCAGGTATTTTAACTGCATTTTTCAGTTTAAATTTTATCTTTGAACCTTATTTATCCGAAGCGAAAATTGTTAATTTTTCGTCAAGTTTTTCCTTTGTTGTGGTTTGTGTCAGTTGTTGTGGCAACCGGAAACCAGGCAACCACTCACCCACCCCCTGTTTCTATAGTCTTCCACATCCCACCCCACGTTACCACTTTGCGGTGCCGCTGTCCGGGTGTGTTGTCTATTTGGTTGGCGCTTCCGCTTTGCCCTGCCATTCTAAATAAATGCCTTTGTTGTGAGATGCAGCAGGTGCCGGGGCTGGCGCATGATGGGGCAGGATGTGGATCTGCGCACGGGAAGCGCTATGGGTGGCTGTGGCGGGTAGCCCACAAAGCTGTTGCGTTCTCTGCAGACAGCGTGGCCCATTCGCAGTTGCCCTAGTCCTTTGACGTGCCATCTTCGAGGCGAAAGTGCGCATGTCCTGCAGCAGGAAACTGTCGCGGCAGCCGAGAGACCTATTCATACAGGTGTGCTAGCGACGGCGGCCAAGGCGCATGTCCTCGGGGGAGCGAGCGTGCGAAATAGGTCTAAATCAGCCCTCTATGGGGTGTTTATTTTGAAATTTTTGGAATATAACAGTTTTATAGCTAACATTTCGGTCGCCTTCCGTATAAGAAGCAGTGATTCGGAAGCTGGTCCCAATGATGTCCTCTTCGGATTCAACATTTTCTGAGACTATAGCGGGTTTGAATTCTAAAAATGTAACTCAATTGTGACAATACATTATTTTATATTCCGAATTTTTAAATAGGTCGCCATAAAATATTCAAAGACATGTTTTAACACGTCGCTCTGTGGGTTTTTATTATCAAACTGCTTACTTTCCAATGCACTCAAGGACATCATATCAATGAAACTACTTGTTACTTGATTGGTTTGAAACTGCTTGCTTTGAAATACAAAACGTATAAACAGCTTTTTTTACGTTTCGCTTCTTTAAAGCAGCTTTTACTCCTCCTAGGAAGCTTTTCGGAGTCCCGGAAAAACTTTCACCAAAATTTCCCCAACCAAGCTCTCAGTAAAATCTCTTCTTCTTGTCCGACAATTTTCTCTCTGCTTGTCCGTCGGTCGTGCTCGTGAGTTTTCCGACTGCGCAACGTATGGTTCGGCTGGCTGGCCAAAGTCGTTTGCTGTAGCAGCAGGAAGCAGGATAAGGCCGCAGCTGATTATTTTATTCAATGGCACACGGAGCGGGCTAATGTATGGGCCAACGCATTGTTGCAGGTCAAAGCGAGCAATTCAGTCTGGGCAGGCTCCTTTGCCTCAAGCTCCGTTGTCCTGGGTCTTTGTGTCCTCTTTGGCCATGTTTGTGGTCTTTTGCGGAGCTACTCAGTGCTACTTTACTTTGTCCTTTGTATGCCAGTGCCAGTGCCAGGGCATGTGCCTGTGCCTGTGCCTGTGCCTGGCGTCCCTCTTTAATGAGTTTCATTAATTAAAGCTACTTTGTTGGCGCTGCTTGTTCTTCCAGCACTGTGATGTATGTATATGAATGTACGAGTATATTTCTGTCATGTGTGCGCCAGCTTGCGAGTGTGCATGAGTAAACATGCAACATGAATTTTGTCCTTGACTTTTAATGGGTTTATGACAATAGGGCTTCCCCCCTGGAATCGCTGAAAATGTGCGGCGTGCTCTCAGATGTGTTCCAACAAACAGTTGCGGTTATGAAATTGTGACTTCAGGCAGTTTAACCTTCGTGCTTATCCTATCATATGTTCAATCCCCTTTCCCACTACTTAACTTTAAAACACTTATCGCAGAGTGCTTAAATCACTTTACCGATTAAGTTGGATCCACTTAATATAACTATAATTTCTCAGCAGGGACAATACTATTGCTCTGTACTCAGGTGTTGGGGATAAGCGCGTGTGTGTCTGATGCCTTGGTAAAAGAGTTGTTAAAGCGAACGTCTGCCGGAAGCTCTTGTGGGTGCCATTTTGGTTCATGTTCCATGCGACGCACGCCATTTTTATCTCAGTTCCTTTTGGTCTGACCTAAAACATCTCTAGACTTTTGTCTCTTAAAACTTCGCTGCTTCCCTAAAGGCTTCCTTGTGCTGACACTTGCTTCCACGGCACCACTACCGCCGTTTTTGGGTTTACTCTTCCGGTATGTCATTGTTTCTACCCCTTTCCCCTTTTGATATTGCTTCTGTGGCGTTGTGGCTAGCGCTGCGACTTTCCACCACATCCGCATAACTTCGGTCCCCCTGAATTTGTCGTCTTTCCGAGGATATTTCCTCGAGCTGAATTTCAGCGCTTAAATATTCACGATTAGTAGTACTTTTCTGTGTGTTGCTTCATTTGGGAATTTTTGTTACAGAAAAAGTGTTATATTCGAATTATTTCTAATTGAAGTCTAACCACGCGCTCAATTGGTTAAGCCAGCTCTGGCAACCGAAAGTCTGCGCTAATTCAGCTTAGAGGCAACAATCTGGTTAAAACTCTGACAGCCGCAGCTCAAATCTGGGCATTAGCGGTCTCCCACTTTTTTAGAGAGCCCGACGAAAGCGAAAACCAAAACTTTTTCTTCAGTTTTGGGTCACACACCCTGAAGCCCAAGCCCACCCACCCGGAGTCTCTCAGGAATTCCCTAGACCGTGCGTAGAAACTGCAACAAACTCGGAAAGTACGAGCGGGCAGGGTGAAAAAACAGCAGCAGTAAAGTGTGGCAAGTTTGAGTCGATAGGGAGCAATAGGGGTGACGGATCTAGGAAACCAGTACTACCACTCCCATGCATTATGAATAACATTTTTAAATTACCTTCCGGTCAGCGAAGATTCTCGCCAGTTCTTTAACAGGTCTAGCAGGTGATTTTATATAAAAATAAAACTATACAATTCATGACCTTACGCCACGAATTACCACAAGTTGTGCTACAGGCTACAATTAGGGTTGGTCCGTTAAGTTGGATTTCTCACCAACAGTTTTTAAAATGGAACCTAACTTAATTTTAATAAACATTAGAATAGAAGTATATTTTTCTTCTTTTTCCGCCAAATGGCACGCAATGCCCGCTCTATACAAATTATATATAATTATGCGCTGCTAACGTGCAATCAAAGCGATTGCCATAACGATAATGGTGCTTCGAAAAGGAGGCAAATGAGGAGCCTAGGTCAATCATTTAACAAGCCCCGAGGGAGGCAGGACAGTGTAAGCAGGCAGAACATAAAAATACAAAAGGAGGTGCGCCGGCTGTCTTCCCTCCGCCCGTCGCCGTCCCTGTCACGGCAAGGAGAAATCATAATAATGTACATAAATGTCTACATCTGGCCATTATAACGCAGAGGGATAGCAACAGGGCTCTGAGCTGGAAACATTCCGCCTGCTGCCGGAATAATGAAATCAAAATATGCCTCATGCCACCTGGAATCTGGCCTCGATTTGGCTTTCACATTTTAGCTCTTGCTTAGGAATAGTACGTGTGGGGAACAATTTACGTTAAAAATTGGCACAACAATCGCAAAATAATCACCTTGGAGAGCTTGAGAATTGCGTTCTAGGGACTGCAGATGGACTGGTTTCGCTCAAGTGATTTTTTTTTTGCAAATGTAGTGGCAATGCCCGCTTGGCCAGTCAGACAAAAGCATTAAAACTGCACCCATGACCGGAGGTGCAGTTTCTCACATCTCCTGCACACACCCGGACACCCGGAAAACGGAGACATCGCTCAGATAGCTCACGGGCATCATTTGAGCAGCTGCACGTGGGTACAAGCTCTTTAGGCAAATGAAATGTGGCACAATGAACTTGCCGGCTCGGTTCTTTGGCCCTCTTGGCTTTGGCCCGGCGGCCCAGTCATAATTTTCCAAAAGAGAAAGATAGATGGCCAGCCAAAAAGGCAGCGCTTGTACTCGAATTTTCTGTTATCTCTGGGTGGCCTCAAAATTTTCACAAGCTCCGAGCACAAGGGCCCAAGCTCTACGGCAAAGGCCAAAGTTTTGCAATTAAGCGATTAGAAACGACCGCGGGTCAGGGTTTCTTTTCGGCAATTAAAGCTGAAATGAAAACCAGGAATGGGGAATTGCTTGAACCCGCAACATTTCTACTTGTCTCGATTGCTATGCAATAACATTCCCCAATATTCATAACCGCAATGTGGCACAGTCGTTTCGTTGTCCAACAAACACTAGCCCAAACAATTGACCAAAAAAATAACATAAAAACCAAACCAAACCGAGCACAGTCAAAGGACGAACAAACCCTTCCGAAGGGCGTTGGGGGAGTGCAGAGAGGAAAATAGCTTTCTGTTCGAACTTTCACTGAAAAGGGGATGTAAGAAAGTCCATTTGGTAATGGGAATATCTTCTTGTAACTGGATGAAGCATTTTCTCAAGTGTACTCCTCTCGCCGTGCATAAATAGTGTTTGTGAGCGTTATTGTCGCAGTCGCGTTCCGGCCTGGCTGCTTTCGGCTTTCGGCAAACAGTCAGCGAAGCCAGCATCAGCGTCTGACTCGGCGAGGACTATTAGCCAAAAGGCCTGCCAAATAAAAGGGAAACATTTGTAGCAACACAAAATGTGGCCCTACACGGGCGGTTGTGTGTCGCTGCTTTATGTCGCGATGTCAGCACGAACACTTTACGTTTCACATTTTCCAGTCCAGTGAACATATCTCTGCAACCTGCATACATATATACATACGCATGTATACAAATATATTTATAAAAATACATATATAATATATGTATGTATACAGTAAACACCCACATAGAGAGAAAGATTCGCTGTTCGAGTTTCGTTTGCCGTTTTCTTTATGCAAATTAGCCTTCAGTCAGTTGGATTTTTTCCACGCCCTACTGCCGCTGTTGCTTTTGCATAAATTTTAAATTTCTGCCTTTATTCCTTCTGCTCTCTGCCGCAGTTGCCGGGTCGTATTTATTTTGAAGCATACTTTTATGGGCGCTGGCTGTGACAACTTCTGCGATACGGGAGGAGTCTTCCCTGTCTGGGGCTTATTTATGCACTAACATTAAGAATTATTAACTTTGATAACTTATTGCACTACGACCCCGGTCTCCGTCCCGTCGTCCGCTCTATTCTTTACATTTTGATTCCGTACATGTGCGGAAATTTTATGTGACACTTGAGAGATTTATGTTCGGCGAGCTGAACCAACCAAAACTCGGTGTGGCAGCTACTTGGGGGCGTGGCGTACCTTTGAGTTTAAAAAATTCCCAAGCAAAAATGCCAAACACGTCCACGACACGCCCTGAAGTCCGAACTTAAATTTCGAACTTGGTCTGAGATATAACGAAACGCTCGTTCATATAAATCCTACGCACCTCGCTCTTAAGGACTTTGCATTCAAGTTGTTGCTCCGCAAGAGCGCTAAATAATTCTACATTTCCACAGCCGATCTGCCATATTTGAACACATTTAATCCAATTCATTTAATTGGAGTGCCGGCTGAGCAAACAAACAGCAAGGATAGCACGACCCTCAATGGGAGCGAAATTAATTTACAGATTTGTTTGTCGTCGCCGTCCGGGTGTCACGTGGTCGGAGGCCCACCTTCGCTCCGTTGACATTTATTTGCTCGGCAGAAGTTATAGTTCACCTTTGAAACAAGCTTACAAGTCATCCAATTTAAGCCAATTTGCAGCGCGAACAGGACGCTGGAAATTAGATCCGCGTGCTGGTTTTTAATTACTCTCCGAACGAGCAAAAGTCCACACAGCTCGGACCACCGCCCACAAGCCAATCAATCTAATTCGCCTGTCAGCGGAGGCCATAAATTAAACGCTGGCAATCTTGTGCATTTGCTAGCTAAAACCAGAGGGCCCGCATTTTGAAATTCATGAAAGGGATGTCCGCTTTTCAATTAAATGCCCATTGACATTGAATGACAAACTGGCTGACTGGGAGCCTAAAATTGTTGGGCCATAGTTAATTAATTAATAATTGTGTTTACAATAGTATTCGGGGTCTATAATTATTGGCGGGAGTTTGTAGAGAATAGAGACAAGAAAATTTAAATCAAATATTCCCTATCTAAGGAAAATTTAAACGTACAAAAATGTTTTTTGTTTGATTGGAAATGTGATCTGGTCCTTGAATCGATTAAAATGCAGAAGCTTGCGGTTGTTTTCTTCTCAATTTACGACATCCCTTAACCACATCACGCATACGCCGCGTGGCCCCGTCTGGACAAAACAATTTCTGTCGCAAGCGAAGGCGAACAATTTGCGGCACGCCCATTGTCAGTGGAGTAGTCCACGTTTTGATTGATGGTTGGTTATGTCGGTTTTATCCGCTGACCCCCTTTCGCCCTTTTTCCTACCCCATTGCCGCTTCTCCCCCTCCCACAAGCTTTTCCCAAAAGGCAGGTCCCAGCGGCTGCTGCATATTGTTTTTTTCCTTTTTCCGAAAAACTAGGGGTCTGGGGATCGGGGGGAGTCCTGGTTTGTGTGTTTTTTCTGGTTATTTGGCCGAAGGGTCATGAATTCGTGATGCGGTCGCCGGACCAACAAATTGAAGTGGCTTTGGGCCGTGGCACACAATGCGCGCTCCAATGCTGCGAGTTTTGAGGATAGTTGCGATCCTAAAAAATAATTGTATGGACTCGCTGCAGTTGTGATATTTGGGACCGGCAAAGCGGGGGCAAAAGTACGTCCAGCGCAGCCTGCTGCCCGCTCTGATTTGACGGATTCTATTAGTCTTTGAAATTATTATTGCGCCTTTGTGCGGATTCAACTGATTGATAAGGTCGTTGGCTGTGTCAAAGGCGGCTGGCAGCCGCAAAAAGTCCTGCCTCGTTGTGCGCATCAACAATAACACGAACCCCATTAATCATACGTATGCATAATGGTTTGTGTCCTACAAGGGCCACGACATTATGGGGCCGAATAGAGCGACGGGCGGCTTTGAGCCACCAGCCAAAAGAACCTAATGTGATGCCGCAAAATATGTTACCGACTGCTGCTGGTCCAACGGGGGGTAGATTTTCACAGGTCAAAGATAGCTGCTGTCCTTTGCCCATTTCAGCCCCGGTTTATCCCACCTACTGGCTAAATATAATCATGTGTCATTGTCGCTGTCGCTGTCACTGTCCCCAGCTCCATCCTCTGCTGTTTGCTAGCATGCCATGCAATAAGTTACCTCCCGTGTAGTGGTCACCTTGGTTGGAATCTTCTTCTGCATGCTTACATTTAATTTACCTCCGCCTCCGCAAGTTTGCCCAACAACCATATCGTGTTCCCCTCCACGCAACCGTGTATCGGGATAATTAAAGGCAGATGTCAGCTGTGGCTCCTCAGTCGAGTTCAGAAGGATCATCCAGCAGCCGCTCGTCGGGGGCAGTGGGCCACCAATTATTTTTGGGTTAGAAAATTTAATTATACACGGAGCACACCTTTTTGGGACCATCAGTCAGCTCGTGTCGCTATGGTTTGAATTGGTTTGGTTTCTGGGGAACTTACCTGGGCATGAATTATGCGTTTTTAATTGCTGACCCCTTCGAAGAATGATCAACGCCCAGCCCGCTTGACCCGACAATATATCTTTCTCTCCCAGAAGGACATGGCTTCATTAAAAAGAGTTCACAACTCGAGTGGGGTGCACTTTAAATTCATCGGATTGCCATAAATTCATTTTGCAATTGCTTCCACTGTTCGACGTTTTGGGAATTGTGCCCTTTTAAGGGCGCACTGAGGGAATATGAATCCATCATTTGGAAAAACCGGCTCGAAAGCCAAAGCTCGCAAGCTGAAAGGGTGCAACATTGGCATTGCATGCAGCATTCTGCGTGCGCCCTCTCTGACAGCTAGCAATGCCATTTTATTTGGATTGCTGGCAATGGAAATTTAAATGTTCCAACGCTAGGTTTAGTCACTGAATTTTTTTGTCGCTCACACCAATTCCTCCTGTATTTAGATATCAGTTGTTTGCGGTTTATTGGGCTTTGCAATGGGATAAGCTTTTGTATCGAATTCCAAACAAATTTTCACATTATACAAACAGCACACGACTAAACAAAGAAGAGTAATTGTGCAAAACCGAGAAATGGAGTTCAACACGCTGGTGCTGCCGGAATGATGTGCATTAGCCAATTTAAATTTTAAATGCCCTGCACTTGTTGTTTACCAATACAGAGGATCCCAGTGCACAACAAAGCGGAGATTGTATTATAAATTTAAGAGCTATTGAATCCAACTTAATGTTCCATATTGAATTCCGTATTCTTTGAGAATCTTCTGTTCGCTCAATTATTCATTTCAAAGCTTACCCATTTTCTGGCATCTCCTGGAATTTACGCCCCATTGCACAGAGTTTATGCGAAACTACTCTTATAAGTGGCAAAGCACTTGCACACACAAATATTCGACTGCGCACAATGGCTAATAAACCTAAAAGTATATATATATATTTTCTCGCTTTTAACAACTTGGTCAGTGGATGGTGTTTAGTAGCCATAATCGTCAATTTGGGAGCACGCGCACGTGAGTGTGTGTTTTGAACTCTTTAGCATCAATATTTTATGTGTTATGCCAACAGATTATGATTTATGGCCCAGCACGGACCTCTCCCCTGGCTCCCTGGAGGTTAAGTGGAAGAATCGAATTGTCTTGGCACTCTTAGAATTCTGAGGCCCGAGGTTAGGGTTTCAAATTCGCAATCTGCTGCCGCGGCCGTGGGGTGTAGAAATTACGTTTGAAAGTGTTTAAGTGGCGCTCGTGCTAAGTAACAAGTTGAAAAATTGCGCTGCTCGCTCGTAAATTTGCTCGGCAAAGTGAAAAGTAATAATATACAGGCATTATAAATGGTTGTGCGTCCTTGAACGTCCTGTTAGCGGGTAGTCAGGTGAGTGGGTAAACAGAGGAGGTGCGTACACAGTCAATAGTCGTCACGGGCGCAGCTGCTTTGGGCGCCCATCTTTTTCTGCCATCATTCAACATTAAATAAGTGCGCGTAAATATAGTAATACAGGGGTACCAATATTTCATAATTTGTGTTATTAAATCCATGTTTCCGAGTACGTTCTCCATGTGCAGTCGCCCAAAAAGGGAACCGAACCAGAACTGCAAACGAAACAGAATCAACTAAGCCGCATCGGATCCGCTTCCCACATATATGCATATGTCCTGCCTGGGTGTGCCAGTGCCAGCAAAGTATTTCAAAAGTAATTCAAGCAAGAAAAAAGTTGGGTAATTGAAAGTTTGCCCATAAAAATTTGTCGCTCTGCGTTTTGGGCACCCACCGCCCAACGCCCAACGCCCAACGCCCACAGCCTTTTCCTTTCTATTTCCCACCCCTTTCATGGCAACTTTTCATTACACACGCCGACCCCGCAGTCGCAATCGCTGTTCCATGCCATTATCTGAAGCACTATTGAGGCGCCCGAAACTAGTTGAAGAGCTTGAAGTGTTTACGTCGATAGGTTTTTTTTTTTATTTAACCTATCCTGGAAATGGCAAAAAAAGGGAATGCATTGCTATGAGGGGCGAAACAGATACACATTAACAATATTTCGAAAACAATAGAGAAATTTCGAATCTTATTTAACAAGAGTTTTGTTCTACCAAAGATTTAACTTTTACAGGGTAGCAGAAATCTGTTATATTTTATGCCGCATTTATTGGCCAGACAAAATGCTCTGCCGCTACTCTTAGTTTGCCTTTTTATGTGGCCGCATAATGATAACGCAAACGTGGTTCCAGTTTAACTGCACTTTCCACTCGTACGAATGGAAGCATTTCCGGCCTCAGAAAGTAAATATATTCTTGATCAGCATCATCAGCCGAGTCGATCTAGCCATGTACGTCCGTCCGTCCGTCGGCCCTTTTGAACACCCAGATTTTGGAGACTATAATAGATAGAGAAAAACTTATTGCATATTCACAATTTTGTGATACCAGTTCAGCAAGAGCTCGTTTAAAAAAAAAAACCCTTGCACCCACCTTGCACCCAATCCGCAAGATTCTATGGCGTCCACAATTTCAACTCCAGAGGCACTAAATTTGGACAATACAATACATTGGTGGAGCCAATATCTATCTGTGTTGCAAAAATCAGCCGGTTACGCCCACTTCCGTCTGCTCAAATGACAAAAATCGTTCTTACTTGCTTTTTTGCTCTTTTTCACACAAGGGCTTTGGCTTATTCCAAGCAGATGCACTCATGAAAGTGTCCTACTGGGCCAGTCCACAAAATTAGTTCACACGACGGAAAACCCACAATTAGTACAGAGAAAAAAACAAATGACATCATAAGTTTTTCACATTTTATATGCGAATTTTCATTTTATAAAACGTTTATTTTTATTTGGTTGTTACAGTCGGATTTAACAAACGGGCGGTAAGACTTACGAGTATTTTTTTATAATGGGGATTAGCGCCAAACCAAACGCATAAAATCTGCTTTTAAGTGAACCGACCGCACAAGGTAATAAATTAGATTTACCAAACTTGATGTGAGAAATGCCACCAAATATTTAACAACAATCAACATGAGCACGAAAAAACTTTGCCACCGCCCAGCAGCAGAGACAACAAGGCAGAGGGAAATCAGAGGGAAAATGAAACGAAACAAAGGAAAACTTTGCCCTTTCGCCGGGTCGGTCTTGTTGTCCTGAGATTCCCCGGCTCGCTGCCCGAAGACGAAAGGTGTCAACAGTGACAAACACTTTTAACTAACCAAGTTTGGCAGGCTTGTGTCGCCGCCGCCTTCTGTGCTTGGGCCGCCTCTTTAGCTGATTGTGTTGATCCGATAGCGGCCATCTGCTTAACCCTAACAAACAAACTTAAAGTGACCCTTGACACTAAACAGAAAGAGTGCCGCTAATGATAAGATTCATGCATAGCGCCGGTAAAATAAAGACATCGTATCCGCCTCCGCAAACATGTCCAGAGGAAACCTGTCCAACGGCTAATCATCGCAATGACAAAACGACTCCAATTCCCCGCCCGCTGCCGAATGGGGCCATCAATTTTACAGCAGCTGGGTCGCAAGGTGGAAACAGGTAAATCAATCACACGCATTATACGATGGCTTTGTTCCGTGAAATATGCTCGCAATCTGAGACTTAGTGCAGCCTTCGGTGAGCTTGAGTTTTCGGGTTTATTTGGGGTTTGGCTTACCATATACTTTTTATGGCTCACATGGTGCTGGGCCGGGCGCTGCTGATTTTTATGTCACTGCGGCTCCCTTATTACTTGTAAGTGGGCGAATGTGAAACGCCCCGTGTGCAGCAGCCATTTTATGGCCATCCCTCCTGCCTTTCTTTATGTATATTTCACGTCATTTGCTTGGGCTTTGTCATTTCAGCAAGCGCGAAGCGAGGAGAGTCCTGACAAGAAGGGCGAGTGCTTAGGCACATTTATTAGAGGCCCTCCACATCCGAGAGATATCCTCGTTGGCCTGGATGAGATGGCGGTAATTGATAGTAACATCCCCTCATGTAGAGCCTCCACGCGAAGTCAAATGTAATGTATGTATCGTAGCTTTCAGAATACGATGATGCAGAAACTCCTTTGTTTATGTTTCCTTATCTCATTTCGAAAGGCCAAATTATAGAGGTTCAGACCAAAGCCGTCACCATCCTATGCAATGCAACTGCTGCGTAATTGTACCGGGTGTGTGTCGAACAGCATTACTTTTAAATGCCACAAATTGGGGCAGCAAACAAAGGAACTGCGTTACAATTGAATTTGTGGAGTTCCCAGCTGCAGTTCTTTTGTCTTTCCCTATATTTACATATGCACATACATATATTCTATACATTTTTATAATTTAAAACTGCTTGAGTTTGTTTACCAAATTTAATACTCATGAAATATTCAAGCTCGGCAGGATGCTTTTCCCACCTGAAACCGACATGGTTTCCGTAAGCTCCTGTAAATGGTGAATGCTCACTGGAAACTTTCACCCGCCACGCCCTGTGACCCCGCACGGATGCTTTGCAGCCATAGTTCGTGGATTTGAATAATTGTGCAGCAGCGTGTAACGCACCATGGAAAACGGAGGGAGATGAAGTCAAGTAAGGGCGACAAAAAAGCGAACAGGGAGTGTGTTCTGCAGTTTCCCAACTGCCACAGTTGCTGCTGCTGATTTTCGCTGCTGTTTTCAGTGCTATTGCGCCGCGGAAAATATTTCGCTTGCACAATAACATTCTTTTTCTCACTTTCCCTCCGTTGCGGCGCGGCCCCGTCTGAACTCCACATTTTGTTATTGTTAAATATGTTAGCCAACGATGTTGTTTCTGTGTTGATATTTTTTTACATTTTTTTTTTGTAATTTCTGCAGCTTTTGTTCTTGATTTCATTGCAGGTTAGGGGCATTCTTTTTTTTGGGAAATAAAACATTTGCATTTGTTGTTGTTCAAATTAAAAATGATTTAGATGCCAACAAATTGAGTTCACTTTAGGCAAACGTATATATACAGATTTGTGTGAAACTCTTTGCTTTCTTTTGCATTCGTTTTGCAAAGCTAGTGTGTAATTTAATTGTTTGATATTTGCCCGCTCAAAACACACGTTTGTCCCAGAATTGTTGCGTTTTAATTGAGCTTTCTGCCATTTTTGGTTCACGAGATTCGGGATGCCAAATTCCAAAATTTGTTTATTCAAAATCACAAATATGTATATTTTATAAGGAATTCTTGGCGGTTAATTTAAGGTGGCTTGTACTACGACTTTCTTAGTTCAAACCCAGAACCACTGCAGAATAGTTTGTAAAATGCCAAGGTTTTCTTCGCCACTTAAGCGCGGGGGCTTTAAAGGATCCCATAAAGAAAAGGCGCAAAAAAATTGTGGAATGTTTGCATTGCATCCGACCGCCCCCACGGGTAGAAATACACTTAAGCACCGGAAGTGACATTTCGGAATGCCACACAAGGGCACCCGAGCGGATAGGGAAGCGTAGAAAGAAAGGGACTGAGGAAAATAGGGTAAGTGAACCGGCAACGGTAACAAAAGAATCGAATCGCATACGTCCACAAGTGTTACCGAAACGAAATCCATTTCGTCTCCCATTCTACAGGTAAGAAAAGGGGTCAAAGTAAATATGATTTCTTTTTAAAAGCAGCTTGATTGCGGGAATTCTTAGGGAATTGATTGTCACAACGACCAGAGATCCGGTATGTCCGTCCCCGGTTTGTCCGGGCACCCTGAACAGGGGACACTCATTTAAAGCCAACATTGGGCCATAAAATACTTTTCTCAGCCGCCTTGTCTATGGGAGTTTGCTTTGTGTGGCTCCTTTTTTTATGAGTTGTCCGTCCCAGCTATAAAGATTGCCAAGCAATTGAATCCATTGGCCACAAGTCTATCCGCCAGTTTCATAATCAAATACATAAATTTATTTATGCTTGGCCCCAGCCCTGCCCACAATCCTGCCCACCATCCGATGACCCCCTTCAATCCCGACGAAGACCAACAAAAAGTTTCCACCAAATTTGCTTACATTGGCGAAACAATAAAATTCCATTGTCAGAAAGGATGCCCAGCTCCTAGCCAGATGCTATTTTGTTAAGTGCGCGAATGTTGGCGCATAAATAAAAATATAATTGAGCAGCCACCGCCTTGCGCCCACTTCCCTTTGGCTTCCCCCCAAAACCCAATTCGCAGAGACGAGACCTTTGTCCACATTGCCTTATATTCGAGCTGGCGACGGCGATGATGATGAACAATTGTGCACAAATAAAATCACGATACAGATTTATATGTACCTATATTTTTAAATGGTATTGTATTTATTTAGAATTGGTCTTAAGAAAATAAGGAAATTAGCTAATGTATAAATGAATAGAAAGATTTTAAAATGAAAAATTTCTGGGTTTATGGGTTTCCCAATTTTTTTCTTTTTTGGAGTGTATTTGCCTTATTGGGGATATATTGATTTTTAGCTCGGCTCAAATAAATTAGCTGCCATTAATTGGAAATGCGGACGATTCTCTTAAGCAAAAGTGGGTGCTTTTCCGTAGACCGCGCCCTTCCCACCGCCGTTGTCTTGAATTTAATTGCATTGCCAAAGAGCAGTTTTGGCAAACAACAACTAAATTCTGTTATCGCACCTGGGCGAACTTTTCTACTGGCCAAGCGGACTGCAGCTGCAGCTGATGCCTTGTTTAATTGAATTAAAATTAAATTGCCTAGGACAAGTTTCCCTGCTGGGCTTCGTAATCATTTCATGGAAGTATATCGCAGTTTCCCGGCCATTTAAAATTTTAATTGAATTTATTGCACATTTTTTGGGAGTCGATATTATGCAGCGACTAGTTTATTTTATTATACCATGTACCTTAAGGTACAAATGGTATATTAACTTTGTGCAAATGTATGTAACAGGCAAAAGGAGACGTCTCCGACCCCATAAAGTATATATATTCTGGATCAGCAATATAGTCATTACCGTCTGCATAAAAAAAAAAATGGTTGATAAAGAAAAGAGGTACTATACATGGCATCTCGTTGTCGACAAAAATCGAATACAACGTTTCTAATTGTTTTTAATTAGGTTTCAGTAAATAAGTTGTCCTTCCATTTTACTAAAAGCATATTTACGGCTCATCAATTCGGCAAGCTAAGCATCCTCGATTCTTTAAGAACAGTGATATTCATTGGGAATAAGTTTTTTTTTTTGCTCATACAAAGGTAAAGAGTTGAATCACACGACATCAATCTCTTAGCCACACGAAAAAGTGCCATTGCAAGCGGAGATCTCAATTAATTTTCCTAAAACAGCTAGTCAGTCACCCAAACAGGCAGCCTGTGTTTATTTTTCTCCGCCTACAGTCAGCAGATACATTTGTAGTTTACGTTTCAGTAACAGTCGCAGAGCAAGTGATGCAGCTGCCACTGACTCCTCTCCAATTTAACTAACGAAATGGCATGCACTTCCCCAGCCCCATCCCCATCCCCATGACCATCGACATCAGAAGCCAGCTACCGTGTTTGCTTGCATGTCAAATTCTCATTTCATTGAAATTGACAAATATTGACGAAGAACTTCAATGCAATCAGCGTTGCCGGCGACGGCTACAAATAGGCGAGCCATGTCGACATCTCCGAAGTGACTCCGGGTCGTCTCCCTTACTACTTGCGTGGCAATGAAAGTGAAATCTAAATTTAAAGCTGGCATGGTGATTATCTGTCAGAACAACCGGGACAGGCAACTCGCAACGCAACTTTTTGCCTCAATAAACTAAACGGCCAAACGGGCTACTCCCCTCAGCTTAAACCGAATCCTGGCGGGTAAGGATAATCAGGCTGGCAGCCGGCTCAGACGGTCTTTCAATGTCCGTAGAGGAAAACACCTGGGGACCCAGTCAAAAAACAATTTCGCCTCATTATCATTTCAACATATTGTATGCCCAAGTGCTTCAAATTGTTCAAAGCGAACAGGAGCCTCTGGATACCGAGCAAGGCAAGCGATAGCGAGTGGTTGAGTTTTCCTTCTGATGAAGAAGTTTTCCCTTTACGTCCTTTTCGGCGTTGTTGTTCTTGTCGGATAGCGAGATGTTGCCAAGCTGGGATGTCGGATGTGCTTTTGGGTGGTGCCTTGCGACTCGTGGGGTGCTGTAGGTGCTGCCTGAAATCACTATGCTCATAAATGTGCCATGAATAAATTAACTCGCTGAAAAGCGACAGCAACTAAAAGCTTTGCCGAAACAGAAAGCCATGGGCGGTGGGCGGCATGTGGGAAGTGGGAAGAACAACCGAACGACGGTCCTGGCAAAAGCCTGCCTTAGATTTTAAACAAACGATAATAATAATTGAGGCAGCGACCCAAGTACATCGGTTAGATAATAACATTGTATGGTGTCTATGTACACACACAACCAAATGTGCCCTCAGTGCGATTGTGCACTGTCAGAAATGGAAATGTATCAGAAAAGAAAAATGTACCGTATAGGTTAAACAAGTTGGATATTAAACGCTAGCCGAGGGGAAAAATATTATTGAGTTTTTGTGAAAAATGTCTTGAAAATGTGTGTCCATTATGTAAGATGAAATTCCCTTAGATTTTCCACCACTATAGCACTAGAATTTGTAACCGAAGCAACCGGTTGCTTGACAACATTGCTTGACAACATAGAAATTTCCGAACACAATCGCACAAACAAAAACACAGCAACAGCTTTATCGATACATTCTGGAAATCTGCCGCCTCCGGGCCTAAATCCCGGCTAAATCGTGATCACGGAGACCCTAAATTGTAGAACTGCCGTAAGATGGATAACCGAACGTCCACCCGCATGACGGCACGAAATGCCTCGATCGCCGCCAGAAATCGTCAGTCTCGCAAAGACCGAATAACTCGACACACGGTGTTCACCTTAAAGCGGCACGTTGGCTTTACTGTGCGCAAGTCCCTGGTCGATTACGTCGATAAGGAGCTGCAGGACATGGACACCTCGGTGTTCTACCAACGCATCTTCATCCTTGCCAAGAACTGCAGGCTCACACCCGTCCCTTCCGTTGCGGACCGCACCAGAGCATCCCAGATGCCAGCGGCAACCGCAGATCAGGGACGGAGCGAAGGCGATCCGAATACCGAGTTAGGCGACGAAACATTTCCCGCAACCAGCGACGGTACTCAGTCGCGGAACACGTCTGTTCAACCCACATCAGCAGACGATCAGACGTGAGTTGTTTACCAACCCAATTCCGAACCTCTGACACCCCAATTCCTAGGGACCTTAAGAGTAATTGTTCTGATGACGATAAATTATTACCTATTCCAGGGATCAGGAGGTGCTTACACGTACTTTTCGATTTGACGAGGACGAGGGCGATGTTGAGGAGGCTGGCGAAGAGGAGGAACAGCCCAGCGAAGCGATTCCGGCCGCGAAACCAAAGGACTTCTTTACGGTCTTTACCGAGAAGTTGCAGGAGTTGCACAAACGATGCATGGCGTCCGCCGTCACACCGGATCCGTTGTGTGGTATCTACATACACATGGGCGATTATGGTCTGATGATGCTGGAGTCCGGCGAGGATATGTTGGGCTGCTTCTGCAATGAACTGGCTAGCTGCTGTCAGGACTACTGGGTGGCAAACCGTGTCTTCCTTATCGAGGATCACATTAAGGAACTGTACACCAAGGATCTGATGTTCCGCCGTATTCCAGCAGTGTTCCTCAACGAAAAGTTTCCAACCTCGACGCCAACGGATGAGTACTTGATGGGAAAACAGCACATGATCATCAAGGAAAAGCTGCTGACCATTTGCCGCATTTTCTGCGAGAGGGAGCAGCAGCAGCAATATCAGCAACAGTTTGGAGATCTGAGCGACTCGGAGGAGGATGAGGCTGCCTCCGGGACACGCGACAAGTCTAAGATATCTCTAACCAGTGACATACTTCCGGTAGATATTTTCCGCAAGCATCTTCCAGAAATTCAGCGGATAGAGCTAGTCCTGGCATCCACAAGGTTTTACTATGACCTCGCCGAGTTCAGCGGTCTATTTGGCCGGGCGCCCTTTGGTCCCGATGAGGACAGCGTTTACTGGCCCATACAGAACAACTACATGCCCCCGAACGTGTTCCGACGAACACCATACGACATCAACCTTACGTTCTCCGACTATGCGGCTGGGTCTAGACGGCCGACCCAGACCAGTCTCCTAGAGAACGACGACGAGGACGAAGAGAACCCTGCCTAATACAGGCTCATAGGTTTTAACTTAGTTGCAAATGAATTACATTGTATTGAATCACTAGTTATTCTCAATTGTTTCAAATTATTTAGTAGGATACACACTAACTTTTTTGAGTGTTTCGTCGGCGTCGCCAAGAAGTGGTCGTTGTCATTGTTATCTATGAAACTCGCGTTACTCGGTTACAATGTTTTCGGCTTTGTGCACATGACTGCATCGCAGTTCATCCGGAGGCAGGTGACATGCTGGTTGGTGGCTTATTCGGGGCTGTCTTGTTTTGGCTTGCCGCTTGAATGGCTCGACTTTGTTAACATTAATATAAATTCGCGTTTGCGAGCACACATGTGAGTCTGAGAGGGGGTGGGTTTTGCTTTTAACATAAACCGCATCAGACGCCAGCTGTCAGTTGTAATACCGCTGGAGCTTGCAGCTGTCAAAAGTCTTTGGTGGCATTTAAAGTCACTCGACAGTGGGCCAAAGAATAAATATGAAAGCTTAGTGGGGATTTGCTGGGCTTAGAAGCTCGGGCCTGGTAAGGGGTTAACCCGAGATATACCTCTCAATTTTAAGCAAGACTGAAGTTATAGAGGAAGCTTTTCAATTTGATTAATGATCCATTAAAATAATCAAACAAAAATCAATAAATAATTTAAAATTTTGTAGCTGTGACTGTGACTAAGCACAGTGTTACTAAATATTGCATATGTATATACTATATGCAAACAAAAAGTTCCTTCCTAAGCCTCGACAGTTACATTTCGTTACACTCCCGAGGGATACATTAAAAAAGTGAGCTAAAAAAGTACAGTGCTGGTGCTTTCACGACTATGACAAGGACACAATTCAATCAAGCCTTCCCCCAGTAGAGGTAGAAGTAAGAGTTGCAAACACTAACCCGACTATGGAGCACGGGCGACGAGTGTTAGCCCATAAATAAGGACATTGCCCTCCTGGGTGCTTCAGTGCCAGGATGCTGGGCTGACTGGTGCCTGCCGGTCGCCGGTTTGCACAACTGCAAGGAAAAAGCCAAACATTCGTCGCTGCAGTTTTCATAAACTGGCAGACAACGGACAACGAAATGCCGAACACGAAGCAAGGTTGGCCGAGACAATGGCGATAAGCTACCTCCGTGCGCGCGACCCATAGACGTAGTGCCCTAACCCAGGGTCCGGAAGAGAATGTTTTGGTTACGTGTAGCCCGCAACTTGAGGCGCAAACTCATAAATTACACAGGATGGGGATGGCGGTTGTGGGGAAAAAGGCTAAAAGACTTTTGGCTGGGCCATCAAAAGTGAAACTGTTTGCTGCAGTCGCTTATGGGGCGTTTGGGCGTGGCCTTAGTACGGTCAGGGTTTCTATGCCAAACAGCGGGCAAATTTAAGCCAAACTCAATTTCAGGATACCCTCCTGGGGAGGTGCCATAAACTGAGGGCAGGTAAGAAAATTTAAGGTATAAAGCTTTGCATTTTCAGTAAGCTGAACAGGGAGGTATTTTCCGCTTTTATTTTGGATGATCCAATACATTATTCCAAAATTATTCGAAAGTAAAATATAATGAAACAATATTATTGACTCATATCGACTAAGGTTAGTCACTAAACAAAACACTTTTTTGAATTAAAAATCTAAAATTTCAAAGAATAGTACGAGTATCTATTGAACATAATGGATAAATCCTGTTTTTTAAGTTTTCAAAGTAAGTTCCTTGTTCCTTACTCAATTTGTTACTCACGGTCCAAAATATTTTCTAGTAGACGGCAACGAGCCTGGAAAGTGGCATGGGCCTAGGAAGAGAGTAAACTAACTAAAATATATATTATGTGCTGTGTACACAAAAACGAAAACAGTTCTGTGGCGCGATAAACGAATTTTCCGACTTTTGTTTTCCTTGCCCCTATTGGCTGCCGCTGCCACTGCGCTCCAACGATTTTGGCAACAGACGGCAGCTAAAGGCGAGTCAAGGATAACAGGCAACATTTCGCAGATTCGTAGGCAACAGCAGAGAGGCTGGCCTAAAACGAAAAGGACGCCGGTGACGGCAGAAGGGGGGTAAGCAGTTGCTCCGACACGAGACTAGATTGCATTTTGCCGACACGATTGCCAACTAACTGCCAGTCAACTGAACGTTTCAAAGCCTTAAACTCATGTCCCTGCCCCACCCCACCCCACTTCACTCCACTCCAATCTAAACAATCCGGGGCAAACAGTGGCGGGAAACTTGCGGACTAGGATGAGATCCGCCAGACATTCGGGGCGCAGAGGAAACGCTGCAATTAGTCAAATGAGCAGGACGTGAAGCATATTTCACCGGGATAACGGATAATACCACACACAATTTTGACTTATAACAAACTCGAAAAAACGGCAGGGGGAAAGAAATACTGGCCCCTGGCGACCGAAAACTTTTCGCAATTTATGCCGGCCAACTTATTGAATGCCTAAAGGCAATTGCGTGGGTCGTTGCTTTTGCTGGCGGCATTCATCATCCGCCTAGTTGGCGCTGGCAACCGCTTTAAATCAAATTAAATGCCTATGAGCTCTATTCCCAATGCAATCTCTTCGACTCTAACGTGGCGCAAAGTTTCGCCATAAAAGGTCGCCCTTCAAGCGTAATGCGTATAGATTCGCTGGAAAAATATGCAAGAAATTAAAAATAACGGCGCACATAAAGCCGCAAGCTGAGCCCTCGAGGTGGCGGTGGCGGTGGCGGGAAATTAAGCGTAAAAAAATCAGTGAAACTGCCGGGAAAATAGAGCGGAACCCACTTCGTCTGAGGGATTGTGTGTTTGGCCGACTGGCATTGGACATGTCATCCTGCTGGGACAGTTAGTACAGGGAGAGAAAAGGTCTGTTCACACATATTTAACTATCGTAATTTCGAGTCAAAATTATTCTAGAATTATTTAAATATTTCCATGCATATGCAAAAGGACGGGAAATTCCTGAAATCCTTTTTGAGATAATTCAAATCAAGTGTTTTTTTCGGCGCACGTCCTTTCCATTCAGGCGCGTTTAATTTGTACCATTAAGGAAATCTTTGTCGGCGTCCCTGAGCGCCTGTCGCATCAGAATATATGTGTTGGCATGGGCGGGTGGCGGGTTTATTCACATATGCATATTTGCCTGTTGGCTTGTTTGCTTTCCGCTTTTGTTTATCTTGAATTTGTCTGTCGCCATTTAATTTTTTACACTTTCCCCATATTTATTATCATGTCGGTTTCGCTTTGCGTTTGCGTTTACATTTTCATTTCCGTTTCCGCTACCGCTACCGCTACCGCCAGCCACCAGCGTATTCCCCTTCCAAAGGGAACCTGACCTTGTCCCTTTTTTGCTGGAAAATGTTTATTATGTGATTATGTTCAGTTTAGGCACCGTAGGGCCGAGCGAGCCATATCCCAGGAATTCGGAGCCCAGTCCTTCGATGGATGTTTCCCTGCTGCCCGGCACAGGATTTGGCCTTTTGCCTACATTCGTTTGTTTTTGTTGCAGATTCTTTTTGTTTTGTTGCTTTCGGCTTTAAAGCTTTTTGTCAGCCCTCCCGGCTGTCGTTTGAGTCGGGACTTTGCGTGGGACTTTTTGTCCCGTTGTCGTTGTAAATTAGAACATTGTTACAAGTGTCCCGACAACCCCGCCTATCATATTTACAAGACACTTTTTACAACGGCTCTTTTGTCCCGGTAAGACTTATGGTTAGGACTCGCCTGCGCCTGGCTCCCGGAAATGTCAAAGATCATCCAGTTGTAGCCATTTTAATTAGACGGCCATTTGCAGCCTCCAGTTGCTGCTCATTAGGCCACAATTCGTTGCCTAGTTAATTGAAATTCTTAAGCCTGCAAAAAGACTGTCACTTTGCCAGAACAAACTTCACCGCCCTTCAAGCATTTCATAAACATTGTTGATTGTTGATACTCTTGAAGGGGCTGAATTTAATTATATTTATTTGCTGGTGACTTGAGTCCGGGTAGCCAGCAAAACTCATCATGTTGGAACATTCGGCAAAGTAAACACAAAACCAGGGCGAAATCGTTTAAAAGCATTTTCCAGTCAAAGCCCAGCGTGTGGCTGCAAGACGGGTGGCTGGCTGCCGGGGTATTTTTTGTGAAGTTAAGGGTGTGTAAACACTGTTTTCGAGGTCAAGTTGCTTTCCAAATACGATGTACTTTACAACTAGTCTGTCACATTAGTCGCATTAACAAAATGTTATAAATGTACCAGAAGACGCTTTCCACTGCTACAACCACGGCCACCTCCCTCTGCCAGGCACACTTGCCTCCTGGTGGCAAACATTGCATGTCAGGCACATTAAGTATACGCCACATGCGACTCATTTACATAGATTTGCAATGTTCGTGGCATACCAAATGGCTGCCGGCTTATTAATTCCAATTCCACGTGACCTGACCTGCACAGTCCTTTGTCGGTTGCTACCTCTTTGCGTGTCCAAAAATGTTGCCTTTTTCCTTAAGCTCGAATGGCATTATTCAAGCCTGAACCTGTTAAGCGCGCTTCCAGTTGATTAAAGCGCCATGCGAGCGACCATGAATTAAGTTAATTGGCACAGATCCAATGTTTAATCAGTGTTGCAAATTATCTTCATCATTTAACTGCTGGCGGTGCAAAATGTCTCCTTTTTTTTACATTTATTAACAGAATTCAAAGCATTTTCACTTATGCGTAAATTAAGCGGTTGACAACGCAGCAGAAAAAAGCAAATTGCAAAACACAATACCTGCCTTTTGATTTCGTTGCGGTCGCGAAAAAACGCTAAATGCAGCAGCCAGAGAAAAACAAGTAAGAACGATTATAGTCGAGTGTCTCGACTATAAATACCCGGTTCTCAGTTTCCATTGTAATTGCCATTTGCGAAGGCGGAAGTTGATGTAGCCGGCTGATTTTCACAACACAGATAGATATTAAATCCATCAATGTAATATATTTATTTTGTACTTCTAGAGGTTAAATTGTGGACGCCACAGATGACGGTGGTGCGGGGGGCGGTAGCCGAATTTTAAAAACAAACTTGTGCTGAACTGGTTTGAATATGCGATTATAAATATTCGATTTGTTTTTCTCTATCCATTATGGTCTCCAAAATCTAGGCGTTTATACGAGCAAAAGGATGGACATGGCTAGATCGTCTTGACTATTGCTGCTGATCATGAATATATATACTTTATGGCGTCGGAAAAGCTTCATTTTCCTTGTTACTTACATTTGTAAGAATTCAATACACTTCTGTTCTTTAAAGCACGGGGTGTAAAAAAAAATGTTTTTCTATTTTAAGTAAATCGCACCCTAAACATAGGGCAGACAGAGCATTCATCTTATTTTTAAATCTATGCTTCTTTTGCGTTGACTCACAGTGGTTAACCAATAAAAATGCCCACAACTGTCATCTAAAAATATTGATTATTAAGCACATTTGAAATGTCATTTAAGTGATTGTGCGACGCTTGCTCACACTGCTCACTCAGTCCTAGTTTCCCCTGCTGGAGCTCGACACCAGTGGGTTGGGTGACCTCTGTTTCGTCCTGTTTTGGCACATTTTTTGCTCTGCTGCTTTGCATAAAAAGTGACAATCCTGCGACTCTCTGCTGGTCTGGTTTTCCCCCTTCACCAACCATCAGAGCCCAGCCCTCGACCGCAATGTGCACACTTGTTTAGAATGCAGAACGCCATTTGCGGCTGTTAATGAAGTAATTTCCAGGCATATCACGCATAATCCAGGGCACGTGAGCTACTTACAATGTAATTCGTTGTCTATTTGTTTGATATTGAAAAACGTTTCCCACGACACTGTTCACGGCCAAAAGGGGGTTAAGCCCCTAAGCCCTCCTCGAACACTAAGCTGCTGCCAATCAGAGGTGTCGTTGATGTATTCCTAAAAATGGCTAAGTCATACAACATTTTTAAAGATTAAAAACCTAATGCCCCTCCCGATCAATATGCAAATTATAAGAAATTCGATAAAGCCGAAATTACTCAACATTTTATATTGAGATTTTGAAGTTTGATATGATTTGAACAAGGAAAATGGCCAACCTGCCAGCACAGCTCTGAGGCCACGGAATGCAGCATACTCTCATGCGCGTATCCTCCCGAGCTGGAAGGATTCGCATCCACCAGAGTAAGTCAGGGTCGACTGGTTCTACTGTTCAAGTGCAATTCATTGTGAATATTACGTGCCATGGCAATGAAAACGTACGGTGCCATCGATTCGCCGCAGAAAAGAATGTGCTCAGTTTGAGGGAATGGCGCGGGAAGTGTTATTAATTGCTTACAGCATATTTCAATATGTGAGGCCGACGTGAAGGCACAAAGAGCTTGACCATCAACAGCCAAACAGCTTAATAACTTAATTCCTGGCAAAGTTTCACACCCACAACAGTTTCACCCGGACATGAAACCCGGAGGCAATGCGCACGCAATAAGTAACGATTACAATCTCAATTACTTCGGTCCGCCCCGCCCTCTGCATAAACAGCAGACATCAGTTGGGGCGAAAATTTGGTCGAAACGAATGGATTTGTCTCCCTGTAGCCGGACTAATCTCTGGGGCCGAACTTGCTCTAATTATACGGAACATAAAACTCACTTCTGCGAACTATATTTTCTTCGCCCTTGGGTTCAATTCTTATTGACTAGCATTGACGGAGGATTTTATTGCGGATTAGTTCCACTTTAATTTTGCCCTGGCTTTTTTTCATTGGGTTGGTTGCAATGGAAAATCGAACGCGTTCTCAAATCCGATTTAATTTAAGCATTCTTTTTCAATGGATAGATGAATTTGCTGTAATTCTTCGTCGTCTGATGTAACAGACCGGACTGGGTGTCAAAATGTGCATAAATCAGGGCTTACTTGAGCGAGGCTTTATTTTAGCTCGCTTACTCTGGTGTTCTTCTCACAGTTTGGAGAACAACAGCTGCGAAACATACCAATCTTGACGGTTGTCTGGTGAGGCGTGCCACATGGCGTATGCGCAATTTATGGCAGACTCTAAAAATGTGTGTTTATTGGCAAATGCACTGCTCTTCTCTGCTCCTTTTGGACTGGTGCCAAAGCATAAAAATTGTGCGATAATAACGAGAGTTGGTCCCGCTCCCCAAACACTTTCCAAAGCGCTTACAGTTTACAACTTTACTGTGTGCTGCATTCAGTATTCTGCATGCTAACCTCATTAAGTGACCCTGGCATAATCTGCTCATGCATGTCCATAAGCGCCATAGGCATGAGATTTCCACATGCACATGGAACTCATTTTCTGGTCTTGCAGCTTGCTGAAAATATTTCCCATCAAGCACTGCCAAGCACTTAAATTGCCCGGCGTCCGCAAAGTATGGGAACCTCGGCGAGTCAAATTGTCAACAATGTCTCGGTAGGAGCGGGTCCTTAAACTTTTTTAATCGAATGCAAAGCGACAACAATTACTCGACAGCCCAAGTGCATTCAGTATTCGACTTCCTAGGATTCCCAAAATACGAGCATGGCATAGGACGTTTGCGCACCCTCGTATCCACCCGGTCCTGCTGAGGAAATTTACCCGGAAAATGTCTGCAATGTGTGCCCGGCATTTGTCTTCCATTTTGATTGCACTCCGGATGAGTGTGTGATGCTGCTTTGTTTTGAATTTTTATATGACATTTAATGCCATTGCTTGCATATTTTGAGCTCTGCTTTATGCGATTTATTGCCGTCGAGTGCAGCCACTCAAAGAAATGCCCAATGCCACGAAAGCAGGTCTTATTTTCGCAGGCCCTGTCATGGTTAGTTGGGACAAACAAGAATTTCTTTTGTTGGAATCGTTTAAGCGGCAAATAAAGTTGCATCCCATTCTTTTATGGTCACAAGCGCAACCGTTTCGTCGATCTCTGACCTGAAATTGTGCAGGCCGGCCGTTGGGAAGAGAATTGAAATCGCATTAAAATGCATTTTTAATTAAAACGAAAGCAAAGTGGAAGGCTTGAGGAAAATACGCCACCGTTTGTGGGCCACATTCGTCCAAGGCGACCAAGACAGGCACTATGAAGACTTTAACTGACCGCAGAAAATTAATTAAAATTATATAAACATTCCCGACAAACCGTCCTGGCGGTTCTCTCCCGGTTTGGCGAAAATGAAACGGCCTTGCCCGAATTGCTGATGATGAGGAGCAGGAGCGTTCGAATGTGCATTGCAATGGGATGCGGTCAGCGACGACAACTGCGGGCGATATCAGCAAATAACTCGCCATGCATTTTGTCCGAAATTCACGCTGTTTGAATTGTGCAAATCGGATTTGTACGTGCCTAAAAGCCGGCGGGGGGAATGAGCTGGGGATGTGCGGATGTGTAGATTTTCGTGGTGGAAATGTTCAAATGTTGCAATAAGGATGGGGATGGGGATGGAGACGACGGCGGGGTCGGATGTGGCAGTTGGACAAATGTTTGGCCAAGCGGTTCGCCTCGGAGTATGCTCATATGTGCGGTTCTTTGAGCCAACATTTGTGATGTGCCTCGCCCGCCGTTGCCCTGCATCCGCATCTGCATCCCGCCTGTTTGCCTTTGGCTCCACGCAGTCGCACATAGATTTATTTGGCTGAATTTTTTGTGTCTCCATTTTGGCTTTGTGTTGTATACTTTTCAGGTCTGCACAGAGAAGAAACTAAATGACAACTTCAACACAGGAGCCAATCCCATATCAATCCATTAGGGAATATCGACTTAATTCATTTTAAAGAGATTTATTCTTTTTTTCGAATGTAAACTTTTGCGCAAATAAAATAAAAATCAACATTATTGCAAGCAATACATTCGAAGGGAATTTCATGATATTCTCTATAGAGACAGTCGACACACCCGTAGAGTTAAACTTTGCTGTGGAATGAATCGTTTAGAATTAGGGTCGCACATTAAATACAAAAATCTGTTCTGAACTCCGCGAGAACGGAAATTTACTCGTTTTGAGTGGCAAACGATTCGCAGTGTAAAGAAAGTTTGTGTGTACGCTACTGGCCAAAGGTTTGGCAAACGGTTTGGCCGCCTGGCTGACTGCCACTTTGACCCATTTGGCAGGAGCCAAGTTGCCTCAAGTTGCACACATCGCCTCATTTGCATGCAACGAAATCCAAAACGCTCAGGAGCAAATTGAAAGTTACAGTCTGGCGCATCCAACAGTCGCTCCCAGTGATGTAATAACCTGATCTGTGGGCCGTAAGTGTAGTATATTTTACTTGGGCTCGTTGGCATTTTTTCAGCATCAACTGTGTGGCGAGTCATATGTATTTGACTCTTTCGTGTGGCCTCGTAATCAAAATGCCTTAAGATACTTTATCGAGTGGCCCGCAATAAACATGCCTCGTGTGTCCACACGGTCTATGCTTATTTTCCGCACATTTGTTTATGGTTTATGGCCGCGGCCGCGGACTGTAAGCGAGATGGCGCCGGGCAGACGACTTAGTCCTCGTCCAAGGTCTCCTCGAAAATTGACAAAAAAATTGATTTTCGAAAGTATGTTAAGCCAACATGAAGTTAATTGACTTTTAATATTTAATGCATTAAGATGACCGACTTTTGGGGCCTTTATTGGCCCACGATACCAGATGGCAAACAGTGTTTTGTGGTCGGTTTATTCAATTTAATTACTTTATTAGTACAAGGAAGCAGGCGGCTGCCGCACTGTTTTCGGTTTTTGCGGGTGTTTTCCTGTGGCCGAATATCCGCAGACTTGGAAATCCGCTTAATTCATTCTACCACATTTTAAATATAAATATTTCCATTGTTTTATTGACATTGGCTATTTTATTGCATTTCGTTTTCATTTCGTTTCGGATGGCATATTGGGCACATTGTTTTGCTTAATTTTGGTTGAATTAAAATGGAATATTTATTTATACTGCCATTGCTACCACCTCGCTTTCCATACTTTCCACCACTTCGCAACTTGATTAAAATTTATTCGCCGCCGATGACCTTTTTGCCGCTGATGTACACTTTCAGGCTTTGCATTTCTGTTTGCATATTTGTTTTGGGGAGTTTCCAAACATGCAACTGCAGCGCCGAGCGCATTTGGTTTTGCTGGACCACGCTTCATTAGCGTCGCTTAATTGCCTTATTCAGTTTTAAGCGGTTTTCAAATGGTTTCCTTTGTTTTTCCGCTGATGCCTCAGGCAGTTGCGATTGCGAGCCATGAACATTTGGTGGGAAGGAAGACAATTTGCCGTCATTACGTAAATCATTTACATGCCTCCCACTTCCATCCTTCCGCTGTTTTCTTGAAAGCAATTGCCTCTGCTAATTATCCCCGAATTTTGGTATTTACGGCAACAATACTGCAAAATCACTGCAACAGTTGCCGCTATGGCCTAGCATGCATGTCAGCAATTAAAGACTCAATAAAATTCAATTGCGCACTCTTCTCCCTCCGCCGATTGTGCGACTAATTGAGTATCCGTGGAGCTCTATACGATGTGGACGTCATGAAGCTGTTTCAGTTGCTCGCTAAACTGATGTGTGCGGGGAAAACGATAGGAAAATCAATTGAATACCGTTCGCATTTGCAAAGTTAGCTATTATGACGTTTAGGGGGTTCCCTCCTTTAAAATTTCAAGCCGATATTCAAGTCAAATTTCGAGTTTGGGGGATTTAAGAAATTCCTAAGAGGGTGACATAAAGTTTAAAGGCGTTTTTCTCGAAACCACTATTGCCCATTTTATGAACACGAAAACTAATGCAATACTGAACCGATTTTAATCAACTATGGCTCATAAATTTAACATAAGGATTATGAACTGTTTAAGACCGTAATTAAGCACGCTACAATGTCCCCAGGTTATTCACTTTTATATTTTCCATATGATTAGCGCTTATTGCATAACGAAAAACCAAACAAAAAGTGAATCCAAAATTAAAGAAAACGACAAATGAAAACAAGCAGGGACAGTGGGCGGACAACAACAGGAGACTCCTCCATTTTCGGTATCATTGCGCAGGGTAAAATGCTTTGGCAATTAATACAAATGACACTGATGAGCGGGATGATGATGCGGAAGAGCCCAAGGAGCGGTTGCCTCTAGCTCCCAGCTCCCAGCTCCCAGCTTGCAGCTCCGGCTCTCAGCTTTCCGGCTTCAGCTCCAACAGCCAAGCCGGAATGGTGAAAAGAGAATCAGCTGCAATCTCAGCTCCACATGCATGAAAAATGCAGCTCATCTTCTTAATGCGCGCGACGTGCCCGTGGAAGCTGTTAGGCGAAACAGAAAGGCAGGAAGGGGCATCCGGCAGGAGGGGGCCGAAAGGAGCTTATCCCAACTGAATGGAATGGATGCTGCTTTCTGCTTACCCACACTCGTTGCCCTCCCAGCTTGTTTGTTTGCTTGGATTTTGCTTTAGTCGTTGCTGAACATGCCTTATTTGGCTGCCTTGGCAAATTAACTTCAATGGGAACGGAGGGTGAGGTGTGTCTGCAGGGTGTGTGTGGATTAACGCCTTATAAATTGTTAATTGAAATGAGTCCAGCGAAGAACAAATAGTGAAATGATTTACATGAGCGCTTAGCGTTCAATGCTGGCAGTAAAGCGACAAATCTGGGCCGCGGCAAGATACTGACGGGGATTGATTTCAGATTAAATTTTCCTCTTTTAAATACGTTATTCCCGTATACATATACAGGGTCTTTTATTGGCTACGTGACAGCTTTAAACTTCTAGTGTGAATGCACCCCTTAACCGATTATCCAACTTTTAATACCAAAATATTCAGCAAACATTTTCATCATGGTGAAGTACAACGAACTCCAATTTTTAGCCGAAGACAAATTCCCAGAAGACAAATTTCAAATTTTTGCCGATATGTACGGCCGAGTCATCGAAAATTGTCTTTAACTGATCAAAGTCCAATTCAATACATAATGTTTTGACAGCACTTCAAGCCAGAACTTCTCAAAAAGTTTGCTTTCATTTTATTCGGTCGAAAATGTTTGCTCGAACCAATCCTCATTCCTGAAATACATGAAAATTCGGGGAAAGCACAGTTTGTTGGCTTTTCATCATGGCAGTACCTCATTATTTTCCGGATGCCCGCGGGCGCTAATCCCGCTGACATTTCAATTTTTCACATCCGCTGCCAGCATGTATGGATAATTCTGTTGGCCCTACCCCAGTGCAGGCAGAGTGCATGTAGTCATATGGAATTAGAATTACAAGCATAACAATCAGGATTATAATGACAAAAGAGGAGAGCAGTGGCGGTAGTTTAGCGAGATAAATGATATTCAGCCGGAGGGATAAATGCAGCTTACACCTAAAAATTCCCCATCTTTTATAATGTAATGCAAAGAATGTTCCGCACTTGCACATGCGACAAAGTTTCCAGTTTAGCAGTGCCACTGTGGCATCCACAGAAAGGGGGAGTGGGGAACACACACACGGATTACAGCCACGTGCTTAAGAACATGATGATGATAGATTTGCCAACAATTGCGGCGCTCAAGCTAAGCGAGTTGTGTTCTCCTTATCTTGCCCAAAGCCGAACAATGGAAACGAGTCAGATGCTCGGCTATCGAATTCGTGATACCCTTTCCGTGTTTAAAGTAATTGTATTACGAAAACAAATTAATAATACGGTTACACTTCAAAAAACACAGAATCCTTGGGTACCATTATTTGCCAATTACTCAAGATCCTAAGCTAAAAGCCTCAAAATAGCAAATATATATTGTACATCGCAATTAAAACCAATTATACTTTACAATCAACTCATGTATATTAAATCACGTAGAATACAAATTCTAATTTTACTTTTATTTTTAAATAATAAGTATGCTGTATATAAAATAAATATATACAAAAACCATTCTTATGCCGGTTTAAAATAGGCTATTTATTGTGGCATATTATCTAACTTTGATGCTGCGACGAGCTTGGTTCGTCTTTAAGCCTCCCATCCGAGTGATACATGTGATAAATTCCCTCGAGTCAATAATGTTCGAAGGTTGCAGGGCCTACGACAACAAATCAATCGAAGGTCCCACAAAAAAAAGAATACTTTTTTAAGAGCGACAATCGATTTTTCGCACCTTTTTTAATCAAAAGAATTATTAATTCCTGTAATCCCCTAAAAGGTATGACACCATATTTTGCTTTTCATTTTTTTTTATTAATGGCCAATAAGTCGCTGTGTTGGTTGTACAAAGGGGAATAGTTACTGCATGAAAATGTTGATTAAAAACTTTGAAGGAATCCTCAGAAGGGGAGGGAGAACTTTGAGGGAAAATAGAATGTTTTACGCTCAATTGGTCCATTGTGGGGTAATGATCTAGGTGACATGTCACTGCCTCTAGATCCTTGAACATCCAAAACTGGGTTGTATCTAATTGGGATTCAGCTTGACTTCGGCCGTGGCCGCGTTAAGGCGCGACTTGGTGGGCAGGTTGCGCTCCTTCTTTTCCACAAAGATTTGGTAGTGACCTTCGCCGTAGCCGAATCCATGCATGCTCTTGTGCATAGCATCGGGAATAATTTTGAACCCGCCGCGGCGCACCATGACCGGTGAGTCCTCCAGATCCAGGACCTCCTTCTCACTGGGGTGGCCCCCGTTCTCAAGGATGCAGAACAGCTGCAGGCACTTGCGCATCACATAGATCATTAGTAGGATGACCAGGTTGGTGGCAAACAGATGTTTGCGCGGCGCCAGGAACAACATCCTTCCTGAGCACTGAGCTTCGGAACTGGGTCTGGATATCACAGTGGACTCACTACAACAATAACGGACGCTCTCACGACGACTCGGGGCTGACTACCGCTGGGAAAGAACAACGACGGAATGAAGGATCTCCCGGCACGGATCGGTATATATAGCCGCCCTCGAACAGGTACGCGGGATCTTGCGGCAAGCTAGGTAGACCTCCCCGGCGGACTGTACTTTGTCGATTTTTATCCTGTACCTATAGTACCTACTCGGGGTACCTTGACCAGGGTCTGGTCCTTTAGATTAGGTAATCAGTCGGCCAAAGCATGCTGCTGCTGGCAAATGTGTTTATGATTTTTGGGGAAAATCACTCTTAATCACCAGGCAGCAGCAACAGCAAGTCCGAGAAAGGTGTTCCCGACAAGACAAGGGGTTTCAGGCACTGCCAAAATCTACGAGGTAGAAACTATTATGGAATCACTAAATAGGTTTACATCTACTTTAAAATTTTGCATTTTCCAAAAAGTAAACTTAAGATCCTACCATGCAGTAAATGGAGTTTTATAATGCAACTTTATATGGGACATTTTAGGATTTATGTACAATAAATTTAAAAAAATTCCAGCTACGTTGCTTAAAACCCTCTAGGTTTTCCGCCAATCGCCAACGTATTTCGAATCGTGCACATTCGCATCCTCCATCCTGCATCCTTTCCGATTGATGAAACTGCAGTAAACTAAATTTCCCCGCCATTGTCGCAGCCTTCCATCATGGCAAAAAGTGGCATAAATTCACAAATTGAATATAAATAAATTTCCTGCCAGGCAATCGCGCACAAAAAAACGGGCGAGGAATAAATATGCCAGAAGGAAGCCACCGTGCGCATACATAGATATACGTAAGGAACCCCCTTGACACGTGCCACGCCCACGCCATAGTCGGAAGGGCTACAGTCAATTGAATTTGAATGTGACGGGAGGAGACTCGTGCAAAAACTTGCCATAAAAACGACGAGAATATGTTTTCAAACGTAAAAAGCGGAGATTCCGTAAAAAACCCAGATAGCAGCATCAGTATGATCAATGGCCCAAACACCGCAGTCATTAGTGAAACCAAAAGTTTACTTTTTTCACCTGTTTAAAATACGCTCTGATTTTGTCCCAAAAAACTTTGGAAAAAAAGTTGCAGAAAGTTTTTGAGGGAGACCTCAAAGAACCTTATTGGCTGAGGCGACTATTAGCGCACATAGTGCATCCCAAAAGAAAGCACCAATAATATTGGCACCAGAACTGACCAGCTGATGAGGCAGACCCGGCAATTTTCTTTCATTTGTTGACTTAATCATTTGATTGCGTTTTTCTGCACGCGCTGATTGAATTTGGCAGCGAAGGCAAAAGTTTTGGGCGTGTCCCTTGGTCTCGGTTGCAGGGTTCTACTGGGAAATCAACCTAATTAGTTTAATTGATAGTTGCGACTTGAAACGGGCGATTTGATTGTGCAATCTCACTCTGTTGGGGGGAAGCACGCAGAACCCACAACAGCCAACTTTGGGTCTGTGGGGGGAGGGGACAATAGAAAATTGGTTAGTCGCTTGCGACTGCTTTCTGGCTAACAAAACTATTTCAACTTGCGGCAAAGTAACTTTAAATTATTCATTGTCATGATTTGCTGGTTTTCTGTTTGTTTTTTCAATTAAATGGAACTCATTTATTCATGTGCCACTCCCAATTTGATTGTTAACACAATTTTTTGGTATTATATGTCGATATTACCCAGCACATTTTAATGTTCATATAAATCCCAATATCATATTTTAGTATTCACTTTCGCCTGCCCAACACAAAGACAAAACCCCAAAAATATTTATATGTACGGCATGTCCTGGCATTAAAGATGCATTCGGTTGGCAGGTTCGATGGCACCCACAATAAACTTCCATTCTACTGCAAGGTTCCTGCATGAGGTGCGTTCGCCAACTGGTACGTGCCTGGCTAGACATTTCATAAATATTTATGATGTGCCACCGATCTGCATTCCTAGCCATCTGATTTTTTGGTTCAGCGCGTACATTTTTTGTCTACTAAAAGACAATACTTAGCGCCCCAAACTTTGTGAATTTAATAATACACTGTGATATTTTACTTTCCTATTTAGCAGTTTTATTGGGTTATATCTGCTAACCTGTGCCAAGGGCATGGGCAATAAATTATGCATTAAAAAGTCAACGTTCAACTTGATTTTGGATTGTGTTGCGACAGCAGCCGGCCCCTCCTTGAACCTGATGATGCCGCACCTAGCTTCCCAAGTCCGCGCTTCCTTTCCAGCCCTTGCGGGTCCTATTTATCTCGGCTAAAGTTCGCTGCTCGAGCTTCGCTGTCTGGCCGTCTATTTTAAGGACATTATGCTGCATTCACAGTCGCAGGAGTCACGCCAGCCAGCAAGCCAGCCAAATTTGGTCTAATGCGATTTGCATTTATTTCGCTTGGCGTAATCTTTGCTTTTCCTCTAACAAGAAAGCAGCAGCGGCTGAAGAATTAAGTTTGAGTTCCATTGAAATTGCCGCTTTCACTCGGTCAGACAACACTGTGGCACGGGCCAGTTTATGGCCTTTCAACTGCCCATAATGCCTGAAAACTGTCTGCTTACTTAGCTGAAGGATTGACACAGCCAACTGGTTGGTGGCGGGCGAAATGAGACTATTAGGATAAGGTGCGCACTAAAAACAACAGCGCAGCAGCAGGAGCGGGCACAGGATTTTGAACTACAGCTCCTGCCGCATCTGCATCCAACGGACCGAACAATTTCCGTCAAATTTCCATGCGCCGACGGAAGCTTTTCACTTGAGTGCCAGACAAAGCAAAAGGCAGACCAGACCAGACCAGACCAGAAAAGGACCAAGCCAAACCAAATCCTGACAACCGAACAGTAACAGGAGCCCAGAAAAGTGGAATCCCAAGCTGCAACTGCAAGATGAGCACTCACCCCGTGCACGACATTTATATTCTCTATTTACGGTCAATTAGGAAAATTACATTCGCACTAAGTGCTCGAAGATATTCAAGTGGAAGCTGTTTCGAAATAGGAAACTCAAGTCGGCCGACCAGGTAAAAGCGATTGGATTACCTATTTCTGTTGTGTCAGCAGAGTTTCCAGGCCAATTAAAGGGTATTCCACAGGAGTAGAACGATTATTTATCCGAAGGAAGCCCTGCCTGCTGTTGGCTGTCTCCTCAGTCTTTGCCGTAGCAGGCGGTGCTCTTGGAAGCCATTACTTTGCATTTTACACCTAGCAACAATGTCGGGGCGAGAAACCAGCGGCTGCAGGCTGATGGTTCTTGCCGAAGGGCGTGGCAGTAGAGGCGGCAGGGCTGTCAACGCGTTCGCTTTGGCATAAATCCAGAAATTGCCAAGCGTGATTTTGTGGCCAAGCGATCCGTGCGAATGAATCTGTAACGAACATGCCTGTCACTGCACCTTTCATTCCACTCTGTCAACTTCACATTCAACAGGGCACGCAATGTTGCCAAAAACAGAGTCGGGTGTTTCACCCAAAAACGTGGGAGCTTAATTATCAAAATTCAACATAAATTTTTCAAGTAAATTAGATCCTGCGGAATACCCTTTAATTGACTTGGAAATTCTGGCTTCGAATTAATTATCAAAATGTAATATACATTTTTAAAGTAAATAAGATTCCACTTGCTAAGCGAAGTTAGTAGAAGCAAGAAAACGAGAGGCTGTTTCTGTCTCAAAGTAGCGTGTCGGCTCTGTAATCTGGCCCAACAGATATTGGCCAACAGCTCTTCCCGGGAAGGAAACGGCTCGTGGGGTCGGTCACCAGGCAAGCTCGGTTTACTGGGCTGCCAGTTGGGGCCAATGTCATTCGAATGTCATTAGTGGTGCCGAGGGATGTCGACGGGGGGCTTGGGGCGGAATAGGTGAACTGTGCACTGCAATTTCATCGCCGGAAGGCGCTAATGGGGGTGCCAGATGCATTTGATTAAACGCCGGTAGTGGCGCTCGGGTTCACTTCTTGGCCATGCTACGAGTATCGTATCGGTCGGTTTCAGTGAATTTTTGAAGTTTTAATTGCATTGGGAATTGAAAGCTTCGCATACTTTTAGGATCGAAATTTATGATATCCATTTGTTATTTATGGCGCAGTAGGCAATCGGCGAATATTCAATTTTCACGCCACAAAGATTTATGTTTTCAAGCAATTGTTCCCCCTCAAACAGAATAGAGGTTTCCAGATTTTCTACTATTTCCATTTAGTTGAAGCTATCAGCATTTATTGTGTAAACTCTTAGCGAAATTGGCGCCGTTTGATACAAAACTATTTGTTGCAAGCAATTTTGGTAGCATGATGGCAAAATAAATGTTTATTGATGTGATTCTTGATTATTTTTGAACCGATTGGGGGGTGGGAGGGCTGCATAAAAAACGAGTTTTAGAGAACATAAATTCATATCAGTTTTATTACGGACATACATGTGTGCCTCTGCTCGCCAAATTTCATAAAAATTGTTTATCAAATTTAATTCTTTTTACGTATCCCAGGAATTTGATAAAAAATATTGTATGTGGTTGGTTGAGTATTTTATTTTTAGGCCCGGCATTGAGGTTTGTTATGCTGACATCAATTATTCGATAGTCACCTTTTTACCCGGCTTTCATAGGGATCAAAGGTATATTGGACTCGTGCGAATGGAAAAATGCGCGAGCTTTTCCGATAATGCTCTTGAATGAAAAACACGCGGAAACTGAGAACGGGGTATTTATATAGACGTTATTACTTGTTCAAAATGAAATCTATAAATATTTATGTGGCGTGGTAAGCGTCCGATTTTACTCGCTTGAGTAGCTACTAGACAAAATTGTAATAATTGTAATTTCATGTTTTTTGGTGACATCAATAATTTGTTTTATTAAGCTTCAAAAAGCATATTCTACAACTATATGTGAGCTTGCATTTACACCAACTCTCAGAAAAAATATCCACTTAAAAACTTGTTAAACAGCCATCCAGAGATTTCATTTTTATACTTTAACCCCAAGAGCATTTTTTATTATGCATGTTTTTATTATATCGGCCCCTCTTTATCTCTCTCTTTGGGAAATAGCGAGCTAGCCCAAAAAGCTCATTTCTCAGCGTTTATAGTGTTGTTGTTGAGTAAAGTCTCTTTAGGGTTCTCTTGGCTGGACACCTAGTGTTCCCGATTAAAGTTCAGGTTCACTTCAGCGTCAAAGTAATTTAATCGGCGGGACTGTGGCGAGAAAAGTTTAGTTTTGTTTTCGCCGTACGAGCGGGCACTTCTCTCCCAGCTCTTGTGCCAGCATTTTACCAATTTGGTTAATGCAAAATAAATTGAAAATAGAAACGCACCCACCCACTAACAACCCTTGCTATAGCGACACAGTACAAGTATAGCGGCGTGTGTCGTATTTTGTGGGTTAGTGGGGAGATTTTAACACTGACTATCAGAATGGCGACCAATTCGGAAAACGGAGGCGCAAATGTGGGCCAGCAAGAACAGGTAACTATGCTCTCAGCCTTGTGCGCCGGCTGAGTTAACGATCCGCATGCGACACGGAGCATTATAACATGGCCTCCAGATTATCGACAAGCAAATGAAAATTGATTCCGGGAAAATCCGCTGACCAGCCACGTTTTCTGCTATTCTACCTTTGAACAGGGAACTGCATTCTTATCGCTTTGGACTCTTCGCAGTTCCAGCTGATAAGATTTTTGCCGGTAGCCAGAATCAAAGTCAAACACAACCCGCACAGCCAGGGGCAGCGAAGGCTGTGTAAACTAACGAAGTGACACGTAATAAATGATAGTTACGGTGGATTAGGCGCTGTCCACTGGATTGATACATGGCAATGAGTAAGCAATCGGAATACCATTATTTTGATTGTATTGCTCTTCGATTAGCCAGCTTATTAGGAGTTTATCAAAGTGTCGTGGCAGCGATAGCCGGGACTGGCACAAAGTTTTCAGACAAAACTTCATCCTTATTCCCCCGTCACGCTTGAAAGTATTTCGTGCTAATTTGCGGAGTACAAAATCGAGCTGCTAAACTTTCTCTTGCCCCAGCAAACTACGAAAATCCATTTGTTCCAACTTTCCGGAGTTTGCATGTGCAGCCCAGCACAGCATCACTCAGATGCACATCGAGTCAGAGAGCTCCCCAAAAGCATATCGATTCGGCTCAAATCCAGCAAAAACTAGATGATAAATTGCCGGTCGTGCTGCTTTTGGCGCCGTGAGCATCCTGTCTGTCAATTGACACCTGCTCCTGGTTCCCGGTTTTTACAAACTGAAACTCTCTGGCCAGGCGTTTGCCTGTCAAGCGCTTCAACTTTTTCGGACAAACCAATTGATCAAAACGCTTGGGGATGGGCACGCATCATGGGAGATGAATGACATATCACTGTGACACGGGTCGCTAAGGCCGAGTTTTTAGACTCTTGCGCATTAAAAAAAATGATAACGAACTGGGAGAAACTCATTGAAAATTGCTTAGGCACCTGCTGAAGTTTCAACCAGCTTAAAACAAAGTATCCCAATCCGCCACCAAGAAAATAGAAATCGAAAGTCAACATACTAGTTCCAAACTTTAAAACCGGAGAACCTGTAAACTGTTGGTTGAAGTAATATCTTGGTATTAACCAAAAAGTCGATCAAGCCAACTGGTCACCAAAACGGGTTTGCTTTAATTATCTACAGTATTGCCACTTGGCGTTATTGTTAACCAATTATTCTCTCTCTGTGTGATTACAGGCACCCATGGATGTGCGCATCGACATGCCATGGGGCTACGTGGTGGGCAGATGGTATGGAAACCGCCAGGTGCGGCCTATCCTGGCGCTACACGGCTGGTTGGACAACCTGGGCACTTGGGACAAGCTGCTACCGCTGATGCCTCGCCACCTGGGCGTCCTTTGCATCGACCTGCCCGGCCACGGCTACTCCTCGAAGTTACCCGAGGGGATTGCCTACAATTTCGTGGACTACCTGTGCGTCATACTGCGCATAATGGAGGAGTACGGCTGGCAAAAGGTCTCCCTGATGGCGCACTCGATGAGCGCCATGCTGTGCTTTCTATTTGCCTCCCTGTACCCGCACCGCACCGACCTGCTGGTGAGTATCGACATTGTGAAGACGCGCTACCGAACGGCGCCGTCGCAGATCGATTACCTGCGTAACAACGCAGAGGGGTTCATGCTGGAGGACGAGCGGTTCGCGAATGCGAAGCGCCAGGAGCCGCCGGCCTACACCTACTCCGAGTTGGAGCAGCTTCTGCACAAGGGCTCCAATCAGTCGGTGGCCCTGGAGAACTGCCACCACATTCTCGAGCGAAACATTAGCCGCTCCACCAAGTTCCCGGACAAGTACTTCTTCTCCCGCGACGGCCGCTGCAAGTACTACACCGAGTTGTATACGAGCCCACCCCTCGCCGCTGAGCTAGCGAAGACCATCCGGAATGTACCCTACTGCGTTATCAAGGGCACTGAGTCGGATTTCATCGATAAGCAGAGCGACGAGGTGATCGCCATCTTACGCGCGAACAATCCGCACTTTGAGCTGCACGAGGTGCCGGGAACCCACCACGTCCATCTCAACAACTCCGCCGGGGTGGCAGAAGTCATCTATCCGTTCATCATGCGCCACCGACCACCGCTCCTGGACACGTGGACGGTGGACGGCGAGGCTGGCTGTAGGGTCGAGGGTGCGCCGCCCAAGGACGGAGAGCTGCCCGAGCTGGTTCAAGAGTTCAAGCTGAAGGTGGAGGACTCAGAGAACGTGAAGCGGAGAAAGAGAAAAAGTAACCTATAGCTGCTGCCAGTATCTCTGATGTTTGATGCTGAGTGGGCAGCGCGATTGGGAAGAGCCAATGTGATGCTTCGGTAAAGCCCCCCCTCAAAAAGAACCCTCGAACAACAGCACAGCCTATTCGCAATGTTCTTTAAATTTCTATAAGTTTTTCTTAGCCAAGCTATTCTATTTTAAGTGCAATAAATAATTGTAGATGAGAACTCGTTTGCAGCATATTGAGTCACTCAAAAAACAGTTCCAAGCATAAATGGCTTGAAAAAATGGGAAACCAAACCAGCAAAAAGTATCTCCATTGGCAATGCTGTGCCAATTTAAAATTTTATTATTTCCGAAGCTTCACTTTGTTCGCTTTATCTCTGCTGATACCTCAGACCGCAGCGCATACTGTTGCAACCGCAACCTACCAAATCGGTTTAAATAATTTTTCACATTTAATTCGCCTCTTTTGGGTTTTGGGCACCTTTTTCGATCAATCAATTTTCGGTTAGCCATTTAATTTCGCTTTAATCTTTGGGGGGCCACAGTTCATTGGCCACTTCATTAGAGATAAGGGGACCAGGACCGGGCCATGGCTGGGTGAGCGACGCCACAAAGGATGTGCCGACATCCACTTAATAACAATGGGTAGGCAAAAACAAAGGAATACTCGTACACTGTTCCGGACCGGGAGGGAAGCTGCCATCGTTCGAGTTTTCTGCACGGATGTGTGGGAGCACTCTCAGCCGGAAGGTATGCCACACTCCAAAGCGGTGGCACACTCTAAAGCAGCGGGCTGGCGGATGAGCAACCCCGAAATCGAACGGATACCAGTGGCATGTTCCCGAAACCAGTCAACAAAAAAGAGGGATCCCCTGCGGACCTTTGGGGCTTCAAAAAATAAACAAATTTAGCGCTTTTATTGCCAACGCACGTTGCGGGCTTCGGAGCAGGATCCGGCATTCGGGGTTCGCTTTTCTACGTAAATTAAATTAGGTAGAACCGGAAAATTCATCCCAGTAACGGCAGCAACAGCCGAGAGATGCGATTACGTTTTTCCGTCGTTACGAAATTGATAGCGGATATAAATGTTTAATGTTTTGGCAATAAAAATTTCGGCTAAAGGCTGGCAGGCTGGCAGTAGGGAATGCGTGAAGTCAGAGGAGGGAAAGGGGACTGATAAGCGACTTTATAATAAATTCAGTTTGCGGTTTACACACAATTTAATTTGCTTGAAAATCAATAAAAATCATTACCGTCACGTGGACTTTCTCAGCGAGATTTAATTTCTTTTGATCTGCGCAAAGCATAATACCAGCTCATAAATAAATACAAATCCCCGCGAAAGGCTTAGCACAGGCCAAGCAGCTGCCTGCTTGCTTGTGAATGTTTTATCCGAACGTACAAACTTGGCGAGCAAATTAGTTTCCAAGGGCTTTGAGTGTATTTACGAGCGACAGGTTATAATTTCGAATTCCCTGTCGCGCCCCATCGCCTGTTTTCAGAATCTGTTTTCGGACTTGGGACGGTCCGTAATGTCGGCGTCACTGATGGGATACTGCTGGAACACCCGACTGCTCTCCAGCTTCACGGACTCTAGCTGACTGGGCGACTTGTTGTGGGCCAGGAAGTGGTTGGTGTGCCAGAACTGGGTCTGCTCAGGGGGTCGCACCTGGCGCCGTATGCCCAGCAGACGGTTGCGAACATCCACCAGACTGGTCGAGCGTGGTTGCAGCCACTGCACCGCCGGCACAGACAGCGCTGTGAGCACCGCTGAGACCGTGCCCCCGATGAGCAGGCCCGTCCAGGTGTCGCTGGCGTATGTCTCGTACTTGCAGGCCTCCAGAACGCCCAGCTGGAGGACGTAGCCCGCAGCGAGTGCCACCTCAGTGTATAGGAAGGGGCTGCACTCGAGCAGCCAGTGGACGCCCTGGCTGGACAGGACGCCGATGGTCACATACAAAAGACTAAGGAAGAGGAAACAGTGCTCCGACTGTTCCTCGTCGAAAATGCAGAGCAGAGCCACCAACAGAGTCACCTGGATGAGTCCGAAGAGCAAGTACACTAGCTTGGGGCTATACCGCATCAGCAGAAGCGCTCCCACGCTGCAGCCGCCGGCGTAGAGCACGAAGGGCATGTACAGTGGCTGGCCGTGCTGCAGGAAGCCCGCCGTAGAGCTCCACATCAGCTGCATGATCGTCGGCGAGAATAGAACGGTGCTCCGCTGCAGGCACACCAGCGATCCGCCCAAGAGCAGCACCAGCATCTGCCGGCTCTCCGTTAGCTGGTAGTCCGTGCGTCCTACAAACTGTGCTAGAATCGACTGCCGGGGCAGGAAGGTCATCCGTTCCTCGTTGAGCAGGTTAAAGACCAGGTCCCGCGACTCCTTGTAGTTAATGCAGCCAATGTGCTGCAGCAGCTCGTTCAGACAGATCAAGCTGATCAGCAGCAGATTGAGTCCCAGCGCTATCAGTCCACTCCGCTGCGGCTCCATCTCGTTGAAAACCACGAATCCGGTCGACATCCCGCCGGCGTACAGGGAGTTGGCGAACGCAATCCGCGAGGGCCTCGATCCGGAGGCATCGCACCGCAGACTCGTGTAGCTGAAGGCGGCCAAGTACTGCACACTGAATCCCACAAAGCTGAAGTAGTGGCTCACGGCTGTCGAAAATTGGAGGAACGCAAATTTATCACAATTTCTAACAAGAAGACAATTGGAAGGCCATCATCACGGAAAGCTAATCAAAACACTTGCACTTGCACAATCGAATCTGGCGTTCCAATGACTCACCCAGCTGTCTGGTAAGCATGAAGCAACTTCCCATTAGCGAGCAGAGCAGCCCGTAGAACATGATGTAGTAGTGATCGAAGCTGTACTGCTGGCGCAGCCTCTTTCTGTAGGTCCAACCCAATGCCAGCACCACAACCCCGCTCCCGCCCACCAGACCATACCAATGGGGCCACAAGTTGTCGTACACAAAGGCAGATTTGACGTAGTATCCGAAGGAGAAGCCACTGGCCCACAGGCAGGCCAAAACTGAAACCGGGTTTGAAGTTTGGGTCAAAACAGTTGGGAAAAGATTCGTGCCAGGTCACCTAGCAGATCCGGCAGCGACAACATGGCCCAGAAACGCTTCCACACGTCACATGCCTTCGGCGGCAACTTCATTCGGCTACGCGGTAAAGTGACAACCCCAGCGAACTTCTGCTCCAAACGAGAATCAAACGCGAAGTGGAGATGCATCATCGATACCCGGGCGCAGAGACCTCTGATACCGCATCTTGTTTCAAACAGAAACCGATAAGATACAGGTGAACAAAACACCGTAATTAAACGACCATCGGGATTTTGAAGTTGTTGGAAAAAAGTAGTCCCCAGGGGTGTGACCGAAAAACTGATAACCAAAATACCGCCGAATGACGAAAGAGTGGAATCAATTTCTGAGCAAGTGAGCGACAACGTGACTGTCTTTATATTATCCCCAAAATATTTATATGAATAAAAAAATTATAAATATTAAGATACGTAGTGTGATCTTGATTCGTTTGGAGTACACGTATGTATATATTTTGGCGCCACATAATAGGTACCTCACATATCCTACCCATTACCTCAAAATATTTATATTGATAACATTTTATATATTGAGAAACGTGGTGGGATCTCTAATTAATTAAGATATGCCGCGTAGGCCAGAGAATGGGTTATGTATTTGACTAAACTGGAACTCACCGGAGTATTATATTTTGGCACCGATGATTAAAAAATATCTGAAAAAAAAAATATAAATTGCGTTTAATACAAGGAAAAAATAACATAATTTGTAGTTTTTAGGAGCATTCCTCACTACTTGCATTCTCCTTAAAATGTCATTCGTCTTTGCACTTGTAACTTGTGTTCCCTGTTGTCCCCAACTAACCCATAAAAGATACCCCAAGGTCTGACACACTTTGCCCCCATGTAGCCCTCAGCTAATGTTTTATCTACGTCTGAAACACGACGTTAAGTGCATTCTTATTTACCGCAGCCGAACTCAAACTCATGCGGCAGTTGGGTTTTGTTTTTGGGTGTTAATGAGCTGCATGCAAAAGAGGAAAACCCAACTAAACCGAGGAGCACGCTCACCTTTTCACCTCCAGCATAGCGCTAATTAGTTCAAGTAGTGATGCAAGTGTTGCAGTTAATTGACTTTTGGCGACCCGCTCGCGTACTCGCTCATTGAGTGCAGAGACCGCGGAATATCCTCGTTTCAACCCACAGCTTCTCGTTCGAAAAAATTTTCCAGCTGGCTTTTCGCAGTTTTCCGCAACTTTTTTTTTGCTGCTGCTGCTGCTGGTGCTGCTTGGGAGGGATTTTTTGCCAAAGTTCACAAGGATTTAGTTCTCGAGACGCTTATGAATTCAATGAAGCGAGCGCTAAGCTGCTGCTTCAGCTTCCCGGGCAAAAGTGTTGCCTTCTCAAGAATGCTCAGATGCCAGCCAACTATCTCCCTTCAGTTTAGCGCCACATCCTTCCACAGATTCCTTGACTTCTGCTTCTTCCCCTGACCGACAAGATTTTCTCTGTAATTACGCATTAAAAAAGTCCCGGTGCCGGGCGCAAATGCAGTCGGCAGCTTCTGTTGGCAGTAGCTGCGTAAACATTTCACGTCTTGGGCCATAAAACTAAACACATTGGGCGGCCATAATAATAAATTCAGTTTAGAGGCAGGCAGCTGCAAGCTGCAGCGAGCGTAAATAATAGCAAATGAAATTATTTTCTAATGGCCGAGAATCGACCATTTGATGGCCACTAATATTGTTTGAGGACACCCAAGGAAGGCGCAGAAGTCAACGGGGCTTAGACAAGAAATTACCGCGGAACAACCGTCATTTGCGGTGATAGTCCAGCTAGTTCCAAGTGCATCTATTTTGTCATTTGGCACATCCAATCCAAAGGACCTTTTTAGAGTCTGATTTGGAGAAAGCTTTTCAAATAATACAACACATTTCGTGGCCAATATTGCCTGCACTTTCAGAGTTTATAAAATTGATTCGATTACATTGTGCGCCTAATATACCCCGTGGTACTGCCATATTTCTTGAGCGCGCTGACAACAACTGCACTGCGTTGACGCGGACACACGCTCTGGGCGGGGAAGTGCATTTAATTTCGCTGAAGCGGCCACTTAGTGGCCCTCGACAAGCCGGAGATGGCTCCTTCTACCGCATTTGCAGTTGCTGACTTTGTAGCTCCTGCTGTTGCTTTTGCTATTCCTGTGTAGTTTTTGTTGCTCTGGGTTGCGCATAAATTAAATTAAAGCTGCTCTAGGGGGCCACGAAACTACCACACAACAATTACTCAGTGGCCAAACGCCTAAATCATGTTACACTGCGCCCCGGCCGCCGCCCTTTCCTCCTCTGACCTTCAGACATTTGCAAATGTGTAAACATTTTTCAGAGGGAGTTAAAAGTCGCTCCCACTGCTCCATTTCGCTCTGTATTCAGCAGTGAGTGCATATACCGCACCCACCTACGTGCTCACCACGGGTTAAAGATATTATGGCCCTGATTTATGCAAATTGCCTGCGGGCATTTGGGGTAGAAATCGGGAAAAATCGTTAATTGTGCAAAGTGCTGGCCGTTTTCCATTAAAGTTTTTCTCGCACGCGGTCGTAGTGTCCAAAATGGCCAAAGTGGCAGAGGCGGAACGGGGGAGCTTTGCATGGCGCCTTCTGCCTGACTTTCAGCCATTAAGTAAATTTGAAAAGCGCGCAGCAAAAGTTAATGCTGCTTGTTGCATATTTGCATTAAATGATCCTTAAAGCTTTTGCCTGAAGTTCAGAGCAAAGTCAGTATTCCTGACTATCCTGTTTCATTCACATCATACGAGTGTATCACATGATAATTTTGTGATTCCATATAGGACTGATTATCCTTAATATCATGACCTAATTGTATACAAAATAAATGCAAACATTTTAGTTGTTAGAGTATCCCAAATTCGTTTCTTTCGCTAACAGGACATCAGTTGCAACAACAAATTCTTTCCCTTTTTTGTTGTCTTTATCACTCACCATTTTTGTTTCTGCAATCATTTTATACAATCCAACTGCAACAAAGTGAATTTTTAATGCCTGCCCCATGCGATTTAAGTGTTAATTTTTCATGAGTCAGCTCAGAGCAGCTAGCGAAGCTGATGGCAATGCGATGGATGCATAGGAGCGGCGCACAAATTAAAATAACATCCCAAGTTCCGGTGGCCAATTAAATGGCCCTCATTGGCATTTCTCTTTCTATCGAAGATTAAAATAAGTAGTCAAGTCTTGACCATTTTGGAAAATATTTTTGGTTTTCATAACATAATACTTAACTTGTTATTTTTCCAAAATATTTAAACATTAAGAAAATTGTAAAATATATATATTTTTTAATAAATTCTACTACCTATATAACACATTGAATACACAGTCCCCATGTAATTTCATGAAAACCAAAATCTGCAAAACCTTTTAAAATTGTCCTCTTTTATTAGATATAAAGTATAGTACTTTTATGTATCTAATGTATTTATTTAAAACCTCCTGTATGCATTCGCAAAAGTCCAATATACTCTACAAATACCGCAACTTCGAGAAGATTTCTGGTACTAGCTTACAATTAAAATTTGACTAAAGTCAAGTCCATGGCACGACCTCATCTATTATTAGTCCATCCAGATCTATCCGACTGGACATTAAATTACTATCGTGCTCTCTGCTTTTGCGTCGGACAGCTAGCCTTTAATCAAACAGCGCCAAGTGAATTCTTGTAATTTAACGAACGCGAATTATTTTTATCTCAGCAATGCCGGTCAAGCACAGCCGCTGGAAGGCATCGCAATTACAACGTTGCCTGAAGTTTATTAGCCAATTTAAGACGCGATATAAAATATCGTAGAAGCGGCAAAGCCAAAGAAAAAGGCTGCCCAATTGAAGCTTTTATTTTCAAAGAGATATGTTAAGGTTCATGCATCCATCATAATAGACAGGTAGTCGTCGTAGGACGACTCAGCATGTCAGATTTTCCTTTGTTTACTGTGGGGAAAATATGCACCGTCGTGTGTGACGGATGAAGTTTAATAAACAAGAAATGCTGTAAAAGTTTGACAGGCAGCCCGACGCAACATCGAAAACAAAACTACGGCCCTTCCGTGTGGGCATAAAAACGGTTATGATAAAGTGGGAGCTCACATCGCCCAAAAAAAAAAGGGCCACAAAAGCATGTGTCGCATGGGGGACAGATTCTTATAACTGGCCGTTTTTTTTTTGCCTTTTTATGAAGCTCTATAAATAAAGCAATAACATCACTTTGAAGTATCTCATTACGTGTTACGGCAGCCATAAGTGCGAGTGCGCCAATACCATTTTTTACGACTCTCACTCACTTGCGTAGTTTAACCGAAAAGTTGCTATGAAAAAGCAGCCGAGCGCCCGATTATGCAAAACTTTCTCACTCACCCACTAGCCTTCCTGCCAAAGCTTCGTCCTCGGCAATTAGTTTTTATTATTTTTCGTTCTGACCGCACACATTAGAGAGACATCCGCCTCGAATTTCTGGCATTCCTCCTTACGAACCATCAAAATGATGGTCAACTATCAAATGGCCGGACACACATTTGCACAGCTGCCGCAATTAGCACGTTTCACACATTGATTTGGGCATCCGCCTCTCGTATCTTAGCAGGAGCTATCTTAGCGCTGGCCTCCTGCCCACCGGCCATGTGGGCTGGCAATTGGAAACTTGAGTGGGCCAAGTGATGTGATGGGTTATTAAAATGCCTTGGCTCGCCGGGATCTCTTATAATTATTAATTATGCAATAAGAGCAACGGAATGGACTATTTGGCTTCGGGATTCCATTTGGCTTCGGGATTCCACACGGCCACTTCGGTAGCAAAGCAAACATTGAGGAGCGGAAGCTCATTTGGCATTTAAAGTAACGTTGTGTGGGCAAGATGATACGGACTAGAAAGAGTGCCAGTGCCAGAGCCAGAGCCAGAGCCAGCGTTGTTTTCCGCCCGGAAATGGGCATTTAAGATGCTCCATTATTCAAGGTGCAATTAAAACAAGATTCTAAGGGAAATAAAATTATAATTTCAACGGTTACGACTGCCCATGACCCGAATTCATTAAAACGCTGTGCCAAATAAAACGCTTTAACGAGATATCCATACTTTTCCATACTTTAAGGAGATATCCATACTTTTCTCTAGTTTAAAGCTCTCACTTCGCACAAACGTTATAAAAATCTGTCCAACAAAGTGGAATGCTCTACTTTTTCAATCTCTCAATTATTCTGGTACCAGGCCAAGGACCCGGAGGGCTTTTACCATTACGATTCTCTAAATTAACTTCTTGTCTCAATTCAAACATATTCCCAACGTTGCGACCCTCAATCCTGGATACTGCTCTCCTAGTCCTGTTCATGTTCATGCCTCTGGTCCTCCTTTTCTGACATTTTCATTGTCATTGGGCTTTGCCGATTCACATGGCATACCCATCCCTAAAACATCTTGGTGATTTGCATAAAATTTCAATTTTATTTATTTTATAGCCCCGGGAACAATAATGTCCAATGAGATGTGAGATACGAATAATGCTCATTTAAGTTTCCGTCAGCACAACATTTTTTAATTCCATGTTCTTGCTAAATTGGACTGGCTTTATTTGCGGAATTTAAGCAGCGGGATTGGAAATGAAAACCGTTTCCAAGAAACAGCCACCATGTGGTGCTGTCTATACAGGCAACAGAGTCCCTGGCCAGAGCCATAGTTACACAGCAAGAGCTCATTCATAGGAGAGACGCAATTCGGAGTGCGAGGCCCGTCTGTTATCGTCATTTGTACCATTCTGAACGAAAAATTGCGTGGGCAATCTTTACTCGCACACCGTTATAAAAACTTTAAAAGTTATTTAAGATGCACAGGTTTTAAATTAAGCTCAAAATTAAGCTGTCAACCTCAAAACCTGACGGCTGCTTGGACTAGTGGGATGCTTGAAGCATGCATGCCTTGAAGCATGTCTTGTTACTTACTTACATGGGATCAAAAAAATTTTTAATATCTTGCATGAACTTTTTGGTTGTTAAGCAGTTTGCAAACAATAAAAGTGCAATTTAAAGTTTAAGCCCCAGATGAATATGGAATTTCACCCGTGTGTTGGTATTTTACCACGTTGATGGATTTCTTTAAAATTCGTTGTAGTTACTCACTCGGTGTGGAATATGTTTCTTCGAAAATCCTGCCACAAAAAAGGAATTCTTCAATAACCTTCAGCATTCTTGGCCACATACATGTAGCCTACTTCTGTCTTTGTTCCACCCGCCAATTGGGTAGCAAAATATTTGCAAATCAAATTAAAATTTACATTGATACCAAAATAAACGAACCGGCGACTGAGCTGTGGAAAAAAGCGGGGAAAAACAAAGTTGCCGCTCGCTCATACTTGATGTTGATGTTTTGCAGTGAAATTACACGGCCATCGCCATTGGCAAACAGAGCGCAACGAGCCAAGAAGCGGAGCCAGAGAGCCAGAAACCGGAATAAAAGTAAATGCAAATGCAAACACAAATAAACAAAGCGAGGCATCAGCATCCCAAACTGAATCACATTCTGAGGCTAAAGGATGCAGCGCAGGACGTGCAGTAACTTTTTCCCGCCACAGTGGCACGTCCAAAGAAGCAACGACACCCACCCCCATCCACTAATTTATTCGCATTTTTTGAGTGGTTCTTTGGTATTTCATTTTTTCTTCCTTTTCTTGAATTCTCCCCAGGAAGTGGAGAAGGACCGAGAGGGGTTCGTTTTTGCCACTAATGTGAGTTTGTCAAGCTTAGATATCATCTTGATTGCAAGGACAACAGTGCGTATGATTAATTTGAGCTCGGGCCTCTGAGCCTGTGCAGCAGGACTGAGATAAAAGTTTAATTGAATTCCATGCAAATTGCATTCATGAATTATTTTTAATTAAAAAACTTGCCAAGGATCTTGGGGCTAAAGGACACACAACCCCCAAACTCTGAAGCCGAAACTATGAATTCAAAGTGGAAAGCAAGTGACTTCCGGCAATTTTACAGATGAAATGTTGTTTCACCTTTTTGAAACAGAGGCCGTCAATAGATTTATGGCTTCCTTAGTTTGTCGTTCATTCTATTCGACTCCAATTAGAACCGAAATAGCCCAGAAAATATCTGCAAAGACAACGAACCAATGACAGATCGTAATTAGAGGAGCTGAGTTAAGCTGCTGTGTTTGTGACACTGGTCGAGTTCAATTACTGGTCAAAATGTTAAAAGTTTCTCCCAGCCATCCACATTCCGACAAAACATCCGCAAGCCCCCGAATATGTGTGCAGGTTTAAAGATAAATTGGCAACTACATTGCCACCACAGCGTGGCACTGAAACTAAATCAAAAAGTAAACTTTAAATGGCCAACTTTTTGCCAACTGCAATCTCCAATTACAAACGGGGGATCAACCAAATGCACAGCTCTGACCATTATAATTTCAGAAGGGAAAACCAAGGGGGAATCAAATCCTCATGCCCCACAATCGGCATTACTCTGGGGCACCTCCGCAAGTTGGGACTACATACGTAAGCAGAAGTAGCACTGCCAGCAGCCGGCGTTAACCGAAAACGGGAATTTATGACCACGCAGATCCAATACACAAACGAATGTGCCTACTGGCTACACTGCCAAGATAAGTACCGGTTTAATACAAAATAATTAGTTGCACACATCCTCTGGGCATTCAATAAAACACCAGTAAATAACACTCGATACAGACTCTTTTGTATTTTCCTATTTGAAATACTGGGGCAATCCGTTGAACTTTTTACCCGTGCAGTTTGTGCATACGATTGTTTTGGCATTGTGCACGAGAGCAGGGTGTCTGGGTTCGTAAATAATGATTGCCGGGGAGTTGGCTCAAGTGCAAAGTGGCTTGGGGGAGCATCGAAAATGCCGTAACCAGCCGTAGCCAGCTGGTCATAAATCGAGGAATTTGATTAAGAAGTCTTCTTCGCATTGCCTTTTGCCTGGCGGGCAAATTGAGTGCCAGACAATTGAGTTTTCTATCCGGGAATGTAAGCAATCGGCTTATCAAGCCACTTTCCATAAACCCGTTCCCAAACCGCCATTAGTCAAAATATGTCCATGCATAAGTTATGCGAGTTATTTATGAACGGCCAAGGGAATCATTGGGTCGCAAACAAACGAAAAACTCGAGCGGACATCTGAGACAAAATAAAAATAAAGAAATTATTGTGTTTCAATCATAAATTTGCGGCTAATTAATTTATTGGGATTGGGGCGGATGCCAGTGTGCTTCACTGGACTGGACACTTGATTAGCCCAATATGAACATAAACAATTGCATACTTAGGTGGGATTCTGACGCCGGAGCGGCGTAACAGCTCATAAATCATGGCATGCTTTGAGGCGTGACCTTGGGAAGCAAGGGGATTCATGAGCCCTTGAACTGAGTCAGCAAAGGACAGAAACAATGAGTTTGCCTTCTTTATTGGGAGGATATAAATTAATAAAGTGGTTATTAATCAAATGTGTAGTTATAGGCAATAATCGGTAGCCAGAAGGCTTGCTGTCCCACATTTTGCTTCTTTTTTCTTCATTTAATTTGCGAGTATGAATGCCGTATTCTGTAACTCCCTCTCAACAAATTCCCATACCCTCCCACCTGAAAGCACTTTACGTGCCAATTAATGGACGAATCAGAAATGCAGCATAGAATTACATGAATTGTACTATGCTTGCGTGTATTCGGTGTGGGCTTAGTTCCACAAAACTGAATGTAAATCCAGAATTAAAATGCAAATTTCTTGCTCTGCTGTATAATTAGAGAAAACACATACATATGCAAACACACCACACCCCAGGGCTTGCAAAATAGTGAAATTCATTAGCCAAAGAAACGTGGCAACCGCACCCCTAAAAATGCAACAAAAGAATTCGTTTTTTTTTATACCATGTACCTTAAGGTACAAATTTATGCATATCTATGTTATGTAACAGAGAAAAGGAGACATTCTCTACAAAGTATATATATTGTTGACCAGGATCAACAGCTGAGTCGATCTAGCCATGTCATAATAATTAATATAGTAATTTATATTTTTATAAATTTATGAGAAACAGGTTTACTGCTACCTTAGAGGCAGCATGAGCAGGTTGTAAATTAGGGTGCAGTAAATAATGTAATTTTAGTTAGGCTCCGGTAACAGTTTAAATTCATTTGCTACACCAAGTGTATCATAATGTACTCGTACTTTGTTTATTTGCTTTCTTCTCTGAGAAACGGTTTCCTTATTTAACTTACGACAAAAAATATCCTTGCCCGTCATAAATATTTATCGAAGCGAGGCAGATAGCTGCTTTTTCACTTAAGGTGTTTCCGGAAATAGCGATAAAACAGAAAGGTACAAACGTTGAATTGGTTAAAGGGGGAAATTATATTCAATTTGCATATGTTAAGTGGTAGGGGCAATTAAAGCCACGTCGAAGAAACCAAAGAACCCCGAAACAATAAAAAAAAACGGGGAAAAGGAAAAAGGATGCCGAAGGACAAAGAAAGCCCACACTCCGTTGATTACGATGTAAGATGCGTCGTGGGGGTAAGGGAGAAAGCCTGCGAAGACTTGCCTGCTGCTGGCAAAGTGGGTGAAAATGTGGAAATTATAATTGGCTTCCAAATGCTTGAACTCAATTATGTGCGCACAATTTTTGAGGGAACGACGGTGCGGCGACAGCGACATTGCTGCCGCTGACAGGCATATTACGGATTCAAGGCCAATACACACACTGGGCGGGGGAGAGGGGCTTTTCGACAGCGAAATGCCACTTTCGCTTTGGAGAATGCTCAAAGAAATTTGCATAGCCCAAAGCTAGGAATGGGGAAAATGGCACAAGGCGTTAGTTGAAGTCGGCATGACCGTAGCTGATAAATTGCTCCACCATAAATTAAAAATAAATCATTGACGCAGCGCCTTCCCACACGATTGGGGTGGTGCACGAGGGAATTTAGCTCAATGGAATTTAGGATTCAACCAGAAGGATTGTGGGAATGGTCAGATATATGCTATACCTCCCAAATTCTCTTGGGCAGTTTATTCTGGGCCCCGTAGATAATCAGGTTGAGTAGGAATCACTTTAACCCTCAGACGACTGTTTAATTTTGAAAACATTCCCACATCACATCGCGGCAACGGAAATAAAACAATAAATATGTACACACATACATATACATATATGTATGTATATATATTTGCAAATAATGTTCTGAACATTGATTTAGAGACTTATTCATTTTAAAAAATATGATGATATGCCCTATAACAAGCATTTATTTTTCGACTAAAATAAAAAAACCTATTGGGCTGGCTAGGTCAGGTGGATGTGGGTTAATTTCCCGTTTTTCCCGAATACAGTCATTTACCTAGGCACAGATGACACAGATCGCGATTAGTCTGTTTAAAGCCGTCCGAGCAGAAAGGTCTTGCAATTGTTTAACTTTTCATTAATCAGTTACACAGTATTGACGGGAAGAGCGAAAGAGTTGCAGTGACAGGAAAAAAATCACAAAATTTTTAAAAGCTAAAGTGTAACGAATATTTTGAATAAAACAGTAACTGTTTATTTTGGTTTGTGATGGAAAATATTACATGGAATAATGTGAGTGATAAGGGGGAAGTCTACATTTTATTGAAAGATAATACATAAAGCTAGTTCTGGCATTTTCCCATTTTTTTTTGTTGGCTCAATATTAACTTTTCACTACGAATTTGTACACAGTGTAGTCTTGCAAAAAAAAAAAAAAACAAGCGCGGAATCTTCCAATTTATTAATAGAAATGTTGTATTTTTGTGCAAATTTCATTATCTCCGGTGCCCAACAATACATAGTTACGGTTTGTCCTAATCAAGTCTTCCGTTCACATAATCTCTCTGAGGGTGGGTGGCATACTTGGAATTGAACCTGATTTACAATTCTTCAATCCCTTTCAGACCTCAGTGAAGTTTAAGGATGTGATAATACCTGCCCCCTGGGGTCACATTGCGGGTCGTTGGTACGGCAGCCGATCGGAACGACCAATCCTGGCAATCCACGGTTGGATGGACAACCTTGGCACCTTTGATCGCCTGGTGCCGCTACTACTGAACCACACCGCAATACTCTGCATCGATCTGCCCGGCCACGGCCGATCTTCCCGTCTGCCCCGCGGGATCTACTACAGCGTCTATGATTATGTATACACCATCCCGCTTGTAATGAAAGCCTTCGGCTGGCCAAAGGTTTCGCTAATGGGACATTCCCTAGGCGGCGTCATGAGCTTTATGTACGCTGGCATGGCCCCGGACACGGTGGACCTGGTCGTGTCACTGGACGTCCTACTGCCGCGGAGGATAACCGATCCTGGCAAACTGTCCAGCGACATAGAGAAGTGGCTGGAGGAAGAGCGTCGGCAGGCGGAAGGGCTGGAACCACACTCATTTACCCTGAGCAAGTTGCGAAGCATCATTGACAAAGGAAGCAAGAAATCTGTGCCCCTTCATTTGGCCGATCACCTGCTCCACCGGCAGATTGCCCGGTCGCAAATCTATCCGGAGAAGCTCTTTCTTTCGCGAGACGGAAGAGTGAAGTTCTACAACATATTTGACATTGAGCCTGGGCTGGCTGCGGTTATAGCCGGGCGCATTCGACCTAAGCCCTATCTCATCATTAAGGGGTCCCTCTCGCAGTTCGTGGGCCTCCAATGTGAGGACACGATCTCCATTCTGTCTCAGGATAATCCGCATTTTGAACTTCATAACATTGCGGGGGCCAGCCACCACGTTCACCTCCAGGCGCCCGAGGAGTGTGCCCGCCATATTGTTCCCTTTATCCTCGCGCATCGATCCCCGACGAATGGCACGATCCGCAACAAGGAACTAAGCAAGCTGTGACTTTTTGAACGTTTTGAGTTTTATATATTCGTGTGGCTTATTCATACAATTAAGATTTTTAAGATTACAAGCGATCTGATATATTCAAAATAATAATAAAACAATGAATACTATACTATAGAATTGGGAGCTGGCAAAGAACATTTCTGAAGGCGCAAGTGACTTTACTTTCGCTTATCCAAGTGATTTTCTAATCTGAACATTTTGCTATTATGAATAACACGGCACTTTCAGACTTCAGATAACAAAATTAACTTAGCTACAATGTTGTAATTTTTTATTATATGCAATTATGATAAGTCAAAACTAATGTTTGGCATCTTCATATATGTATCTTGTTTCTTGAAAATATGGTATTTTGACAACGACGTTAAGTTAAAATATGCAATTTTAAAGACAACATTCTCAATTCATTTTAAAGAAATATTTTCGGTGTTTCTTTGAAAGGATTATCTCTTTGAGTCACAATCATATGAGTAAACTCCTAATCGGTTGTGATAGCGTAGCTTAAATATAGTTATACTTATACAGAGAACAAAATTCTCGCAATACATGACCCCATTTTATTCGCAGTGTACATTGCTCTCAATGACGATGGAAGCTCTTATACTCACGTGTTTTCAATGCCCCAGAAAAGCTTGAGTATACTTTTGTTTTGAACACAGTGTTCAGTCTGCAGTCACCAAGGAATCTTTAGCATGTGAATCTTGATCAAATATCAAACAAAACGATCAACTTTAAAAATAATCGAATATACTATTCAATTATAGTGTAATACTCCAGGCAACAGAGAGCACAGATAATAGGTAAAAGCTATGCATCAAAGCTTTCAGTTCTCTCTGAAAAAGTTAATCTCTTTTCATTAGAGCACTCTCTTTTTCGGTTTTTTTTATAAGAGCAAATACAAAACATGAAAGAAGAATTCAGTGTTCGATCAGCTCTTAAGCCAAACAGAATCTGAAATATAGATCGTCGTCAAACTTGGTTACGAAGGTACAATAATAATACTTCAACCCAGGCAAAGTTCACTGGTCAGAATGGGAACTTTGTCGCTGAAAGACGTAAGTGGACAAAATGAATACACTAATTCAACTAACTAGAATGTTTCGCTTTCCAAATCCCCATACAGTACGAGGAGGTAAAAATACCCGCTCCCTGGGGCCACATTTCGGGCCGTTGGTATGGCAACCGTTTAGAGAGACCCATCTTGGCGATTCATGGTTGGCTGGACAACCTGGGAACCTTCGACAAACTGATTCCTTTGCTGCCAGATTACCTTGGAGTTCTCTGCATCGACCTGCCGGGCCATGGCCGATCCTCGCACTTGCCACCAGGAGTGCAGTACAGCATCCATGACTACGTGTACATCATTCCCCGAATAATGAAGGAGTACAATTGGAAAAAGGTCTCCCTGTTGGGTCACTCGCTAGGAGGAATACTTAGCTTTATTTATGGCGCTCTGGCACCCCACACCGTGGACATGATTATCTCGCTGGACATTCTGATCCCCCTCCGCATGAGTTGCGACCACATGAACCAGGCACTGGAAAGGCTTCTGATAGAGGAGGAGCGAAATAACGCCGGTAGCCTGCAAGAGCCACCGTCATATTCGTTGTCTCAGATGAATACTGTTCTCGCCCGAGGCAGCCACGAGTCGGTGCCAGTGGAACTAGCCTCTCACTTGATCCACCGACAGGTGGTCAAATCGCAGCTCTATCCCGAGAGGTTCTATTTCTCAAGGGACGGAAGGGTAAAATATTATCACTACATTGACATCGATCCTGGTCTTGCAGACGAAATGGTCAGACGGTTGCAGAAAAAGCCATTTATGATTATTAAAGGATCCAAGTCACCCTATCTTCCTAGCAGTGCTTCCGGACCGATGTCGGTTCTGGCAAAAGATAATCCGCACTTCGAGTTTCACACCGTGCAGGGAGGAACCCATCATTTGCATCTGCATGCTGCCGAGGAGGTGGCCCGGTACATTGTGCCATTTTTACAGCGCCATCGACCACCGCCGCTCACCTCCTGGGCTCTGAATAACAAGGACGAGCAGCAGAACGGGAGTTCCAAAAAGCAACATGTGCAAAGGAACAGACAATTTTTTTGGAACAGGAAAAGAGGCAGTAAACTGTAGCACATTGTCAATGGCCTCGTTCAGCTTTTTATACCAAACAGAATTCCATATAATATTAAAGAAAATATTTTTAAATTTATGTTCCGCAAATACTTTCTTCTAGTAATTTGTTATCAGTATGTAAATAAACATTTTTTAAACTTCAAAAACAATAAATTTCCCTTGTATGTTTCTTTTACAAAGTAACTTTGTATTCAAATTTGCATGCTTTCACACGATAACCAAGAAAATGCTTATAGTTCCAATAAAATTTAAGCACTAACGCAAACCCGGTACACAAGTCGGTATGGTGCAAATCTTATCATAATCAATGTGATTCATCAAGAAATAAAACATTAAAGTCGAATTTTTAGTAAAGCCAATAAGTATGGTGTAGGCAAGAAACCCTGCACCCTGGGATTGTTTCCGCATCTTCATATATATTTATTTCCTAAAGCCAAACAGATATTTAGCACAATTTATTACTTAAATTATTTCAGCTTAGCTTTAGTATTAGAATTTACGAGAAGATGCTCGGTACCTTAACACAAATCCTTCATACTGCGATGTAGTTAACAATCTAGGGAGGTAGTTAACAGTCTTGCCTCGGTTAGGGGGATACTCCATCTCACAATTTTGAACCATCATAAGCAGCTTACAGCTTAAGCGCATTAGAACAATTAGTCGATGCCATAGAGCCGATCGAATTAAACGAGTCATTCTGATTCAGCTTTAAAATTTCTTCAGACAGCTACAATCCGAGCAATATTCGGAAGCGACAGAAAGTTTTCAGCCTCAACGTAGGCAGCTATATAGTACTTAATTTTCAAGAAATTCAAGAACATTTTCGCTGCCTACGTTAGAGGCAACCAATCAACGGTAAGAACAGAAAATGTTGAATGGAAATTGGCGGAATTTATTAATTTACACTCGTCCTTTATGGATGTTGCCTTCCTGGGACAATGTTTATGCCACGCATAATTTCCTTGTCGTACTTTTTGATTGCCTATATTAATATTTATGGCCGGAGTTTCCTCCGTCGCCTTGGCTGGCTAATTCAATCAATTAACGTTTGAGTTGGACCACCCCGAAGACAAATCCCAGCCTCATTTTCCACTATCGATTTTCCTCCACTTTGAAGGAAAGTCATCACACCCACATTTGCCCCTTCGTCCCGTCTGCAGGTTGATTGCCATGTATATCGCATGTACACGTGGCATATTTCGGTGGTAATCAGAGACGCTGTAGGGTTCTCCTCGTCCTCCTCCTCCTCGTCGCCCGCCTCTAGCCCAATTCTTTCTTTTTTTTGGCCTTAGAAGGTGAAACCATAAAACCTTGATGGCATATGCCAAGATTTCGAACTTAAAGTAGGTTGAGTTGAGTTGCCGCAGCACTTAGATTCCCCCTGAATGGCTGAAACTTGAACGCGTTTCGCCTCTGATTTCAGCAACAATTTCTTTGTTGTGATATTGGGTTAGGCTCGGAATTTAACAGGTTGAAGAGGCCTACGTGGAAAGGATCTATTCAACAGGGCTTTGCGCTTTCATCCTAGTAGTGAGAAAATGTTATGCCATGCCAAAACAGTGGCTTTGAGATGTGGTGCCGCGAGTGAATTTTGTATGACTATAATTTTGTGAAGATTGAGGTGGACTTATAGCGTACCTCAACTGAAAACTTTTTATGAGCGCGATTTACTTTCACCACAAATGGGAGACCAATAGACGTTTTCCACTTACAACTTGAAGTCCAATCTGAAACACTTTCGATGATGCATGCATCCATCCAATAAACATCAGCTGCCACACCTTTAAGGCTGCCCGTAAAATGACCAGAACTACCGCATTAAATGATTTAAAATGGGTTTGTAAGACGGTGTCGGGTGCCTGCTGCCTGTTGCCTGATTGAAATGAATTGGGGAAAACCCCTTTAACTGAATAAATTATGCAGAGGCCGAGGTGGGCGGCAGCTTAATGCTGTAAACCAAACTTAACGAAAACTGTTTAAAATGCGGGCCCGGTCGCTGGCAGTTCTCAGCCGGCCCGCTGCAATAAATCTGCAGCCACAAACTGCACTCGATGGCCGTGCTGCATGCAACTTCGGCAACAAGAGCCCCACCAGCACTGTGCGAAAACGTGTGCGGCATTTGCGCAATTTTCGCAATTTTCTAATAGCCGTGCCAAAAACGTTGAAGGTCGGGCGGGGTAGTATTAAAAGGAAACACAATTCAGAAGCGGTACTAGCAACAGTTCACGTCCTTTGACGCGTCGTTGCATGACTTTTTGTTTTCAACTTAGGCGGAATTGCTTTCGACGCCATTTTGCGGTAAGCCACTGCAATTGAGTGCAGCCCTGGCTGTGTGAGTACCGTTTCCTGCCTCGTGTTTAACCCTCCTCCTTCGGCCTTAACCCGTTACGTGATCCAGCGGACTGGCACGCACTTTAAGTTTCCTTAAACAAACCATCGCCTCCATCAGAGAGGCCTCCAAAGATGGCCCATAAATTCATGCTAAGCAGTGAAATGGAAAGCGGAATCTACGACACAGTGCTACCCCGCAGAGCTATCCCAAACGCTTTAGGTTAACTAGGGCTGGATTATATCGTCAGAGACTACTGTAGCCTGTTTATTTAGCTGACACAGCAGTAAAATTTCGTTTGCATTTCAGTGGGTCCGGCCACGATTTCTATGGCAGGACCCACATTCCTCGGACAACCATTAAATCTGCAACAATTTACTTGTGATTGACATGTTTATAAGGGTCGTAACCCACTCAACCATCCGCACACCACCTCCTCCTGACTCTTTCCTTGGAGCACTACCGTTTTCTCGATGTATGTATTTGCTTTCGTCCTCATTCATAACAAAGTAAAGCCTAAAATATTTTCGGCCGCAGTTTACGTCCATTTTGTTTTTCATTCGGTAAAAGGAAGGAATCGAATATATCTTTGATATTTGTGTTGTCCGCTGAGCACACCAAATATCCTTTTGCATTTTTAAGTGATTTCTCTCTACGTTTTCGTTGTGCATCCAATGAAGTGGATAACACTTCCAGTTTGGAATCCGTAGCACACACAAAAGTTCCCACGTTTAACAATACCTAAAATAACAAACAACTCGACTGAAAATACCAGGTAATCAGTTCGTAATCCAACGAAACCGATGAAAGATTAACTAGACGTATACCCAATGCATATAATTTATCTTTAAAAACATTTGTTTGAATACTAAATTTCCTTGCTCTATATGATTTTCATGGGCACGTATAACACGTACATACTGGTAAGGCGCGGAGTGGTAGTTTTGGTGAAAGGGAAGAAATTTACATTGGATTGCATCTGCTGAATTAAAAATTCTTAACACAAGTAAGAAAACTGCAGTCAAGATTTCTCAAAAACGATATACAATGAGAATTTAGGTACTTGGTATTTTAATTATCAATTAGTTTTTCTGTATCACATAAATAAACAAGTAAGCCGGTTCTCAGTTTACACGGCAACGGCATTCCGTGGCAAGAGAGGTACATGGTATATCGTTGTCGAGAAATATCGACTACAGCGTTTCTACTTGTTTCTATCTATAGTATTATAGATTCAAAAATCCAGGCGTTAATACGGACAAGAATATATACTCGTGTAGTAAGGTCGGAAAAGCTTTCATCTCCCTATTACATACATTCGTACGAATTCAATATACCATTATTCTTTTTAAGAACCGGGTATAAAAAAGGCTTTANGTAAGGCGCGGAGTGGTAGTTTTGGTGAAAGGAAAGAAATTTACAGTGGATTGCATCTTCAGAATTAAAAATTCTTAACACAAGTAAGAAAACTGCAGTCAAGATTTCTCAAAAACGAGATACAATAAGAATTTGGGTACTTGGTATTTTAATTATCAATTAGTTTTTCTGTATCACATAAATAAACAAGTAAGCCGGTTCTCAGTTTACCCGGCAACGGCATTCCGTGGCAAGAGAGGTACATGGTATATCGTTGTCGAGAAATATCAACTATAGCGTTTCTACTTGTTTCTATCTATAGTATTATAGATTCCAAAATGCAGGCGTTAATACGGACAAGAATATATACTCGTATAGTATATAGGGTCGGAAAAGCGTTCTTCTCCATATTACATACATTCGTACGAATTCAATATACCCTTATTCTTTTTAAGAACCGGGTATAAAAAAGGCTTTAATTCGTGATCACCCCAACATTATACGAAAAATCGAAATTTTCCTAACTTTAGCACAACCTTGCCAACTCATAACTAAAATATCTGGCAACAAATTGAAAAAATAGTGATAGGGATAGATAAATGGACTTCCCACGAAGATTTGAAGATATGGATCTTTGAATTCGGATAAAAATTGGAAAAGATATGGCAAATAGTTATTAAAAAAACTTTAAACGGCCAAAACTAGGTGAAGGAGTGCTCTAATCGCTTTAATTCTTGATCACCCCAAAATTATGGGAAAAATCGAATATCTGGGATTTTTCTCAACTTTGCCATATCATAACTTTTCCAAAAGAAATCGCAGAACCACGGGGAATACCTCGATGGAAAGCTGATTTCACCACGAATCCGTGGAGATACAGAAATTTATCGGAGATGTATGCGCTGAGTAATTTAGCAAAAGGCAAAAGGGTTAATTTTGCACTTTGGCCCAACTTTGCCAGCTTATAACTAAAAAATCTGTCAGCGAGTTGAAAAAATAGTGATAGGTTTCTAGCTCTTACCATCGATAAGGTATTGTAAAATATGTGGAAGCAAATACTATACAGTTTTATGCATATTTCGAGGGCGGAAAGGGGCGCCCTTAGATGAATAGATGCATCTCAACCATGTTTTGTATTAATACTCGTATTACTCACTCGTATTAGAGGTAGCAGGGTTTAAAGGCGAAGATAACGGGAAATGTGTAGAAAACTCTATGCGGGTTTGTGAAAAAACAAACATTTTTAATAGAGAATGAGTTGGTATTTCCACATGGCATCTTAACCACCTGAGGTTAAAACAATGTACAAACGAGAGAGCGATTTTAAAACAGTCAAAACGGGGTCAGGCAATGCAACTCCAACTTGCAACTCAAACCTCGAGCTGGTTTGAAGAGATCACGAAAGCCACCTGAGAACTTGAAACATTCAGTCGCGAGATCTTTCAGCATAGAGTAACTACAAGTTCCTCTATGGTCGCGAGACCTATCAGCGCGGACAAGGCGGACGAATGTCCGCAGCGGTGCGGTTAGGTTTATTAATTAAACCAAGTGATACGCGATAAATATAGCGTTGCAAAGGCCAAAAAAGTAAGGCATATGCCGGTAACCGATGTTCGGCATATTTAACCTACAAAATAACCGCACAAAATGGACCTAACTCTTTGGGAAACAGCGACCACATTTGTCAGCTGTTAAACAAATTCAGTGGAGAAATGCTAATGACTTTTGTTGCTGTTGGTGAACTTTTCAATTAATTTAACAGCCCGTTGTTCGCGCAGATCTTATCGCCATATCATAAAACAAAACAAAAGCCGTCAAGTCAGAGAAAACACACAAAAAAAAACTCAACGGAAAAAAGTTCCCAAGAAAGTTTACCAAATTGAAAGCAAACAAAACCGAAACTCAAATGGTTCCCCCGTCTTCATTCGCTGCCTATTTTAGAAGCATACTGTTTTTTATTTGTTTTTTAGGCCGAAAAGTGTGCCCGATTTAGAAGAAACCGCATTACCAGAGCCGCGGGGCTTCCAAATTTTTGCGGCAGCATCGGCTACCCTTTCGAATGTTTTTCGGTTTTCGCTAAGCTCTTCTGTTGGCATATTCCAGGCACACTTGGTGGTGACATTTGAAACCAGAATTGTGTGTGCGTTGGATAAATTTGCTTCGCCAAGGTTTTCCGCATAGTGGCTGTAATTGAAATTCAATGCGGAGGAAAACCGCTATGAGTTTCACAATTATTACTATGCAACCTCTTCCCGGAGCGGGCCAAGGAACAGGTTGCTCCGGACAACCATTGGCGCAAATTGCCTTGCCAGCAGATTTTGTATCGAGGAAGTTGCGAATACCCTAAAAGCTCCTATTATATTCTCCTCCAGAGCAAAAGTTCTCTATAGACTCTTCTCGCGGGTTTATACATACATATACCCTCCGAAAGAGTATTGACAAGAAAAAACGGAGCAAGTTTGCCAATCCAAAAAGAGCGAAAAGAGGCATCGACCACTTACGCATAACTGTAAGATAGACTGACTGCTATGGCAAACAGGATTTTTTGCACGTACTACACTTACACTTTGTAGCACAAGCAACAGCATTGCTCAGCCCATTCGCTCGCTTGACAAACGTTTTCCCCACACGAGTTTATGTACATATGTATCTGCCTGAGTATCGGCCCTTTAGGGCCTTATCGGCCGGCAAATGCATCTTAGGCTTTTAGTCGCTGGCTGCATGCCTCCGCAGGCCAAAACCTTAATTTGTGTCAAATAACACAAGCGCAAAAATGGCATTTTTCCATTAGCCTGAGAGAAAGATAACAACAATCCAGCACCAAATGCAGCAGCAGTCAGCCAGGCCAACAAACATAGACAACCTAACATGAAAATAGTGAAAATCATGTGGATTTTTAGAGAGACTAGAAAGGCACACTGAAGTTTCAAGCTGCAACTTGTCAAACGTGTTCCCAGACAAAGTCTCGTGGCACTTGGAAAATGTGCAGCTAAAAGCAGCCGCTGCAGCAGCAGCAACTCGCATAACTGTGACTCGTATTAATTTTCAAGTGTTGTGCAGCAAGAAGCTGTCCAGCCTTGGTTTTCGAATTTCTCCCCTCTAACGTAGTGATGTTTCCATCCTGCCCTCCCAACAGAAATGACAAGAGAATCAATTAGCATTTAAAGAGCCGCATCACCGCGATTGCACCACCAACCCCACCCAGAAGGAAGTTCGATGGAGGAGGACGTGTTGAATGCTCTGCAAAAGAGGGGCGCCTACCTATCTGGCGGATTCGATCGCCAGAAGCGCATCATCTTCGTGGTGAACGCCTTCAACGACCTGCAGCAGGCGTGGAACAGACACAATCTACAGGTGACTCTGGACTATCTGAAGCGGTCGCTCAGGTGAGGAGATTTCAAGACATTGAAGTCGACAAAATATGCTAATAACCCGCAGATGATAGAGGTTTTGCTTCTAAAAAAAAGAGCCTCAAAACGGGTCTTGAAAGAGGCTTTACAAAATCTGGTTATTTAGGGTTGGGTACTAATTGCAGAAGCTTAGAAAACACCGTATACAAAAACTTAGATTGATTGAGACTTGGAACCAGAAATTCAAATTAATTTATATACCTTAATAGATGATTTTTAGATGCTTCTGCTATCTAATATTTATGATTTTAAATAATTTTCCTTGCAAAATAGGCACATTGTTTAATTTTACGAGGTAGCCACCGCATGACATTCAATAATCTCTATTGCCTAAATAACAATGCTTTTGTTTTTCAGCGCTTTACTGCTTCAGAATGGCGTCAGTGTTGTTGTTAATGCCCAGGAGACCAGCTCGCGCATCTCGAAGCAGCAGGTGCGCCAGATCTACGCGTTTTTCGGGGGCGACATCAGCGTGGACCTGTACCTAGTCAGGGCGGAGGGATTTTGGGAGAAGCATGTAGAGCCGTGCGCCAAGTCCCAGACCAAGGGCGAGGTAACCCAGTCTATTGCTCTTTAAGCACTTTGTTGGCAGTATAGATGACTTTTGTTTTTGCAGCCCCTTGTGCTGTCCAGATCGCGTTTGGGAAAGTTTATAGATCCGGCAAACCTGCCCGAGGAGTTCGGCGGCACCTTGCAATTCAATTACGACCTGTGGCTGCAGCAGCGCAAAGTAATAATCCCTATTTACATTCTGTTTGAGTTAAAAACGATTTAGTTATCTTCGCTCATCGGCAGGCCATCGATGAGTTCACCAAGAGGCATGCGCAAACCCTCGGAGCGATGGAAAAGCTACTAGCCCTGCTTCGGGAAAGCAAATCCCTCCGACCCACAGAAGCGGATGCTGAGCTCAAAAAGTGCGCCCGCCTGCACACGCTCGTTCAAAATGATATAGAATCGGCCATTGGCATGGGTGAGTTTGTGATCAGAGTCTTTTGTTTTTGCTTTTTATACCATGTACCTTAAGGTACAAATGGTATATTAACTTTGTGCAAATGTATGTAACAGCCAGAAGGAGACATCTCCGACCCCATAAAGTATATATATTCTTGATCAGCATCAACAGCCGAGTCGATATAGCCATGTCCGTCTGTCCGTCTGTCCGTCTGTCCGTCTGTCTGTATGTATGAACACCTCGTTCTCGGAGATGGTAAGAGCTAGAGGTCTAGTTCTTTTTGCTTTTGGTGTGTTATTATTGCAGGCAGATCAAGTTTATTTCAAATTTTTGCCACGCCCCTTTCCGCCTTCGTAATTTGCATAAAACTGAAGGTACCTCTAGCCCATAACGACACATTAGCTCATAACTTGCACAAAATAAGAGGTAGAGACCTATTTCTTTTTGCATTATGTTTGTTTAGCAATTACGCAGATAATGGTATTATTGAATTTTTGCCACGCCCCTTTCCGCCTTCGTAATTTGCATAAAACTGAATGTTCCTCGACACATTTGCCTATAACTTGGACAAAATAAGAGTTAGAGACCTATTTCTTTTTGCAACATGTCCGTTTAAGTATTGCGCAGATAATGTCATTCTTGGATATTTGCCACGCCCCTTTCCGCCCTCGTATTTGCAAAAAAATCGATATCTCCAAAATGATAAAAGCTAGAGACTTAATTTTAAGTCTGTTAAATCTGCTGATCATTTAAGACGTGCATGCAAAATTACGTTCAGATCGGACAATAAATATAGAAGATATGACCAATTAAAGTTTTACCCACCCCTTCCCACGCCAACGGCAAGATAGGTACATGGTATCTCGTTGTCGAGGAATCTCGACTACAGCGTTTCTACTTGTTTTTTTTTATCGATATTCGCTAGGTCCTCAAGGCAAACAAGTTGTCGCGGACAAAAATCACAGAAATTTACCTGTGCTTGTGTGTTTTCAATTAGAAATAAAGCACGTTCGGCAAACTTGTATTTCGGGTCGGATTGTGTGCCGATTGTGGAAGGTCTCTCGATTAAACCTTGTCAAACATAAAGACAACGCCTTTTGTAATAAACATAAAAAGACAAGCTTTGATTCAAACAAATTTCATTTAAAGTGAATACATTTTTCTATTACTTTTGCGGCTTCATTGAGTTATTTCTAATTTTGTAAATTGCGGTCGAGATGATCTTTTTCTAAGCAACTCATGTTCACCAGCTCACACTTTTAGACTTCGAATTCTCGCACTCATATTTGAGTGCGTGGGCTGGGTAACAAAGACAGCGGCTGTCGTGACCTTTCACTTAAAGACACAAAAGTCGTTGATGCGCAACGAAATGGTGGCACATGCCACAAGCAACCTACCAGACTCAACGTCGCAGGCCAACGATGAGGTTTCACTTTTGGACAGCTCCTCCACTAACTCAACGAAAGCTGCACATACACTGACCTAAAACAATTTGATCCTACAGAAATTTCCGTACAAGAAGCTTAAACTATTCAACTGTTTTCTCTCAGTGATCCCCGTGTGTTGACTTTCCTAAGACTCATATTTTCATCGTACAGGTAACGCGATCTTGGCCCGCTTGAACGAGGCCTACGAAACGCAAAAGCCAGCACCTGTTCCAGAGCCATCGCCCGCGCCCGCCAAGCCAATTCTGCCACCGGATCTGGCCTGCGAGCGGAGTCGCCTCGAGTTGCGCTTAAACGAGATCGAGAAGAAGCAGACGGCCATCCGCACCGCGTGGCTGGAGCTGCTGCGCTCGCTCAGGGAGGCAAGGGAGCAGGCCACGCTGGAGGAGGGCGTGGCCTTTGTCACCAACTGGATCCTGCAACAGGCGCAACAATTGCTCACCCGCCAGCGGGGCGTAGGACGTGACGTGCGGGAGTGCGAGGCTCTGCGGTCCTCACACAATCAACTTGAACTCGATTGTCGGGACACATACGGCTGTTATGCGGAACTGCTCTACAAGATCGACAAGTTTCTCGGCGAGCAGAAGCAGGGGCGGGATCACGAGTCCTGCCGGAACCTCGTTTCGCAAAGGGATTTCATGCAGTTCGTCTGCCGATCCTTCGCAAAGAGGCTGGAGCGGCGCCGGAACATCCTGATGACTGCCCTTCGCTTCTGCAGGCTGTTCGAACAGTTTGAGGAGCTATTGGCCATCGGAAACCAGTTGCTCGAGGTGGACAGCCGGTCGCTGCACTGGCCCGATGCACAGCTGATGCTCGGGCGGCTCAAGACAAACCAACAAATGTTGTGTGAGTAGTTCATTCAAAGTGTCTTTAAATTGTCGTTTGCTGTGCAAAATAAAGGTCTAAATTTCACTTCAATTAAGTTTAAATTCAAAATTGTAAAACACAATAATCTAACCGAAAACTACGTCCGTTGCATTAAAGTCGCGGATACAAAAATCGAATGCAGCGAAATGTAGTGAGCAAAGTTACGTGAGAAAAGGCTAACAACTCGATCCACAGGCATCGTCGAACAGAAACTTGTGCGCGAGGGCGAAAAACTGAGCGACATGCTCGCGATGCCGGTGAAGGATGCCCTCGGCCGTGACCTTCAACCTCCGCTGGACTACAGCGCAGACATCGCTCGTCTGCGCCGGCAAATCGACGCGAGCAAGCGGCGGCGAGCGACGTGCGGCCAGCAGATGTCGCTGCAGCGGCTCACCTTGGAGCAGGTGACCCACATCCACGCCTACGAGGAGGACGCGAGACGCGCGCGGTGTTGGCTCCAAGAGCTCTACACCGTCCTCGTGCGCTGTCATTCCCACGTCGGGTGCAACATCCACGAGATACAGCTGCAAAAGGACGAGCTGCAGGGGTTCGAAGAAACCGGACGGGTGAGTTTCTTTCTCCCCATACCCTTCCCCAAAAATTTCCACTACGAAAGTTCCGGTTTTTGGGAGAGTGCACCTACAGCGCCCAAAAGAGAAGATTTTCAAATGCAAATTTTCACATAGCATAATATTATAATGGAAAATTTTAAAAAGAATGAGACTTAATCGCAGGAAAATGCAATGCCCTATTTAGTTTTTAAAATGAAAAGATAAAAATCTGAATACAATTATTTTTTATCGATTCAATGTAAAAAACAAGACCGAATGATTATATTATAGTCCAGCGTCTCGACCCTAAATACCCGGTTCTTAGTTTCCACAGGTTTTCAACTTGTGCTGAGTTGAAAATTATTTTGCAATTATTTTTCTCTATCTATTATATCTCCAAAATATCTTTATCGACTCGGCTGTTGATGGGGATCCTGAATTTATACTTTATGGGGTCGCATACCATTGACATAATTTGGACTCGCCTTAACTGATCTATTTGTAACTAATCCTTCCCAGAGCATCTACCACTATGGGTATCAGCTGCTGGAGGCTTCCCAGACCCTACGCGTATGCTGTAAAACCGATGACGAAACCCGCGAAACATGCGCCACCATTGGTGGGGAGTTGCAACTCACATGGCACTCACTGCAGTCAATCGCCCAGGAGCAGATGACCCGTTTGCGGGTCTCCGCAGTCTTCCACCGCAGCGTAGAGGCCTACTACCGCCAGCTGCGTGACTTGCGACCTTTGTTGATCCAGGAGCTGTCCGCCCACCAGGCTCACCAGCAGCAGCGCCTCCGAGTCACTCGGAGCAGCAGTGGCATTAGCAGCGATGCCGAGGATGAGACCACAACCGAATCGGAGTTGTCCGCGCTGGGCGAGATGCCCCCACGGCTACAGCGTCACCTGGTGGCCCGGGAGCAGCTCCTGGTGGAGGTGGGCAGGATGGTGCGGCTGGGCAGACTGCTCAAGAAACGACTAAAGGAGCCTTTCGTGCTGGATGCCCTCACGGGCAAGAGGTGAGTGATAATGGTTCCCTTTTGGCGTGGCAGTTGCACAAGTGCTTGGGTCAGATAGATTATGTGTGATGTCAAAAAAATACAACTCAAAATATCCCAAAGAAATTAACCGAAATTGGTAGGGATATTACCAAGAGAAAAGATTAATGGTGACTGTGAAAGACCTCAAACAATACCCTTTCTTCAAGTGAGATATAACCTGCGAAATAGTCTAACTCAACATCAACTTAAAAGCCTAATTCATATCATGATTATTACCGCACCTATTGGCTAAAAAACCCGTAATACTGAAACATCAAAACGCTCTACAATTTCGCAGTAGCCGCAACCAAGGCGGTCAAAAATACATTTTGACAGAATAAAACAAATGACAAGCGACAGAGCAACGTACTCGAAAGATAACGAAAATATTGAAATAAAAGAAAAGAATGAGGCAGCCACAAACTCGGGCATCCAAAAATCCAAGCAGTTTATTTCCGTGCGTGGTCCAGTGCGGTTGTTCCTCTTGCTGCAGAGAGCAGTGACAACTGTGAGGTTGTCAAATTCCTAAAAACTCGGGAAAACATTTCAAAGACTATAAATATATACATAGTCTTAACAAGAAATAGAGCGAATTCCCAGCAGTCTCTGGCGGGCTGGAGAAGATTGACACGTCGCGACAAGTGTGTCCAAGTGGGGAGAATCGTGATTAGAAATTGTTAAATTTAGATTGTCGTCCATCCATCCCGTCAGCAAAGTGAATACAATTGAAGATCGGCTTCCTTTATCTGGCTACTGGCCAAACGCGGACTCTTACGTCAAACTAATTTGAGAAAGAGGCGCCAAAGACCCGAATATGTTTGCTAGATTTCGTAATTTGTTTGCCAAGTCAAAGGGTGATGGCGACGAATCGCCGGAAGCTCCGATGCCGGAAGTGCCCAGCATAGTGGTGGATGGACCTCCCAGCAAGGAGGCAGACATTCCCACAATCGATACTCCAATTCACACACAAAGTACCCCGTCTGTGGCACCCTTGGCCAGTGAGGAAGAGGACTTGGCCGCAAGTGTCGACGATATTCTGAGCGGATCGACCAACGAACTCAGCCGCCTTCTGGATGCCATCAATGAGACCAGCAAACTACCCGAATCGAGTAGTGAAGATACCCAGGGCGAAGATTACGAGGATGACGATGATGAGACGGCCAGCACCTCGAGTGTAAAAACCAAAATTGCCAAGGCATCCATTGAACGGGACATCATACTGGAGGAGAGCGAACACGACGAAGACGAAGTGGACACGGGGCATAGTCACCTGCAGAGTCTAGACAAGATCAAAGCCCTCATCCGTAACGACAGCGAGACATATCCGCAGAGCGATTACACAACCGATAACGAGACACCCTCGCACTCACGCACTGCCTCCCTGGACTCCGGTCCGCCATCGGTACACCCCGATAACCCGCGACTCTTCATTGATTTTAGCATTGTGCCTGACGACCTTCCCTTGGACTGCAGCCCGTGTCCCAGCAGCGATCCGGGCAGTAGTAGCGGTGCCTCACCCCCCGACGGCGGCGATTCCCAGATGCCCACGACCGTTGAGGTTGTGCCGACGGGCAGCAACGAGCTCGCTTGCGCTGCCATCTCCCACAAACTAGGGGCTATTGCCGAGGTGGCCGAGGCCCTGGACGCCGTCATAGGCGATGTGCGAAGACATAAGGATGAAGCCGCTGGGAATGCAATCAAGAAACTGGGAAGCATCGAGGTGAATCTTGTAGATTTCTTTGTTTAGCTATTGGTTCTAAATTTTGTGTTTGATTTAAGGACTGGCAGTCGCGCTCAACCGAAGACGAATCCTTTGTCACCGCCTCCGAGGGCAACTTCACGCCCAACTCCCACTCCTCCTTCCAGACAGCCTCTGGTCGCACTAGCTCGTACATTGGCTCCGCCAAGAACTCTTTCGATGAGGCCGACGACTCCACCTTGAGCACCTTCGATATCCCCGAACTGCCCACCTCGCCAGTCAACTTCTCCTTCGACAGCTCTGACCTGAGCTACTATTCTGCGCAGCAACCTCCGGCGATGAAGATTCGAAACGACGACCAGGACAGCGTGACCGAAATGCCGGACATGCACAGCCAGAGTGCCACGCCCACGCCGGATGAGGAACAACGGCATCAGTTGCTGCCCCCACTGCCCCAGGCCATAGAGTCGGACAGCGAGGTGGAGGGCTTCAGCCTGGCCACGGGAATAACCACCGAGCTGGCTTCAAGAACGCCGAATGCCCACACGCCTGAGGTGAGCTGTCACTCCGCTCCAGAAACAGCTACTGCTTCTGCTTCTGCTTCTGCCAACCCAAACGAACCGAAACCATCGACTTCCTGGCGACGCAGCAAATACTACGAGCACATTACGAAACAGACGATCAAGGGATTCCTCTAATCCGGGGAGATCCCGTAACGACATGAAACGCTACGAAAAATAGGAAAATTATATACCCATTTTCAGTTTAATTTAGGCGATGCGCCATTTGCTCGACGTTCTTGCCATTAATTAGCGGCAGCATTATTTTTTGTTTCAAAAATCTTATTTTCATCTTTGAGCTAAATGCCTATGGCTTTGTTTTATGTTATATCACGGTTTGTACTTTTGCTCCCGTGAATTTTATGCATGAAAATTTCGTTTATGTTGGTTAAGCTTTCCCAAATTAGAGAATTCCAATCTATCTATTTAGGCTAAGTAAATCCAGTCATTGCCATTCGAAATTTTGGCCATTAACTGTATGTTTAATATTTATTTATTATTTAATTACTATTCCCCACAGTCACAAAAATTTACCTACTTTATATAGTGAAATTAACGTTCTACCCTATAAATAAAGCTAATACCGTTGGTACGAATACCCCTCCAGCTTATCGTGTAAAATATACACAACATTTTACCTCCAGTAAGTATATATCCCGGTTTTTACTTGCAACTGTAGAGGCAAATTGTTGTCTAATTTTGGGCCGCATCCAAATGGGAGTTCTTGCCGCTTAACCCACTTGCATCCCATTCGAACTTTTAGCCCAAGTAATTTAAATTATATTTTTCTAAATGTGCCCTATGGGTGAACCATTTCCCGCGCCCTCTCCAGTGATTTTAATTAACAGATTCCCCTTCGAGCGTGTGCGCGTCAAGTGTCTCATTAATCTCAATTAAAAGTAAATAACTACAACGTTTGTGTGTGGAGAAGCGAATGAATACGCTAGTTGATCATCCAGAAACCCTAGATATAATATTCAAAAAGTTTCCGCACTGAACCAATAATAACCTATAACCGGAGGGGGGTTTTTGCCGCAAATACATCTGCAGCTGTGTTAATATTGCATGCGGCAATCAATGAAGATGATATGAAGCCAAAATCAGGCTGCAAGACACGCATCCGAAAATGGGTTGCCACAGGAGAGGCATGGGTGGCGATACTGCTCGAGTCTCAGGGATGGGGGGATTTAAATGAGGGCGGTCAGTTCACGGTCGCCGCGGCTCTTTTCTCGTTGGATCTTCCATCAAGTTGCGATATGATATACTATACGCTGCTTGTTTTGCTGCTATTTTGTCTTCCTCTCTTCACCGTGTTATTAAAGTGCCCGACTGCACTTGAGCGCATTGCCTCAGCTTACCCTCTATATGGCTCGGTATACTTGCCACATGCGCAAGGATGCCCAAATGGGGCCCCCTATCTGCTGTTTAGTTGTTTTCCATAAGAAGTCCCCGATTTCCTAGGATCTTCATGGGCCAGACTGTTTTCTAATTGCTTATCCAAGAGCCCGCCTCTCCTGGGCATCGAGAATTCGTGCCTTGCTAGCATTGTGAATGCTGAAAGCCGGGCGCAGGGTATTAAACATTAAAATCATGAATTAACGACGCCGCGGATGCCGAGAGCACTTGTTTATTTATGTTCAGCCCGCCCACCTTCCCACCTCCTCTCTTCTCTGTTTTCAAAGCTCCGGAACAGCCGGCTTTTTCGAAAACCAAGCTCAATAAGATACTTCGTGGCAAAAGATACTTTTGTGGCAGTTGCGAGCGAATCGGTTGAAAACATCTGGCAATTCTCCGCTCTTCTCGGTAGCACAGCCAGCTCTGCAGTCTCCGGTCTTCGGGGTTTGGTCAGTCTTGTTCAAAGTTCGCGGCGTTCGGTTGTTCGGTTGCTCGGAAGCGGCGCGCGCGCGTTTTATTTACCGCTCGGCTTTCGTTCGAGAGATGTGCGAATGTAAAACTAATATATTTGTGTAAATTAATTTAGGGGCCGCCATATAGGAGAACAATAAATTCTCATTTGAAAATCAAAGCGAAACACACTTTAATCAGCCATAATTCATACGAGACAAAAATTCTTGCACCATTGGCGCCTGAAATAATAGATTTTTTGTTGTGCCAAAAATTTGAGATCGCCATGACGACCCTCGAACATCCTACAAATAGAACCTGACACAAATGCGAATAGATAAAAACTTTTCAAAAAATATTCGCTAGCTTGAGTTAAAAGTGCTCGGGAAAAAAACAAATTTGTGTTCAAAATCCCAAACATTGAGTCATATGGTAGGAGTAGTTAGCATCTTTGGTGGATAATTGGATTCGAAACTTTCAACCAGCGATTTAGGCGTTCTCCCAAAACTTTTTATTGGGCAGCTTTTTGTGTTCTTGTGATCGCTCTTCCAACTTTTTATTCTTCTCATGTGCTGCGTATTTTTAGACAGCGGAAAGTACAATTAAAATAGTTTACATTACGACAGCACCAGCAGTAGCGACTATTTAGAATTAGGTAAACACAAAAGTATCCAAAGGAAGCAGCTGGCTGCACCCGAGCATACTTGGCGTATGCGTAATGTAGTCAAAAATAACGCATAAAACAAAAATCCATAAAGAGCAAAGATGGATGAATACTCCTGCCTGCCGAATGCAATCGGCTCATGACTGACGCACATTCGTGTGTTTTAGCGTTGTATCTAGGCTAGAACATCAGATTAGCTTTGCGAAAAATTACTCAATAGTTTCTTTAAAAATAAACGCAAATCGAAGGGAGACGCTGCTGCTGGGAGGCAGCGTCGCACGCAAAGCCCATTTTCTCAGACTCATCATGCAAAAGTACTCTCTTTCGGCTCTACTAGATCTTCGTATATATGTACAGCGCATACTCCCGTACGCGCTGGCATTGTTGCTGTTCTGGCGGGTAATTTAATAAACACAAGACCAGAGAGGCAGAGAGCACGCGAGTATGAAGTCATAGTGGGTTTTCGCATCAAAAATCCACCGATTCCTCTTAGACGATCGCCTGTTTCAGTAGCGCCCGCAACGAAATCCCAATCGAATAATAACGAAATACTGCCCGCCCGCAGAGTACCCTAGTCGTCGAGACTTTTCCGTAAGCTAACCCAGAAACGCGAGTGACTTAGCAAAGCCCCTTTCCCAAGCAGAATCCAAAATGCACAAATTCGAGTAGAAAACTAAACGAAGGAGATTATAAAACGCCCACGCAAAATAAAACGCGTAAAAAATACACGTAGCCGCTAAGCCGACAACCACTCAGCAATCCTAAAAAACAACAAAAGGAAAAGAAAGAAAATAAAACAACGAAACGAACCATGGAACGCCGCCAAGCCCTAGATTCATCGATGTCTTCGCTTTGCTCGGCCGCCTCCTCCACGAATCCTCCTCTTTCCCACTCCCAGTCACAGTCACAGTCACAGCCCCATCCCAATACCAATCCCCGCCATCAGCTCCAGTCGCAACAATCTCAACAGTCCCAGCTAGACGCCTTCAATTATTCAGCAACAATGTCATCATCGTCGCCGACTCCGAGCCAGGCCATCTCCACGGGCACCACCTCCAACTACAACGCCACCTCCCCCCTCCGGGCAACCACCATCGGCACCGTTGTCGTCCGCTGCGGACCCGTACAGCTGGTGATAGCGCTCCTACAAGTGAGTTGAGTTGTAAAAAAAGCAAAGAACATAAAACATGGCACACAAAAATCGCCCAACTGCAGCCGAGAAATAGGTAACAAACATGAAGACACATTTTGCCAGATACCAGGCAAAAGTGTTCGGAGAAATTTACTTGAAAGGCGACCGGGGAGGAATCTAACCTGGCTTTGACTGATGTTTCAAGCTTGGCTTCAAGATCACTTGGGAAAATCAGAGAATCGGTAGATTAACTTAAACCTTCACTTTATTAGAAAAGCATTACCAAATGCCTATAATTAATAAATCTTCATTGCGTGTTTGAATCTTCTAGCTGCGTGTTTAAACAGACAAAGTTATGTGCCCGAAATCCGAGTGACTTTGGCGCTCTGAAAATTTCATAAGCTTCTAATGCCGAAAACTGGTTTACTGTTTTTCGATTGTTAAAACCAGCTTTCATCTATTTCCGCGCCAATTAGGGCCCCGAACGACGAAAGCAAAAGTTGTTGATAGCGGTTATAAATATTTGAAAAGCAACAGAGAACCCCACAGCCACAAGCGCAGGCTTCGTGCCTGAAGGTTCAAGGTTGTCTGACATCACAACGCAGACCGACGGGCAACTAAATGTGACAAAAAGAAATGTATCTGCCAGATACTTTCGGCAATTAGAGACAGCTGCTACCTGTCTGGGACCTTGAGAGAGAAACTTTGTTTGGGCAGCATGCCGCCGGTATACGAGTATAACGAGCTTGAAGCTGCGTCTTCAGAGCTTATGCAGCAATTCTTACAAAGCGCTCAAGTTTTTCTGTCCTGCTAAAAACAAGACTCTTTTACATAAGAAACTAAAATGGAGCAGAGGATACAACAACCGGGCAAACGATTAATAATCAATTTGTCTGATCTGATTTTGGGGTAGTGCCCCCGTTGCCTCCTACGCCTCTGCTAGCCATTGAACTTTCAGTGTGCCACTTGGTGGCCACTTTGTGATTTTTTGTTTACGCGCCAACGGAATTATAATTTTTCTGCATTGGCCGGGCCATTCGTGTTGGGAAGAGTGCGCTCCATGTGTTAGGCATTTGGTTTAATTTACAATTTCTTGCCAACTTGTCTGAAAAAATACATTTTGTTGCAAGCCTTTCAACACGTCCCACCCGAATGTAGATTTCATTAAATTTTAAATTTCCGTTGCCCGAATTTTTCAATAGAGAATTTGTTTCTTACCTCTTTGTTTCGCGCCAACTGGTCTCCAAAATTACTCTTGCACATAAACCAGAGCGCCAAATCCTTGTCGGTTTGCGGGTTGCTCTCTCAGGTAAACATTTCAAGCAAAAAACCTGAAAAGATCAACAAAAGGGTAAAAATAAATACACACGATTCCTCAAAAAAACAAACAGATGTATAAAAAAAACAAAAAGTACATAGAAAACGAAACAAAAATTGTTCGATGAGCTCAGCGGTGCTGTAGTTCCAAATTCTATGCGATGGGCGGTGGTGGGAGTTAATTTTGTACATTTCTGGCAACGGAAGTTTCCTCGAATGGAACATTAAAGATTAAAGGAACAATATGGAAAGCTATTGCCTTGCCCCACCCTCGACTATGCAAATTTATCAAAAGTTTAGTCCATATGCATATTTTTTATGCAACAACTCTCTCAGCTTTCCACTAGATTCTTTGTCTTGCCCAAACCCCAAGTGGCAGCGAAGTTGCTTATCAAGGTTTTGAATTTTAAATCCCGGCTAAAAATGTCGTCAACGCTGTTTGCAGCACAAAGCAATTTTTTGGTGTCAACTACCAGAATCACAATCGCTCTCGTGTTGCATATTAATATGCAAAATCTGTTGAAAGAAATGTTCCCAGGTTTAATTGAAACATAACTCATCTTCCACTAGAAAAATTTCATTGGCATGAGATAAATATATTCAGAGCACCACAACATCGATTCAACTTCTTGGCCAGGTCATGAGATGGATGGCCCAAAGATTTAAAATTACCGATTACAATGTTTGCTGATGCAACACAAAAATATTTACAAGTGTTTGGAAATGTTCGCCCGAGTTGCAAAACGTTCCGTTTAATGTTCTGTAGTGTGGTGGCTCGAGGAAAATGACTTTGGGGCAATTAAAAGCATCAACGCAACTTCAAAGACCTGCAGAGAGATTGGTATTTCATTGGCCAAACTAGCGCTGTATGTAATGGATTTTGATGGTAATGCCACAAGTTCTGAAGGATGGCGGAGGCTTGTTTAATTGGCTCTAATGCGCGATACTGATTTGTACATCCGAACACATGTGCCATGTGCACCATATATTTACAATGTATAAATTATTTGTATCAAGAGGCAATTGGGGCGCAACTAGCATGCAAAGATTCGCTCTGATTTGTAAGCGAGGCGCCAAGCCAACAAAACTCTAATTGAATTTATGGCAGATTCTTCAGTCGGCCGGGCTGAAAGGAGTCGCAAGTTTTCACTCATAAATTTTTCAGACATATGAGCATGTACTTATGCCCGACGCTGTACTGAGTTATGCTCATGTGCCATCCATTTCTCAGAGGCCTGTCTGCCCGCGAGCGTGGGTGAAATGGCTGCAGCTGCGCACTGGAAATCGCTAAGCAGACAAGGGGCCAAAGAAAGCCATCGCAGAGCTAAAGAAATGCTGGGAAATGGAAAAATGGTTTACGACGCGTGGCAGGCACATACACACATTCACGCATAAAAACTCCTCCACTCCATTTCTTGCAGGGAATCCGGGATCCGATCGGGATCTTGAACTACGAGTATACCTAGCCACTATTATTGGATGGCTGCGACAGCAGCCCCATTTAAGGGGACGTAATGGAATTTAAAGAAAACATTTTTAAAATGTTTCTTCGTGTATGTAATTCAAAAATTTAATATATAATCTTTGAGCTATTGTTTTTTGTAGCCCATTGCGTTTTACATTTGAGGATTTGAGTTATTTTAAATTTCAGGCATTACTAGAGGGGAAAATGCCTGATTTTACCCGCCTTTTGTCAGAGTCAATTCCCGATCACGTCATCTCACTCATTTGCTACGCCATACGTATGTAATTCCATATATCCGGTTATAAAAAGAACAAGGGTATATTGAATTCGTACGATTGTATGTAAGAGGGAAAAGGAAGCTTTTTCGAGTGGATCTAGACATGTCTGTCCGTATAAACTCCTAGATCTTAGAGACTATAATTGATAGATAAAAAAATAAGTAGATATTCCATGCCTAAAATATCTATTAGATATCCAAGGTTTGGATATTTGGTTTGGACGTTGGGCAACAATTTGCACAACAAATATAGAAATTATCTTTCAGCTGACTAAGAATCAAATTGAAATTTAATTTGCATTCGATGGCTGCAACATTATTGTGCAATGCTCATATTTTGCCGTTGGCCTGGGAAAGTGCGACCCACAAAAACCTGAACAAAAACTGTTTTATGTTTTGTGGGGCTATGCTATTTATAGAGCCCCAACGTCTGACATCACTCGCTGACGATCGCAGCAACCTCTGCCGCTAATAAACAATAACAAATAACACACAAAAGCTTGCGCTAGAATGGATTACTTTTTTCGGTTTATGTGGCGTTGTTTTGTTTAATGACAAAATCTAGCCATGTTTAATGGAGACAACAAACAAACGCGTCAGACCGTACTATAGGTATAACAAAAACATTTGCATGCGCTGATTCGTACCAACACGGTACTCTCATACCAACACGGAAACACTCGCACATATGTAAATGTTTATGTGTTCTTAAATGTCTCGAAGACATAAATTTGGGACTATGTTTGATTTAGATTTATTCCACTTTAATGGTCCAAATTCAATTTGTATTCAATTAGCTTACCTTTGGCAGAGCAAATGCCGAATTAGATTGTCGCAAAAAGCGAACACATGAGTATATAAGAGCTTTACGGGTCAAGGCTGACATATTAACGTTCGCAAGCGAAAATAAATAAATAAAAAAATCATGCCTATGCGCAGGAACTATTAATGTTGCGACTGCTCTTCAATTTAGATAGTTCCCGGGGCTTTCTTATTTAATGTTGGATGAGCTGCTCGCCAATCTGCGATCAATCAGAGCAGATCGTGTAAGAACAGCATCGTTCTAAAAAAATGCGCAATGATTTCACACAAAACGATAACAGAAAGCACAGCTTAGTGCAGCCTCAGTAATTTTAAATCGAAATCGTGTTTTGTGCGCTGGCCAGGGTATTCATTTAAAAGCCAAAAACGTGTTTCACGATAGCGCCACAACGTGGACTTTTGCGGCCTCTGAACTTGTTTTGTTTTCTAGTTACCCTATTGATCCTAAAAAATGAGTTTTTTATTTGCTTACAAAACCTGTCAGCCAGGACGCATAGACAAGCACAACATTATTTTTGATTATGCATCTTTATTTAATGAGATAAACTACACTGCTCCCCATGAAAATAATTGACGGACAAGGTATGTCAATCGTCGAATCGCCGTCTTAAGCCTAATCCTCTCTCGAGCTCCATTTACTTTTGAGTTACCGCCAGGTCTTTTGACATTACATCACCGGTGCTAGGAATGTTTTTTTGTGGTAAAATGGGAATCCAATCTTGCCACTAAAAGCCTTTCCATCGTCGAGTACTTCCGCCACTGGTGCTGGTGCCGGTGCTTGTGCCGGCCGAAGACGCCTCTAAATGATACAATGCACATTAGGTGCCTTAACGGCTCGGTGCGTAGCACGACCACTAGCACTTGAAAAATTTAAATACGATTCAATTTCGCAATGAGTGACGTATGCAGTTAAAGGAGACCTCGATTGTGCATGATTTATAATACTGTATTCGTGTCTACGCGATTTTATGCCATTTACGGCTCAAATATCAGCTAGATGACGTGATTAACTATACACCCGGCGGACCCTTACACTTTTCCATTATAATTTATTCCGATTTTCGTGAATTATTACTTTGCGTATGTTACTCACGTCGCACTGAGTCAGTAACGTCGATTCGATGCTTTACACCGAGCTTTTCTGATATTTTAACTCGAATCGTAATTGAAGAATGGCAGTCACAGAACCAAATTTATTTTTATGCTTCCGATGTAGGACTTGTTTGTGCGAAAAAATCATTTTAGTTGGACAAATTAACGCCAACGCTCTTCTTTCTTATCGTAAAACCTAAGGCCAGCAGCAGTGTCGTAGCGTGTTGCACTTTTCTACAAACTACAGTCTCGCCTTAAACGCGAACTCCGTCAAGAAATGCGCATACCAAGACCAACAGGAAAACCTAACGGATACCATTACCATAAACAGACGATGCTGACCTTCATTGCAATCAAACAGAGTCGCTGAGGTTGTGGTTCCACTTCTACTTCTCCTTCTGTATTTGATAGTGATGGTTTGGTCGTTCTGCTTTTGCGTGTGCAGCTTCTGGTGGTGCTACCAAAATTAGAAGCTGCTGCCGCTGGAGCAGGTTTTCCCAGTGAAAGCACTGGGACGGATTTCGGAGGGGAACAGCCAAAGTAACCGAAGTCTTGGGAAGCTTTTGTGAAATTACTAATATTTGAGTGATTACCCAAACTGTATGGCCCTGTTTCAGAGTCCAGAGAAGATCTACATTAAAGTGGTGGAGCTGGAGCCAAAGATCACAACGCTGGGCGAAAACTTGGACGAGGCGCAGCGCATGCAAAGGGAGCACGATGACACGCTGCGGAATCTACAGGTAATCCCCGACACCTCCTCCTTAACCAAAGAAAATGTGGTAAAGTACCAAAACTATTTCAGAGCCTACCCGGACCAATGGATGAATTCGTCCAGAAGGCCGACAAGCTGCTGGCCAGCAAGCGGATTAGCTCCGAGTTGGTCAACGCTATGGCCGACACCCTAAACATCATCTGGCAGGACATTCTCAATCTCCTGCAGGACCGCCAGCACATTCTACTGCTGTGCACCCAGTTCCACGACAAAATGACACAATGCTTCAGAAAAATGGATCAGCTGGAGCTGGCGTGCCTCGAGGCGCTGGAACCCCTGGACGTGCCTCGGATACAGGACTTCCTCAACAGATTCAAGCAGCTGCGCATCGACATGCTCACCGGCGTGATGGCCGCCCTGAAGGATGGCAATGAGCTGCTGGCCCAACTGGAGGAGCTGGAGAAACTGGAAACACTCGACACGCGGCCGGAGCACATTAAACGTGACGCCACGCGGGCGGTGCACCAGGTGCAGCAGTGGCTAGAGGCTCTGCATGACCGCAGGAACGAGCTGGAGCTGGCCTGGCAGACCCGGAAGACCCAAATGGAGCAGCGCCTGGCCCTGGGTCTGCTAGGTCGAGAACTGCTCGACCTCGAATCCGCACTGCAGCAGGCGCGCATGGAGCTGAACACCATGTACAGTCTGGGCGAGTGTGAGCACACGGCCAACGAAATGCTGACCAGGTACAGGAACTGGAAGCAGCGCGCCTTGCTCCTCCGGGATCGGGCCCTTAAGATAACGAGGGCTAAGGAGAAGGTGCAGGCCGGCGGTCAAGTTATCGAGGACGAAGCCTGCGCCCGGGCCTACGGCACCTTGAGCGGCTGCACGGAGCACTTGGACCTGGTGGACCAGAGGGAACACTGGTTGCACCAGTCGCGCGAGTTCTTCGCCAAGGCGGAACACACACTAAGTGTCCTCGAGAAACTGGAGATGGAACTGGCCGGCGTGAAGCTACCACAGCACTCGCCCGAAAGCTACGCCATGTTCGCAAAGGTGCATCGGGATGTCCGTCATTTCACGGAGGAGCCGCTGCGACTGGGATATGGCATTCTAGACGAGGTTGGGCGCACGCAGCCGGAGACGCAGGGCGTGAAGCGGGTGCTGGACGAACTGGAGAACCGCAAGGCCTACATCGAGGGTATCTGCGCAAGTAGCAGCGAGGATCAGCAGAAAGTGCATAGCGCGCTAAACGAATTCCTGACCCAGCATAACGAGCTGCTGGCGTGGTTGCGGGCCTCCGGGCAACAACAACTGCAGCAGAGTGTGGAAATGGGCCGCAACCTTCGGCAGGCCAAGCAGTTTCTGTTGCAGCACCACGAGCTCATGCAGGATCTCGAGGTATTGCATCCAAAAACTATCCCAACAACCCCATAGTAACGCATCGTTTCTCTCTCAATAGATTAAGGGCGAGTTGATAAACCTGCTGCTGGAGTCCATCAAGGGTCACCTGGAGTCGTTGAGCCCACAGCAGCGGTACGACGTGGACTCAAAGGCCGAGTCCCTGCACAAGCACTGGATCGAATTGAAGGACCTCGTGCTTAAACGCGTCGATCACGTCTCACTGCTCATCGACTTCTTCGAGCTGGCGAACGAGTTGACCAGTCAGCTCGACAACTTACAGCGTCAGTTGCAACAAACACCCGACGATCACAAGCTTCAGTTCCTACAGGCAACCTGGGCCGGCATTGCGACCACCTTCGGCGAACTAAAATCGCGCGGCCTGCGATTCATCAACTTGAAAGTGGGTATAGTTGCCATTCAACCAGTTTCATCCAAGTGTTACAGAATTCTCTAATGTCGGGAAAAACTTTTTGGTTATGCATGCTGCACTTTATATATGCTTCATTTAAGCTAGCGAAACTTTTTTATGCCGTACAACTAACCGCTGAAAGCTGGCGCATTTTCCAAAATACAACTCCACGAACGGGACAAAAAAAATCTCGCAAAACTTTCTTTGCCCCAAAAAAAAAGATTGTATATTGATTTTTCATCGATAAAATGTCAGCAAATTGCATGAGGGTTTTTGGCAAACCTTTATAAAAACATTGACCGCTACCCTAGCATATTTGGGGAGACCAGTTACGTTTACATAATATACAATAATATACAAATTTGCGGTTGTGCAAGCATTCATGTAATTAGATAAAATGCAATCAATTTTTCTAAAAGGTAGGGTAATTCCCGTTTCCACTCCCTGCACTTCTGCACTTTCCTGCCACACCGACCAGTGCTCATAAATTATGAACAATATGCTTCGGGCTTGGGTTAACCATAAACATGTATTCAAAACGACAGCGTCATTCCGCCCCATACGCGAACATAAAGTAGGGAGGCGGCAAGGGGAAATTGAAATTTTCAAATTAGACATTTCGCCGCAGCCATCCTCGAACTTTTCGTGGCAGAAAGTCTGCTTTTGCCGCCGCTGATGAGGCTGGGGCTGATGCGTTGACTCGAGAGTTGGTCCATAAATAAAGAAAGCAATTTGCGCTGCCGAGCTATAGATAGGCTGGTTGCTCTCTTGTTCTTGTTCGACCGATTCCGAGTAGGAATCCCGATCCGAATCTGTATGGGGCCTGGACTTCTCGCCAGAGGGCAGCAGACCCCGGCCACAGTTAGAGGCGAAAGCGAGCCACGCGTGCCGCTTTCCCGGAAAATCGACCGACCCGCTATTTTTCTCTGCGGGAAAACTTCACTCGCGACTACACGGCACTTGGCGAGGAAGCGCAAAAACACAGACGCGACCGAGAACAAGAACAAATAAAACAGACTCGAAAAATCCCGACCAAAAGCCAAATACAAGAAAATAATCAAAAAATAAAACCAAAATCCATCTATTTTGTATGCTATTTTTAACGACCTGCTCTGTGCAGATTGTGGATCCGTATCTCGAGACGAAATCCTCGACACAGGCGGTTGAAGAGGCGCTGAATGACTTCAGTAAGCGGCAGGTCGACGTGACGAGCAGTTTGGAGAATTGGACGACCAGCATTGCGGAAAAGCGAGAAGTCGAATACCTACTCGAAAAAGTTATGAGCGACAATGAGGAGGTAAGTGCCATTTAACAAAGGTTGATTCCCTTTGCCTTCACAGCTACTGTGGCCTGTGAAATAATCTATTTAAATTCATTATTAACTATCCAAATACTGTCCCGTGCTCTCTCCAGACCGTCGCCAAGGGCGCCCAAATGGACACCCAACTGTATCCCGTGTTCACCACCCAGAGCGTGGATGCCCCACAGTTGTTGATCAGTACGCGGGAGAAGCTTTCTAATGTCGGCCAGGACATCGAACAGGCCCAGGACGAGATTCAAGAGCGCATCCGGACCACTCTTAGCATCCAGACAAAGGACCAGGCCTCGCTGGCCAAGATCGAGCAAGTGATCAACAACCTGCGCATGCTCAAGGCCCGACTCGATGGCATCAAGTATGACTACCGGACGCTGGTGGACAGCATTCTGCAGTTCCTCGATAACACCATACAGTTGCGCGGCGAAATCGATGGCTACTTTTCCAAACAACAGAGTGCATCTGAATCAACATCTAGAGGTGCCAGCGTGGACCGTGCGGAGCACGAAAAATTCCGCGACCAGTGCATGGATAAATTTAGATCGCTAATAACGCAATCCGAACTGCTGATCGACCGGGTTCGGGTGCTGGAGCCGCCGGGAGCCCGCGAGATTGACACCGACCGTATTCTGAAGCTGCTGGAAAACTTGCGTCTCCACTTCGAGGCGAACAGCAACGCGAGGATGTCCAGTTTGGAGCGGCTCGCCAAGATCGAGCAGTTCCGCGGCGACCTCGAGGACATCGATCGCAGTCTGGACAGCGTCTGCCGCCAGCTGCACGATATCAACGGCCAAAGCGTGGACAGCTTGGCGGCGGCAAAGACCACGTCGCTGGCGTTCGAGTATTTTGAACGGACCATAGAGGTGAGTGAACCGTTTATGTTCGTTTGGGCTGAACATTGGGATAATGTTAACATAGAAGTTGCACTAATTCAAAGAACATCTGCATAGTTGCTGAGTTTGGGGCTATCTAAATATATACTTGTATGTATTTGGATCTGAAAATTGTGGAGAAAAAATTAGCAATCACGCCGCTTCACACCCATGAGGAATAGGGAATTCAGATAGATTTCTGTCCAACTCGAACGCAAAATATATTGAATGATCTAATCCAATTCTAGTGTTCAATGCCCAGGCAATTGAAATCAACACGGCATCAGCGACGCTGGGGTCATACAGCTCACACCTTTGAGGTAGCACAGTCGCACAGATTTGGGAGTTTGGATGATTGATGTAGATTTAGATTTAGCGTCCAGATTGATCCTGCATGCCTTGCTGGCCTATAGTTTGCATTAGTATCTCTTTTGGCTCGCCTCTCCTTTTTTTGGGTGGTCACTATCTCAACAGATCGGCCAGACCCGACACATTCATCAAATTTCCAAATAAAAATCGACGCGAGCACCAGAGAGACAACATTTTGAAAATAACGCAACTTTCGAAATGTTGTCGCTGTCAGCGACGGAGGATGGGCTTCGGATAGACAGCAGCAGCTGTCGTTAGTTTGTAATTAAAAATCTAGACCAAATACATGATATACATCACTAAGGCGATCGGAAAAGGCATCGGAAACAGACGCACATACTAAATAGAAACACTTTTGGGTTAAATTTAAGTATGCACTTCTTGTTGCTATTGTGCTCGTTTGCTGTTATGAATTGCTTTGCCTAAAATTACGATACCCCGAGGGTTGAATAGTTGTTGCCCTCTTTATAGCGAACAAAACCTCTTTTAAGAAGAATTTTTAATAAGGGGCATGAATATATTGTTCGGTTTTTTTTGGTTTGCTAAATATTTATCTTTACTGTTTCCCCACAACAAAATACACCTACCCCAGCTGCTAGAGAAGCGCATCGAAAAGTTTACAGAGTCCACGAGCCAACAGCTGCTGATCAGCATTCCGGAGAGCGAAGGATACGTTAAGGACGAGCTGCGCAAGCTCAACGATAAATGGCAGAGCTTCAAGGATCAGGTGAAGCAGAAACGAAAGAGCCTCAACCAGGCCACTGAATTCTTCGAGGCTGTGGAGAAGGTAGGTACTCAACAAAAACCCCCCGCGCATCGTAAATTACTATTTGTATCACTGTCTACATTTTACGATTTCAAAACTGGCTATAAATCATATACTCGTATAATACGACAACAGAAAAACACTGATTTATAGTTAGATATGTTCGTTTGTACGTGATCGATAAAAACTCTAAATCAAGCAAACCAAAAATCCCTACATACAATTGAGTATTTAGATGTTCGATATGAATACTAACACGGTTGACATTTTTCCCAAGATCGATGCAGAGTACCGAGAGATTAGTTACTTCTACACGAGCGTGTCAAATAAGATACCATTTTTGCGCGACGCCGTGGAGGCGGGCAACCTGGTAAACGACATAGAGAAGTACGTGACAAGTCGAGAGGGGACTCTGCGCTCCCAGCTGGACAGTGCCTCCCAGTGCGCCCACGACATGGCCAAAGTTTCCACCCTCTACAACGATGTTATGAACATCTTTCAGGCTTTCATTAAGCTGAAGATGGACATCAACGTGGTGCAGGAGAGGCTCAAGCAGGAGCAGCGGCAGAAGGAACAGAAGGAGCGGGAAGAGCGTGACCAGGCTGAAAGGCAAAAGGCCCTCAAGGAGGCCGAGGTAAAGGAGCGACTAGCTCGCGAAGAGCAAGCCCGATTGGAAAGCAAAATGAAACAGGCGGCTATTGAGGAGGCACAGCACATGCTGGCCACCCGGGAACTGAGCTTGCGGGAGCAGGCAGTAAGGGAGGAGGAGGCCAGGCTACAGGCTATTCGGGAACAGGCCGCGCGAGAACAGCTGGCGCGGGAGCATGCGGCTAGGGAAGAGGAGCAGAGGATACAAACGCTGCGGGAGATCGCCAGGCGGGAGGAGGAGGTGCGGCTGCAGAGCAAGCGTGCGGAGGAAGCTGCCCGCGTCCAGCGAGAGGAGGAGGATCGCATCCGTCGAGACAACCACGAACGCATCCAACGCGAGGAGATAACTCGGCTTCAGAGCCTTCGTGATCAGGTGGACCAGCAGCGCATCGTTACCGAAAACATCCGCAAGGATATCCACGTGAACTCGGTGTTCACGGAACTACGCTACGCTTCGCCGCTTTTCATTCGACCCCTAAAAGATGCGGTGACCCGAGAAGGCGACCAGTTCGTATTCGAGTGCGAGGTGACCGGCACACCCGAGCCCACCATCGAATGGTTTAAGGACGGCATCAGCATCAGCATTCAGAGCAACTCCGACTACAAGACCACCTTCGAAAAGGGCATCTGCCGACTGCTGATCGAGGAGACCTTCGCAGCAGACTCAGCCCGGTTCAGCTGCCGTGCTTGTAATCTGGTGGGCACCTGTGACACCAGCGCCACCCTGTCGGTACGGGAAAATGCCGGTGAGGCGCTGCAGCAACTGGTGCCTCCTCGCATTGTCCGCTTTCTCGAGAGCGGCAAAGCCACCGAGGGCAGCTCCTTCCAGTTTGCCTGCGTGGTGACTGGCCTGCCCTTGCCCACGGTGCAGTGGTTCAAGAACGACAAGTGCATCGACGATTCGCCGGACTACGTCATCAGCTACAACAACGGCGAGGCCACGCTGCGTTTCGAGGAGGTATTCCTCGAAGACGACGCAGTTTATACCTGCAGTGCCTCCAATCCCGCCGGTATCGAGCACTGCTCGGCCTCCTTGATCGTGGAGCGTAAGTGGAATCTTCTTCCGAATTCCTTCTGATACACAGCTCAAGTAACTAACAACTTGCTTTCCATTTAGCACTGGAACCCACTGAGGTGCCCAGTTTTAAGGTTCCGCTGTCAAATGCCATGGCCCGAGTGGGTCAGAAGATCAAGTTGGAGGCCATCGTGACTGGTATTCCGAAGCCGGAAATTTGTTGGCTGCACAATGGAAAACCCTTTCAGCCGCGAGATTCTAAGGTAACAAAAGGATGTGTGATTTTCTCCACATATATTTCTGTTAAGATACTTCAAGGTTTCACGACGGTTTAAGAAAACAAGGATATACATACATTTTTAATGATTTTCGCACCAGAATTTAAAACAATTTTGTTCAAAGTACTCATATATACATATAAATCAATTTAGCTTTTGTCAATCAAGTCAATACGAGTATAGCCAATATCCCCATGAAAGCATAAGCTAAAGATGCTCCTGGGTACGATTCTCCCGACATTCTTATTTTCGTATATACACACAGTTTGGCTGCCAAGTAAATTTTGGCTGGAGAGGAAAAAGCTAAAAACGAGGCGGTGGGCGTTGCATTTGCGGTTTGTTGTCTATATAATTCCAAAATTTGAAATTAAATGATCATGGTGTATGTATAGTGGTCGTCTGACGTCAGACGATAATGCGTGAACGCAATATTGGCAGCCAGCATCCATTCCAAAACCTCAGTTTTGTGTATTTCATTCACCTAGAATTTGATCTAACGCGGCAAGAGACACACAATTCAAGGCAATTTTTTTGAGAGCACGCTAAACCAAACGCACTTTTGCAGATACATTTTATAGCTGCCTATTTAGCAGCAAAAATTATTTAGTTGCAGCATTTTGCAAAGAGCTATGCGATAAGCATGCCAAATTAAAATCACTACAATTTTCCACCCCCCCAATACCCAGCCAACAATTGGTGGAGATTCCCAATTTCAGAAATGATTTCATTTCAGTACACTTGTAGTCTTGCTGAATGGTTTAGACAAAAATGATCTCACTTTGGGAGATTAATGGATTTAATTGAAGAGCCAACAGTTGGTCTCCAATGAAGCGTTGAACACCTGTACCCAGCTCAGGTGTTTGCTGCAATTTGGGGGGGTAAACAAAGATCATTTGTTGTTTGGTAAAACAAATAATGAGTTTGCCCCTCCAATTCGCCGGATGCTGCTCATCCGTAAATAAGATTTGAAGGAGGAAAATTTAATTGCAAAAAGCACAAAAACTGGCACAGCGCACACACAAAGCCGAAAAACATTAGCTTTCGGAAAAACTCACCATGGGGTGATATTTTTGAACACCAAAATGACTTTCGTGCTCTTGCTCTTTTCGATTTCAGTACGAATACGGCCGCGTAACGCTGATAATCCCCCAGGCCTATCCCAACGACGCCGGATCTTACGTCCTGACCGCCAAAAACCTAGCTGGAGAGGCCTACACAAGTTGCTCCGTGATAGTCAAGGGTCGCCTGCCCAACGAGACCTCAGATTCCGAGATGGCCAGCGACATAGAGCCCATCAAGCCGGTGGTCCATCTGCCCCTAAAGGACGTCTCTATATTCGAGGGCAAGCCAATGCGCTTGGATTGCGTGATTGTAGGACAGCCGGAGCCTGAAGTGATATGGTACCACAACGACCGCCCCATCAAGGAGTCCGCCGACGTGCAGCTGCTCTTCCAGGGCGATCGTTGCTCCCTGATTATCCAGGAGGTATACCAGGAGGACGCCGGACACTACAAAGTGGTGGCCATCAATTCGGCGGGCGAAACCTCGAGCAGCTGTGAGCTGAAGGTCACCCCAATGTCGAACCAGGCTGAGCCCGCTACAAGGTCTCAGTCAGAACGCCAGTCACTGCAAACGGACTCGCAGCCCAAGTTCGAGCGTCTGCTTTCCGACGTCCTGGCGGACGAGGGTGAGCAAGTGGTTCTCGAGGTGCAAGCCAGCGGAGACCAGCCTCTGACGGCGCAGTGGTATCTTACTAATAAGGAACTGCAGCCAAATGAGCGCATCCAAGTTCAATCCGACTCGGAGTCCGGGATATTCAAGCTGCTGCTGAATAACGTTAGTGCCAGCGACAAGGGTGTGTATACTGTCAAAGTGACAAATACGGCGGGCCATGCCAAGTGCTTTTCGCATCTGATCGTGAAGGCCGTGAATGTGCCGGACGTGCGTCGGAGCAGCCAGTCTTCCGTCGAAATGGGTGATCGGCATCAGTGTCCCGAGTTTAAGGAGCTCTTTAGCGACAAGCAGGGCCATGTCGACGATGTGGTCAAGTTCGAGTGCATTGTCAAGGGTCGGCCCACGCCGAAGGTGCATTGGTTTTTCAACGACCACCCCGTGCACGGCCACAACTTTCTGGTGTCCACCAGCGGCGACCGCCAGGTGCTTACTATTCAAAAATTGATGCATGACGCCGTCGGCAAGATCAGCTGTGTAGCCGAGAACGAGGCGGGCAAGGCCACCTGCGTAGCCTTTCTGAACATTATCGGGAGCAGCCTGCCCGCCTCGAGCGATGTCCAGACCATGACTCAGGAGCACAACACGGATTCCTCGCGGGTCACCATAAAAAAACAGACGTTTACCACCACCTCCACCTCGCAGGTAAACTCGTACGAGGGCAATACTCCCCAAACGGAGGTCCACCACTCTTCCGCCTACATCGACCAGTCGCTAAAACAGCTGGGCCACCAAACGCCTGAATTGGTGGAGAAACACCACTATCAAGAAGTGCACAAAGTCAAGGAGGTGAGCAGTCCCAGCACCCAGCAAAAATCCATCACTTTGGTGCAATCAAACGGAGCGGCTACCATCCCAGACTCACCGTCCCGCCTGCGCAGAGAGATCGCTCCAAGGTTCACCACCCCGCTCGCTGGAAAGATTGTGGACCAGGGCTGTGATGTCAGCATGGAAGCCATATATGATGGTTACCCTTCACCTGATATTAAAGTGGAGAAGAACGGCGGCCAAATATTCGATGATGCGCATACGAGAATTTCGAACCAATGCAACCGGGTGACCATCGAGCTAAAGCAGGTGGGCGTGGCCGATGCTGGACGATATGCGGTGACCGCCTCCAATGCGGTGGGCCAGTCTACCAGCACCGCAGATTTGGTTGTCAAAAGTGAGTATGAAACAGGGCGGTTGATATTTTGAACATCAAATTTTTTAAATGGAATTCACTGCTAAATAATGTGAAAGGTGGGGAAAACTTCCATTTAAACTATTCCATAACCTTTCCGTTTTAAAAGTGCTGGTACGAGTATTTTTCTCAAGAAATGAGTATTCCAAAAATGAAAAGCGAAAAGTGCTAACCAATACATAAAAAACAGCATACACATGTTTTGTGCGATAGAAACCAGCATCATATGTTGGCGTTTTATGTTCTTGTCCACATCATTCACCGCAGAGCATTAAAATGTCATTCTTGGGGAATGGCGGGGCCAACCGACCACCATCAATGGGTCTTCAAACGTCAATACCCCCTCTCGCAAATATTGATGAGGTTTTGGTCGACACAGCTCTTGTTATTTTGTTGTTTATATTTCAATCTTTTTCGATAGCTGAATGGCCCCGGGTGGTGAAAATCTTGGCCAATGCAAAAGCAAAAGATTTTCTTACACAAATTTATAAATATTCCACTGTGGGGGTGTGGGATCCGGCGGGATGTGGCTGTGGGTTGGGGCTGGGGCTGCGGGATAGATAAAGTCTGCAATTATTATTATGTAAATCGCACTAAAGTCTGAGAAGAGGATCGTTTATTTACTCGAGCTGTTCGTTGTTCGCAATTTTGTCGCTACTTGTGTGGCACTGGCCAGCTGCAATGAATTTTAGAGATTATTTTTACTGCCGCCTGTCGGCCGCTGTCTAAACGAATTATTCATTTCGCTCGATTATTGGGGCGGCTGTTCAAGTAAATTATTTACATTCGGCGTATTCACAAAAAAAAAAAAAAAAACCGAAATCTGTTGCAATGACTGCCATTGTATATATATTTTCATTGTGTGGCCGCCCAATTTATTGCTTTGTATTTTGTGATCTTTCCATTCGCGTCCTAATATTTTCTTTAACCAATTTAGAGACCATCTTTCCGCCCGTTTTCGGGCGCCGACTGCAGGCGCAGGTTGCTAAGAAAGGCGAAAAGCTTGTCATGGAGGTGGAGGTCACCGGACTGCCCGAACCCACTGTCACCTGGCTAAAGGACGACAAGCCACTTAAGGATGCGAGCATCTCAGAACACCGTCTCATGGCCCAGGGCAACTCCTACAAACTTATAATAGAAAAAGGTAATCCAATCTAACTTTGAATTGACATTCAGATCAAGTTTATAGTCTTCGGCGTTCAAAAGGAAAATCACAATTGTAAATTCATATTCGAATTCACATTTTTTACCCAATCCTTTACAATTTCCGCAAATTTGTGGGATATTTTACGAAATTAGCCCGTCTTTACAAATTCAAAAATGTTTAAAGGTTCTTTTAAGAATATAATCTATCTTGTTCTCATAGAGATCAAGTGTATATTGACTTCTACGAATGTATTCAAAAAGGAGTCTGACGCTTTTTCGACTATAAATATCATAATATCATCATACTATCATACTAAATCTTAGTCAGCATTATCATAACTGAATATTAATACATTTTCCGGATATCTCGCAAAAGCTGGGTACTGGGTATTTATATAAACTCGAGACCATATTTTGTTTATATTTTCGTTTGCGAAAGTTTCAGTTCTCCGTTTTTTCGACCCTTTAGGTTTATATTTCTTAATCACAACTCAATCATTTGCGGTCTAAATCGGTCTTCTTTAAACGATTTTACAGCCGAAACATCCGATTCCGGCAAGTACATGGTCCGTGCCACAAATGCGGGAGGTGAGGCTAAGAGCATTGCCGACTGCGCCATCCTAGAGCCTTCGCCGGAGAGGATGCAGGAAGTGGTCAAGACGATTGTCTACGAAACGAAGCCCGGGGCTACGTCCAGCGAATTTAAAACAGAAGTAAGTGTGCATGTGCTCAATATATAATCACCGACTACCGTGCATTATACTCTTTCTCGATCACCACAAGCTACCTATATTCTATACTGTTTCTTTTCTGACTCTGTTAATTTAAATTTTGATTGCATAATAAACCAAAAATTTTTATGAATTTTCTCCACTCATGATGTCAACGTCGCTCGTTTCGTTTCGCTTTGCTCGGTCCACTCCACTTGGTAACCCCACAATTTAAATCAAAAACCACACCAATACACCACAGAGTCAAACTCAGATTCCGAACCCCGAGCAGTCCTACCAGAACAACCAGCAAACCGTAGTGAGCAGCGAAAACGATCTGCACGGTTTGTCCGAGTCGAAGGTGATCACTGAGCATCGTTGCACCACCGAGGCAACAATGCGTCTAGAGCACAAGTCGAACTATTTGGATCTGCCGGGGCTCTCAAGCCGCCCCAAGACACCGACATGCACAGCCACTGACACTGCCAATACATCCATGGACGGCACAGATCAGACAGATCTGATGCAAGCCTCATCCTACAGAATCCCACCGCCCGTGCCACCCAAGCCATGTGCCCCAGTGGTGGCCAGTACCTTTGAACAAGCCCCTTTCGAAATCCAACCACAACCCGCACAGCAACAAGCACCGCAGATGGAGACTCTGAGCAGAACAAGGTACGAGCAGAGCGAGAACAAGTCTTCTGTTTCGTCTTCGTCCTTTGACTACTTCAAGAAGATCGACGAAGAGAGTATCACACTGCGACCCAAGCCACTGGCTTTCAAGCCGCTGGAGACGCTGGTGCGGCAGCCGAAAGCCCAAACGCTGGCCGAGGAGCTTAGGAGTTTAAACCTGGTGCCCGGCGACGCCCCGAAGTTTCTGTATTCCCCCAAGACCGAACGGAGCGAACCCAAGGTGCCGCTGATCAGCGAGAAGATTAAAATACTGGCGGAGGTGCAGCCTAAGGATCCACCCCCGCAGGGTGGGGTGCCTGTGTTCCCGCAGCCGCTGACGGTGCACCATGAAACCACCATTACCAAGCAAGTGAACGTGGAGTACGGGCAGCCCATTGTGCGGCCGGCAGCGGTGCTGGCCACACCAGCCCAGCAAAACCCCCGAGCCCCGTCACCGAAGCCCTCCGCTGAAGGTGTGGCAATGTCACGGCTGTGGACGCCCAGCGGTGTGGGAGCCACCCCGATCTACACCTCTGACGCCACCGAACCGAAGCCAGTGCAGACGTCGAAACTGGCGACACCCACACCGACCAAGGAGCTAAACGCACCCTTCCTGGTGAACCAAATAGCCAAGAGCATCCCGGTGAATCACACGGTAAATGTGGATGTGCTACTAGAGCCTGGCACGCCGCCCGAGATCTGTTTTGCTCCTAAAACGGAACAATTGAGCCATAGCACCTCCCTGGTGGAGAAAATGGAGCACAAGCTGGAGCAGAATTCGTCGCAGCGATCCAGCAAAGGCCTGCCCCAGGCGGTGCCCACTTTGACGCCCACCTACCGGCCCCCGCCCCCGGTGCTGCCCACTCGACTCGGAGCTTACGAGAGCGAGTATGAGAGTGACCGCTACAAATACAGTGGCAGCGAATCGGATGCGGACCAAAGGCCGCAACAGGCCGGCGCCTCTACTCAGGCAACGTCCTTTAAGTCCAGTGGGTACACGGCCGATACGGAGGAGCACACAAGCTACCGGCAATCGGAGACCAGTTTCTACGAGACCAAGGCATCCCACTCCGCGACCGAACCATCGCCGAAATTTAATCATGAGCCGGCGGCAGCGGTTTATCTAACTCCAAAATCACAACCACAGTCGAATTTCAGCAGCCAGGAGGCAAAGGTTCGCAACCGATTTTTCTGTCTGTGTGATATTGTCACTATCTGTGCGTGTCTCGTTCGTTGTTTGTTGTTTTTGCTAGCACGAAAATGTTCGCCCCAAATTACACAGCTGATTTTAAGAACAAACGCCTAACCCCTAACCCCTAACCCCCCCAATTGCTCATAAAAAACTCATACAAAACTATTCAAGACATTGCTGTTCGCTCAGCAAAGCATTATGAATTTGTATAACATAAAATACCAGTGATTTAGTTTATAAGCACAATAATCAGACTTAAGTGAACCAATTATATACAATACAACTGATTAAAGTGGTTCAATTTCACTTTATACAAACAGAAATATGGTTCAGCAATGTTGAGTCACTAATAAAACGTTGTTTTTTCATTTTTATCCCTAACCTTCGAATGCATTAATGCATAATATCTCATTTACGTTGTGTGAATAAGCCCCACTTATCTGAAAATTTATTGTGCATTGTCTTCGCAGGATTACAAATACACCTCCTCCAGTATGACCAGCAACTATTCGCACAACATGCACAGCAGCAGCAGCTCGTCGCACCACGAGACCAAGTACTCTGCCTCCACCGGCAATGCTCCCGTGGTCACCTACCCTAGTCCCGTTCCCGCCCAACGAAAGACCCCGGCCGCGGAGTTCAGTGACTACAGCAGCGAAATCGACGAACGCTTCCGATCAGTGTCGCGGGCCAACGAATCTGACGCGGAAATCAAGGGCTACCGGGTGGTGTTTCCACCGACGCCGACGCCACGCACCAACTTCGCCGTCGCGAACGGCCATAAGTCACCCGTGGTAGTGGTGACCCCTTCGCCGATGGAGTTCCAGCCGTCTAGCTGCTCCAGGCCCAAGTTTGAGCCAATAGGCATGGGAAAAGAGATAAGGCATGAGATCCTGAGAGAGACGAGCGACGTCAAGCAACCAAGTCAGCAGGTGTTCAAGCCAAAACCCGTGGCGGCCAAGTTCATTGCCGCCACCCAACAGAGGCAGCAGCAGCAGCAGCAACAGTCACAGGCTACCGCCCGGCCGACCATGTACTATAATGCTGTTGCTGGAGCACCGATGCATTTGGCCAAGGTGGCCACCGAGACGAAGAACGTAATGCAGATGCACGAGTCCACGGAGAGCTCGCAGCGGGTGGTGAACATGCAGCAGACCAAGCGGGTGATCCAATTCGACAAGCCGCAGGATCTGACGGTGCTGGAGCCGTTTCCCTACAGCCCGAGCCCCGGTCACGTGACCCCGCGACAGACTCATCTGCCGCCCCCAGCCACGCCCACAAAATTCGTGCCCGGCGAGTTCCGGGAGAGCGACTACGAGAGCGAGATGGAGAGTGCTAGGATCCAGCCGCTGTGGTCGCCTTACGGTGACAACACCCCAAAAGGCTACCGCCGCGTGGCGGCTCCCCAGACGGCGGCCCGATCCTGCAGCCTCCCGAGAACCTACGAACGCGTTCTCTCGCCCATGGAGTTTGACCACGGACCCGAGATGCCCAGCAAGATTCACGTGGACATTAACACGCTGAGAAAGGAGCAGCGGGGCGGCAGCACTGTCACCACCCAGCACCGCACTCAGTCTCTCAACCGAAACGCCACCATGAGGCAGCAGCATCGACATCCGCAACAGCAACAGCAACAGCAGTCCATGGATCATGTCGGCAGGGCGGGAACCCTTCCCCGGTACGGTTACAGTTCCCTGCAGGAGCAGGCGGACAGCCAGGGCAGACGACTGGGTTCCACCTTCCTGCAAAAATCACACCAATTCGTGGAGGACGTGAGTAGGGATGTGATGCGAAACGGCGACAGCAGTATCAGGCCGGGCTTCCGGCGGGCTCCCAGCGAGGGCAGCAGCCAGCAGCCGCAGGCCTTCCGGGACGAGTCGCGCATATCCCAGTACGGTGAGTACGCTATCACTTGTAGCCGTAGAGATTCAGAGCCCCTCAATTGAATTGAAATTTAAAAGTTCGGAAATGATTGAACATTCATTCGAATTGGTTTGAAAAATTGGTTTGAAAAATTTGATTGAAAAATTGGATTGAAAATTGGATTGCGTTCTTTTGAAAACAAATCGGACCCCATACTAATCCATTATCAGGTTACATTTGTAATTGTAGACAAATTTTTGTGTAATTTTCATTTTACTAATTGCTAACTTAGTTAAAACCTATTAGTATCTGTAAGGTTTCCCATTTTAAATTTATGTAAGTCCAACCGAGACCCATTTAATTCCATAGTCAAAAGTTTGATTTGGTAATCATGTGAAACTTTTAAAATTGCTAAACCATCATCACAAAATAACGTTTCCAACAACCCGGCAAATTACACATCCAGGCACCAAGTGCGTCGACCCAAACACAGGTTTGATCTATTTCAAATATGACTTTGGCTACGAGTTCGGCATCCTGTTCCCCGGCGAGGGACATAAGTTCGTCAGCAGCCAGTGGAACAGTAGCGGCAACAGCCATGCCAATAAAAAACTCAAACAAAACGGTCCGACCGCATCTCCGTATCCGCTAAATTTGACCCCGGGCAACGAGCTGGTGATCCCAGTCCAGCACGAGAAGTCTTCGGGGCTGAAGGGTTACAGCTCCGACAACGAGATTCAGAGGAGAACTCAAGTCCCTGCCACGACTGGCAGCGGCATCAAGCAACATCCGCTTGCTCCTCGAAGCAGCCAGAAGCGCTACAGCCTGCCCAGCTGCCACAGCCTGGACATCCACCTGGACCACCTGCATGCCCAGGCGCCGCGTCTTCTGCCGGACCACTTTGTCCGAACAGGTACGCTAAGGAACTGCGCGCCACAGGCGGGGACTGACCCAAGCTGCCACAGCTAAGACACTTGACATGGCTTGACGCAATAAAACAACAATCGCTATAGTCGTTGTCAATTAGACTAGGATGTGTTTGGTGTATAATATTGCCCCATCGGGCGAATTATTAAGTCATTAAGCAGATGTTAGAAGTGTTTTAATGAAAAATGTCTTGTGCTCGTCATTGTCCGCAACATTAACAACGCATGATAGCCCCAAAACAGCCCGAAAAGCTCGCTGCATTTTGCATTTTGTTTTTGCATGAATTTAATTCCGCTTGCGGTCCACGTGTATTTTAAAACCTTTGGAAACCTTAAAGTGCGTGTTCGTGTTTTTGTGTTTTTGTGTTTGACGTTGTGCTTGCCGCGTGCTAATCCCACTAATGGACGCCTTTTGAAAACGCTGAGCCAGAGGTTCTAATGGTTTTCCACTCTCAATCTCAATTCCCATCTGCAATCTTCACAAAGTGCCGGAACTGCCCAATACAGAGCCTGTCAATGCACATCTAAACCGCGATGAGCAGGCACAAAGGCAGCCATTATTTATTACGGTAAGCAGTCGGGTTATTAACCCCTCGCTACGGCATTGTGACCCGTCAGTAACCCGTTCGTAACTTCCACCCGGGCAGCCGCTGAAGGATATCGCAGTGGGCGTGGGCGGGACGGCACGCTTCGAGTGCATTGTGCAGGCGCATCCACAGCCGCAGGTCAGCTGGACCCATAACAACGGAGTCCTGGAACAGGGCAGACGGCATCTCATCGAGTACCGGAACGGCGTGTGCCGGCTGACTCTACCGCAGGCCTATCCGGGTGAGTCGGACGGATGACACAACAGAAATGAGTTCTGCAAGAACGGATCTATGTACGATAAAACTGAATGTGTAATTTAAGCAGCCCCATGACGATTAAATTATAAAATACTTCAGTTTTATCCACTCGATTTTTGATCCTCGGTATCCAGTGGATACTATCCACTCAGAGCAGCTCAATAATCGTTTCCCTTTTTCTATTGTTCTTATCTACTTGGACACTTCCTGCTGGCATAATTTGGCATCCAATCCAAATTACGGGGACTCCGGCGGCAGACGACAACGGAAGCTATGCCTGCACAGCCGTCAATCCGCTTGGTGCGGCCACAACTAACGGAAATCTGAATGTTTCGAGCGCCAACCGCGGATTTAGATACTAGATCGGTGGCAATACAGCCGCTATAACTATTGTCACTACATCATTTATGATTTGTTCAATACCAAAGTTTCGCCCCTTGTGTGTATGTAATTTCCCCATTTGCTGTCCCTCCCCAAAGCCCGTTGCATACCACGCAGGACTATAGTATTACTTGTGTTTTTGTCGAAAATCAAATAAATTTATTATAAAAATTAAATGTGTAATTTTCTTCATAGAATAAGCCAACACCTTTTTGACTCATTTCTTCGACGTTTTGTTGATCGTGAAAGCTCTTTCGCTGGCGCTTTCGGCGGTGAAAATCGAAATACTATTTCGACAAGGCGATTTGGTTTTCTCGAAAAAGCTTTTACAGATTTAAGCGTCAGATGGCGCCTCTGAATTGCTGAATTTTCCATTCACCCAACTATAACATAAATTCGGTTTTTGAAAACTATCAAAACATTTTTGAGATATTTTCCCTATGATTTTATATAGTTGTATTCAATATAAAAGAGGGCTTACAAATTATTATATAAAAGCGGATTATACTATATAGATTCCTTTGGTGTTTTGAGAAATTTTCCGCTAGCACGATTTTGACATTAATTTTTGTGATCGGCCTCTGTCATTAATTATTTCAGATGCCGTTGCTTTGAAGACTGAATGAAATACCGAACTTAAAAATTCAATATGTATTCTCTCTCTCTCTATAATACATTTTCTTATTGCCGTATAAATATTTAAAGTGGGTCAAAAAACCAAAGCTGAAAAATCAGACAAAATAAGTGAAAAATTAGTCTAAACAAATATTTTGTTGTTGTGAGAAATGAAATGTTGTGGGTGTACAGATGGTCGGCTAAGTTTCGCTTTGCTTTTCGCAAATAGTTTATTTACTCGCCTATAGCCAGTGTTTATTTATTTAATTTTCTTCGCATTTTCTTTTTGTCGCGATCGTTTGCCAAGAACTGAGCGAGCGGCAAACGCGACAAATTCACGGGAAAGGTAAGGCACCGATGCCAAACACACAATAAACACTTACGGCTGTCAAGGCAATGAGTACACAACACACAGGCCCCCCCCAAATCCAAATGCCCTAAATGTAGGCCCCAGAAAGTCCTTGACCCTGACACTGACCGGCAGCGATGCCAACTAGTATATGTATTTCGAAAAAAACCTTAGGTCGACAGCTATCCGCAGTGAAATGAATTCAAGGAATCGTTCCTCTTTAACAAATCTGATCTCTATAGATCTGTATTTTCTTTGGATGGAATATAGTATGCCCAATTCCTAGCACTCGATCCCCCGAAATTTCATTCCACCCACTGCGTGACAAATGGCACACTTCTGTCGATGATTGGTCACTACTATGTGGGTGGTTTTGTGGGCGGATGGGCGTGTCGCTGGTGAATGGCCTGTCTGACTGCCTGCCAATCCGGCAATTCTAATTGTGTGCTTAGTGTGCCTGCCTGCCTGCCTGCGCCTGGTGGCCAAAGTGCTTAAGTCATTAGGCAATGGTCCAAGAAACAAATTAGATGCTTCTCACAGGCCAAATGCAAACACTGAGTCATTTTCAGAATCATGGTCAATCTGCTAGCTGCATTGGTAGTGGGAATACACAGTGACCATAAGGCATATGAGGTGCCAAGAAGAGCATCCGGCCGGATTTGTTACCTCAATGCTGCATACAAACTTTTTCTCTACATCAATTGATGGAAAAACAAGCAACGAATTTTGCTCGCTACTGAAATAACTCCTCACAAAATATTCGATGTCTAATTTGCAAAAGTGTGTTCGCAGAGAATAAATACAAAACCAGTGTTGTTTTGTCGGCCAATTGTTTGGTCAGTGCGATTTTTTAATGTTAGTTCACCAGATTTAATATCCACAACCATTTTACGAGGCAAATGCCACCGATGCTTTATGTGCGCTGGACATTTTTTCGAGTGTGCCAAAAAATATTTTCGCGAATGTCCAACCGCAAAAGTGTCCCCCTCCACAAAATATTATTTTGAACATTTTTTCTTGATGAATCTTTTCCGCAGCTACACAAACATTCACAAAATCTTTTTTCTCGCAGCTCTTCGGTGTTTTTCTAAATTAATTAGGCAATTTTCTAAAAATATCAAATGAACTCAGCGCAACAAGTCGCAACCACAAGCACACACAAAGCCATTTTGATATTTTGCCTCTTTCGAAATGTTCACATTTTCCTGAGATTCCTCCATTTTCCCTCCAGTTTTCTTTGTTTTGCTCGGCGTTGCGGGATTCGTGGATGAGGAAACCATGAGATTATTAATCTCTATAGATATTTATTCATTTGAGTGGATTACTCTTGAAAATTTGTCTATATTTATTGATTGTATCGAGCGTATTTGAGAAACTCTTATTACACCCTATCGATCATTTTACTACTTCTTCAAAGTAGTTTTTAAATTAAATCCTGCAGACTAGTTTGCATGCGAACTTGGCTCGGCGCACTTGCTATACATAAATTTTAATAAAATTGTTTCCGATTCGATGCTTTTGGCGGCAATCTTTAGATATAAAATGTTATATATAGATATATGTACTAATGGATAAGAGCCAAAACAGCATTCGAATCGCGGATACTATAAAGTAGTTAAGAGAATCGTAAAATTGTTTTGCTCACACCCACGGCTGCCGGGAAAAATGTAATAAGGCAGCAGTGGTCCGAAAACTTTAAGAATCGAGCCAGAACCGCGCAGATGTTCAAGAGTTTCCAGATTTAGAAGCATTTGGCACTTCAAACTGGCCAGTATTTAACGTTTCTATTCATATATTTAATTTAATTGGGCGAAACAAACTGAACCAAATAACGAAGCAGAAGGCAGGCCGAACCGTGGCGCCTTGAAAGAGCCTCGCAAATTTCATTGCATAAGCCCCGATGACAGGCGGTCTCATCTAGCCGAAAATGCTGGGAAATGGGCATGGGAATGCGAATGCGAATGGGAATGGGAATGGGTGGTGCCACGCGTTGCAGATCCCCGAAGCGAACAAAGGCTGCCTCTCGCGGGCGAAAAAAAACTTGGCAGCGTATATATTTATACGCACGCTGTAAATTAGCAAACAAAATAGTGGACACAATAGACATTCCCTGGCCTTACACACAGTGTGCCGTGTTCTGTTACAAAAAAAAGTTTCAGCATAAACACGAAGTCCGCTAATTGCCAGAAAGGCGCAAGACATTAATTGTTTTCAGCTAATTGAACAGGAATATAAAAACGCAGAGTGCAGCTTTAATTGCCGCTGATCCCAGAGATTTCCGCGTTTCTAATTCATTTAGAGTCTTATTCGTGCTGTACAACGAGAAAGTTTCTACGGTTTTGGCACATACTAATGTATTCGCAAAAAAAAATAATTAAAATAAAAATAAAGAAACACCCTGTGCACTTTTCTCTCCACAGATCAGGGTACCCAAACCGACACCCTACTTATAACCGAAAAAGAGCCGCTTCTTGATGATGGCGCCCACAAAACGCCCCTTTGCAAATCCGCCTCGTTCTCCTGCTCACCCACCACTTCGCCTGGAAGCTCTTCACTGGGATCGGCTACCTCGACCATCTCGCTGCGCTCTTCTACCCCGGTGAAAAGTAATGGCAACCACCTCGAGTCCGGAACGAACCGCGCGCTGCGGAGCGACACCATCAACACATTCCAGAAGTGGGAGACCACGATCGAGTCCATCAGCTACGTGAGTAGCAAGCCCCTCTCCATCTCGGATTTCAGCCAGGAGCGGCAGCTGCGAGGAGAGCAAACAGGTAAGCAAGTCACCACATTACCTCTCGTCCATTAGAACTTTCAGACATCCCATTGGCAATGAATCCATAACAAGTCACAACTGATCCTCAAGCGGTCTGGAAAATTGTCTATAAAAACCCCACATCCATTGTCGTGACATGCCATACACACATTCTTTAAATATCATTAGGGTACCGCATGTAAAGTCACTAAATATAGATTACAGCCACCGCACTCCAACCAACAGAAACGTTGCAGCAACTTTCAATTGCAAGAAGCTGCGGCTGGTGTTTCGATACCCGGTTCTGAATACAACAAGAGTATATAACAAGGAGATGAAAGCGTTTCCGACTCCATAAGGTATATAACAGCAGTGTCGATCTAGTCATGTCCGTCTGTCCATTTGTTTGTCCATATGAATGCCTAGTTTTTTCATAGAAACATGCCGCGCATTTCCATATACCCACAAACTCAAATTACGAAAATTTGTTGCGCCCACAATTTTAATGCTATAATAATGGGAAAAGCATAATTTATTCAAATCCGCAAATGTTATACATGTTCTAAAAATCAGATGGAAATTAGAACCGGGTACTTATAGTCGAGACCCTCGACTATAATCGCTTTTACATGTTACTAATTGCATATACAATTGCCAGGGAAATGCTGGAATACGGTTCCAAATTCTAGAATCTTTTAGTTGGTTACCATTTAAATCACGTAAACTGATAACTATAACTAACATATAATCCTGCACTGGGAGCTCGGAGCACCCTCAACCACATTCGGACATTTTACCCGTAAATTGCCGCAAGCATGTAGCTTTCTTGGGCGAAATCACAGCGTTTCGTTTCGGTTTTATGGTTTTGCTGAATGGCTGCGTGAAGAGGGCCTATGATTACTACTCGCGAAATACGATGCCAAAGACTCTGCTTCTGCCGCAGCTTCCTTCGACCCATTGCAGCGTGAAGAGTAAAAACAAAGTACGAGTATAACCGGGGCGAGGGGCATGGGATTATCTTTGCTTGGGGTCATGTCATCGTCGCTGCGTGGGTCGCATTGTCCACATATGTTAAGTCTGTAGCAAACGATCTCAATCATTTCACTGCATGTTGCATGCTGCTCATTCAGCATCCCAGCCACATTTGAGATGCACTCTCTCGATCGTAATTGAACCAGAATTCTCTTTCTTGTTTCCAGTCAAATGAGTGCACCGCCCGAGTACGAACAGAGAGCAGAAAATAAACAATAAATTTAATCTAACCAAACTGTCCTTATTATACCCATGCAATGTACTAAACAACTAAAAATAATAATTAAAAACAAATGTTTGCGGCTATGATTCTCTTTTGCTGACACATTCCCCTCCCGTGACATAATTTGACGAATATTTGTGCACCGAGCATCTCCGATAAGATACAGATAAAAGTACAGCCTCCAGCCTGGATAGATGTACAAACGTACAATAAGTACTGGTAATCTGTTAGACAGCCACCCAGCGGATGCGCTGCACTGGCCAAAAAACCTTGGCTTTCTGAATGAATGGTGGTATGACTATTATACCGATGCACACCTATGAGTACAAGTTAAATTCCAGTTGTGGCAGCCCTGCAAATTAGATCAATCAACAGACCTGCTAGATCAATCATAGGCGCTTTTATCGAGTGTGTAATTTTTCCCCGTGCGAGTCATTTTCGCAGCGCTTGGCTAACGCAAGTTGGCTGCAGTCTGCCTAGCAGAACCGACTAACTGTTACTTCTCTTGGCTCTTAAAACTGGCTTTTGGCGTTGCTTCTGACCGGCTGGCTGGCTAATCTTTGATGGCGGTTGTAGCGACATTTGTATCTCGTCGGTGACAGTCTAAACATTGCCGGCGCTGTGCCTGGCTGGCTGGCATATGTACCTGTTTATTTCCAAAATAAACGTTGCCCGGTTTGTAATTTAATGAGTGATTCTGAAGCTGTGATGTGCGCTGCTGCAGCGCCCCAAACAATTATATTTTGCTCAACAACAAAGTAAGATTGCATGACCATTGCAAACTGGGTTGCCGTAAAAAGCTATTCAGTGACTGCCTTGGAATCTTCGCCATAAATGGTGGAAAACAGTCACTGCTTCAGGTGCAATTTGTTTTAACTAAAAGCATCGCAAAAATAGCTAAAAAGAAATAGAAAGTTGTTACATTTGCTGTGCCACTCGAACCCCGAAGAGTCACACCCCAGATGCCGATGATTTAGACACAAAATGAATAATCCACCATATATATGAAACCAGTGAGCGAGCCAAATTGTGGACGTATTCCAACATCTATAGTTTTAAATTTAGACAAACAAAATAAATTATATACACCCGTGCATACATACATATGTGGAAGATGTGAAAAGCATGGGCACAGCTAAACTTCCTTCACATATACTCTACATGGTATTTCCACAATGCCATTGCATAGGGTTTAAACTTTAAATTTTCATGGTACACCCTATTCTGGGTCGATGTTATAGAAAGTCGACCAAAAAACACATCTGGATCTGACGTGTTTTTTTTTTTTGCGTAGGTATCTAGAATTTCTCGGGGGATGACTTCTTTGCTGTTCATTTTGTGCTGTGCACACAATGTTGGAAACTACGTGTCAAAAATAAATCGCCATATTTTTAGCCAACTTACTCAAAACCCGAGCACTTTCCGAAATCAAACTGAGGAGAGACGAGAAAAGCTACGAAAGCACTCGCGACTCCTCAAAGAGAGATCTCTTGGGCCTACAGACTGCAACGAGCCCAAAAAAAATGCGCAAAACCTATACAAATTACAAAAGGACCATGTGAAATTCAAATAAATTCGAAATTTTAGTTAAAGTCGCAAAATAATTACTCCAATATTATATTAAGTCGAGTTTTATACACCAATCAAAGGAAATCCCGACTGACAGTCGCGTGAATCCCAAGGAGAAAACTTCTTTGATTAAGTAATCCCAGCAACGCATACGCCCCAAAATCACTTGTAGTGCATCGCGGTAGCCGAGAGCATTTTCCCAACGGCAGCGAGGGAAAGTGCAAAAATATCTCATGTGGAGCTCTCGGTAAGGAGATCGGATGGAATCGGCACTGATCGGGTGTGCAGCCTTCTGCTGGCTACTTTATCGTTGCCTTCTCCCAGAGATTTTGTCATTCTTCGCTCGCACCTCACACACGATCGACGTCTTTCGGTTTCAGTCTCGGGGAATATGACTTGAAACAGTTTGAAAATAGATATTTTTTAGAAGAATATACATATATCTATATCTAAACGCACCATACGGTAGAGATATATGTATAGGTCTCTAAAACCGCAAACTGTACGCGCATATACATAAAGACGTCGAAAGGATACCTCAATTTCGAGTAAGGATACGACACAATGTGTATGGATATAAAGTGGGAAATGACGGAAAACTCAAAGCAAAGGAGCAAAGTGTTAATGAAAAATTTCCCTGGTTACGAAACCACTTCGAGAAAAATGCCAGAAGAATTTTCAGTGCGCTAAATATCTAAAAATATCTTGTGCGATCGGCTGGTTCGGCTCGGATCGGATAAAATCGGATCAGATCGTGGGTCCGCACCCAATTCAACGAATGAACTGTGAAATCGTGTGCAAACAGATATCGCTATACACATAAATATATGTTTCAAATCGAACTTTGGTGAACAGTGAATTTGGGTTAAAGTGCACTATCCTTGCCGATTCCGGCTGAAATCCTCACCCGCTTAGAACGGCGTGAAGTCCGCTGGGGAGCCGAGCTGACAGTGCAACGATCTTGGGTGTTTTCCCTTGGGAGAACCTAAAAACGTTTATTAATAGACCCAAAAAAATAAGATGCGTCTGTGAGCGATTGTGTGTCACAGTGAAAATTTTCTGGCTAAAAATAGGTGGAAAACGCCTCACAGGCGCAAAGAATAGAAAATAAATATGAAGAAGGATAGCTGATAATGATCTTGACGATCTCAAATCTCTGTTTGTATAAATCGCAATGAAATTGATCAGTGCGACGGTTGCCAAGCCATAAAATAACGAGTTTGACAGCTAAACATAAAAGCAAACGCAGTGAAGAAATATGAAAGCCGTCGCAGACAAAATGCTTGCCAAGTGGAGTTTGTTTTCAGTGTGCGTTTCGTGAAAGTGCATTAAATTCAGGCAATTGCCTGTGGTATATGTATTTCATTTCAGAAATTCAAAGCAGCGACCAAGGAGAGAGATAAAATATATATAGAAGAGTATATCAAGTGAAGAAGCAAATCAAAGATAGAGTGATCGCGAGGTGTTTAATTCTACAGTGCAGTTCATTCTGCAACGATTTGGTTGTCATTTTAAATGATATATAGTAATATATAACGCATCAAAATGCAACGACAAAATCCGAACCCGTACCAGCAGCAGCAGCAGCAGCAACAGCAATATTCCACCCAGGAATATTCGCACTCCAGCCAGGAGCAGCACCAGCAGCAAAGGATTAGCCGCACTGAGCATGTCCAGCATAGGCATGTTACAACCCAGCAAGGTCAGTTCAAGGCCCAAAGATCTCCTCGTTGGGGAGGTTTGCGGGGTTCAGTGGGATTCACCCCGTGGATTTAGAGTCGCCACTGACCCCAAAAATGCCCCCGCTGAGTAAAAAATCAAAACGCTTTTCACCCCTCTGCTTGCTGTTTTTACAAAACCAGACAGTCATGTACTACCACTTAAGGAAATTTATTTCATAGCAATAGCAATGAAATGCATCCAATTTTGATTTCTTATCGAAATATTATCTGGTCAAACGATAAATTAATTTTAAATTCAATTCAGACTTATGTTTGTGTGTCTATCATGAAAAAATCCTATAATTATAGTTCTGTAGTGACAACATAAAAAAGTATGAAAAATATATGCGTATTAAATAAATTATAGCTATCTAACACATCAAACTAAATCCAAGAGTCGTAGTCATATATATATTCTCCTTCGTGTTTATTATTTTTCCCCTGATTTATGTCCGCATGTGTCATCACAAGAACAAACCAGAGCAAACAAAAAATCACGAATACAAATACCGCAAAGAAAATCACCAAATTTTCCAACACACTATATAGATAGATAAACGAGTATACATTTTCGTATGTATCAACTTATGTTTCATCGTTTAAATGTTAATTGATGAATACAGCAAAAAGTATTTGGCTATTTTTAAACTGTATATCTCAATATTTCCCACATCGGCTACATATTATAGTGAGGTACAGAGAATATCTCTTATACACAGGGTTTTGCTGACACGAGCTGAGAGAGTATAGGAGTTGGAATCTCTTATACAAAAAACCCGAAGATCACTCGACGATCACCCGAAGCTCAGAGAGAATGAAGACTCCCAGCTGATTTTCACCGTTGTGTTTTCCCCTTTTGCAACTGTGGGAACCCGACCATATCCGTTTAACGATAGCGACACTTAGCACATGAGATAACAAATGCTTGCAGATCGTATACATATATAAGCACATGTACAATATTTACCACGCAGATACTGTACACATACTATATGTATATGCATCCGAAAATGGATGAACGATTACCGAAAAAATTATTTTTCGGGCCCGCTTGCCCACTAATTAATGGAATACCTACCTAGATACTTAATACTGAATAGTTGAGCGATGCACCATTGATTTAAGATATACTTTATAATCCCCCTCTACCAAGAGAATACCATTTAGACTTAAAGAAAGTGTACAGGTAATATAAATCATTTTTTCAATATTTCCAAGGGATTGGTTTATAACGAATAACGAATATAGCTTTAGGTCTGTTTGGTTTCAAGAATCTCTTTAATGTCTTCCACATTTATCTTCCTAACCCTTATAAAAGCTTATTCGTTCGCATTAACCAAAACCGAATAATCTGAGAGAGAATATTTTCTTTGCCAACATTTTCCAACCCACAACCTGCAGTGCAACAATTCCCTGGCAGCCTAGGAGGCCCCTACGTGCCACCTGCCCTGACACACGTGTACGCCCAAGGCGACATCTCGCCGCCCGTTTTCGAGCAGATCTTCAAGAACGCCCGGTTCGCCCAGGGCGGCAATGCCTTGTTTGAGGGCCGTCTGAGGGGCAACCCAAAGCCGTTCGTTACCTGGACCCGAAAAGGCGCACCCCTTCTCGAGTCGCAGAAGTTCAGGATGAGCTACAACGAAGCCACCGGCGAAGTCTCCCTGCTGATCAACCAAATCGGCCCGGGGGATGAGGGCGAGTACACTTGCACGGCTCGCAACCAGTACGGCGAGGCTATCTGCAGCGTTTACATCCAGCCAGAGGGAGCTCCCATGCCACAGTTGCAGCCCATCCAGAACCTGGAGAAGAACATCTACTCAAACGGCTATACCTTCACTTCAATCGAGGAAGAGTTCCGCGTGGACACCTTCGAGTACCGGCTGCTGCGCGAGGTCTCCTTCCGCGAGGCCATTACCCGGCGCTCCGGCTACGAGCAGGATAGCCAGCTGTCCCAAGAATTAGATCGCTCTCAGGGTCCGGCGCAGGCTCCGCAAATCTCGCAAAAGCCGCGCAGCTCCAAGCTGATCGAGGGCTCTGACGCCATCTTCACCGCCCGCGTCGGCTCCAATCCGAAGCCCCGGCTAACCTGGTTCCACAACGGCCAGCGGCTTGTCGCCTCGCAAAAGTACGACATCTCCTACTCGAGTGGCGTGGCGACGCTGCGCGTTAAGAACGCCACCGCCCGCGACGGCGGCCACTACACGCTGCTGGCGGAGAACCTTCAGGGCTGTGTCGTCTCCTCGGCCGTCCTGGCCGTGGAGCCGGCGGCCGAGTCCGGCTACGAGCCGAAGCCCGCAGACGCGGTGGCCGAGCAGCTGGAGTCGGGCAAGGCCCTGCCCCCCGCATTCGTGAAGGCCTTCTCCGACCGCGAGGTGACCGAGGGTAGGATGACCCGCTTCGACTGCCGCGTGACCGGCAACCCCTACCCGGAGGTCTTCTGGCTGATTAATGGCCGCCAGGTCCGCGACGACGCCTCCCACAAGGTGCTGGTCAACGAGTCCGGCAGTCATTCTCTGATGCTCACGAACGTGACAAGGCTGGACGCCGGCGCCGTCCAGTGCCTGGCCCGCAACAAGGCCGGCGAGGTGGCCATCGAGGCGCAGCTTAGCGTGCTGGAGAAAGAGCAGGTTGTCGCACCGCAATTTGTTCAGCGCTTCAGCACGATGACGGTGCGCGAGGGCGAGCCAATCTCGATGAGCGCCAACGCCGTCGGGACGCCGCAGCCGCGCATCACCTGGCAGAAGGACGGCGCCCAGATCTCGTCCACCGCCGAGCGCTTCGTGGGCATCGACGGCGGGGCCACCTGCCTGGAGATTCCGCGTGTGAAGGCCAGCGACGCCGGGTGGTACCAGTGCACCGCCCAGAACATAGCGGGCTCCACCGCCAACCGGGCCCGCCTCTACGTCGAGGTGCCCCGCGACCAGCCCAGCCAGGAGCAGCGCCGCCTCAATCTGCCACGGCCTACGAAGGTCATCGAGCCAGAGTAAGTTTCGAATTTAGACTCTCTTTTAGTTATCAAGGCAACTTTCTTGATCAAAGGTAATTCGGCATTGACTGAAGGGTTTTTCACTTAATATATAGAACACTGGGGCATCCAAAGCAACCATTTGCCATTTTAAAATACATAAATCATAATTCCAGGATGAGCTGTCAAAAGCTGTCACTGTGACACGAAGACACCACAAACAAACATAGTAGAGAAAGGGTCGGGTATCCAGAAATCTGAGAGCAAGCTGGCGAAAAGAAACGATTAGGTTTCATAGCTCCTACATATGTATACATATATCAGTAATCATTTTTCAATATTATTTATGAAAGGATTCCAAGTACAATATATCATATTCATAAACAAATGCAAAACAATTCAAAATTTGTTAGTAAACGATTGAGTACTTACCACACGATTTCAAAAACACAACTAAGTTTGCACCAAAAATAACCGATCGCCTTTTTGGCGGGCAGGCGATAAACTTCTTCGGCGTATTCACCCACAAAAAAAAAAAAAAAAAGGCATAAAAAAATGTGCCTTGGCGGGCGTTGTAACGGTACTTTGTGCGGCATACGAATTTTCCATTTATTCCGAGATTCCCGCCAATTTCACAACACTTCCGACGTTTGCAGATCGCGCACTTCTGCCGTCAACCATTTATTATAATTATAAACGCGCGGTTGTTAACGCCCGAGCGTTAGCATCTCACAAACAAACAACTTTGCACTCAACTTACCGATCGGCCATTTCGGCGGGCCGGCGATGGACTTCTTGTCCCAGTGATGGGATTCTACTAACTTTGCCGATATATATCAGTAATTAGCCAGGACAAGAACCCAACTCGGCTCCAGTGCAGTTTCGGTCCGAATTGTGTTTATGAAAACTTTGTTTACATTGCAGTTTTGCCTGCGCCGCATACCGCATACCGCATACAATATACAAAATAAATGGTAAATGGTTTGCCTCGTTGGGGGGACAAGTTACAGCCTGAAACGCAAAATGATCAAGAATTAAATGTTTATGGTGGAACTGGATCATCAAAAATGTTAACATTGCCTGCAAACGCTACGCTTGTCCTTGCAGACCCATTCCCGGGCCCGAGATCATCTATCTGCGACATGTGGAGCGTGCCAAGCCGCACTTGCGCCCGGGCGAGGAGGACCGCGTGTACCCGCCGCCGCAGTTCATCATCCCGCTGCAGAACGTGCAGCAGACGGAGGGCGGCCGCGTTCACATGGAGGCGCGCATCGAGCCCGTCGGAGACCCCAGCATGGTGGTCGAGTGGTTCCTCAACGGCCGTCCCCTGGCAGCCAGTAAGTACCCAGATTCCCTTCAAGGAGCCGAGGAGCCGAGGAGGGGTTCGGTAACGCATTCTAACGACAACCAATGACTTTCAGGTGCCAGGGCCACGTCCGTTTTCAAGTTCGGATTCATTGCTCTGGACCTGTTGAGCATTTTGGGACACGACGCCGGCGAGTACATGTGCCGCGTGAGCAACGCCAGCGGCGTGGCCGAGTCGCGGGCCATCTTGTCAGTGGTGCAGCGTCCCTCGATCGAGCAGACATCGCAGAACCCGGGCAGCCTGCAGTACATCAGCCACCTGGAGGACTCCTCGCGCTACCAGCGCCAGGAGAGCTCCGAGGAGCAGCTGGGCCAGGCGCCGCAGTTCATTCGGCCGCTGCGCGACCCGCTCGGCGAGTTTGAGGAGGGCAAAAACGTGCACTTTGAGGCGCAGGTGACCCCCGTCAACGATCCCTCGATGCGCGTCGAGTGGTACAAGGACGGGCTGCCAATCACCGCCAGCTCTCGCATCACCGCCATTTTCAACTTCGGCTACGTCTCGCTGAACATTCTGCACCTGCGGGCGGAGGACGCCGGCACGTACACGGTGCGGGCTGTGAACCGCATCGGCGAGGCCGTCAGCCAGTCGAGCATTCTGGTCCATACGCGCTCGCAGGTCACCGCCGACCTGGGGATACCTGAGCAGCAGCGCTACATCGAGCAGGTGGAGCAACTGGAGGACTACCGTTCGCAACAGCAGCGCCGCCATGTCCAGGAGGCGCCGGAGGCCATCGCCCCGCCCCAGTTCCGGACGCCGATCCAGAACCAACTGGAGCTGCGCGAGCATGCGCATGCTCACTTTGAGGCGCGCCTAGAGCCCGTGGGCGATGCCACCATGCGCGTGGAATGGCTCAAGGATGGGCAGCCGCTGGAGGCCAGCTCCAGGATCACCACGTACCACAACTTTGGCTACGTGGCGCTCACCATCAAGCAGCTGACTGTCTACGACGCGGGCACCTACACCTGTCGCGCCTACAACGCTATGGGCCAAGACACCACCGTGGCCCAGCTATCGGTTGTATCGAAGAACGAGATCGTCTCCGACTCCCAGCACCCGGGTGGCCTGCAGAAAATCCAGCACTTGGAGGACTCGTCCCGCTATGGACGCCGCGAGGAGGAGGAAACCTACGTGACCACGGCTCCAAGGTTCCTCGGCCCGCTAAAGGGTACCACCAAGATCCTCGAGGGCCAGCGCGCCCACTTCGAGGCCCGCGTGGAGCCGCAGAGCGACTTGGGCCTGCATATCGAGTGGTACCACAACGGACGCGCCATCACGGCCGCCAACCGCATCCAGACGTACCACGACTTCGGCTACGTCGCCCTGGACATATCGCAGGTGCGCGCTGAGGATGCCGGCGTCTACATCGTGGTGGCCAGGAACAAGCTAGGTGAAGCTCAGCAACAAGCAACGATGGTAGTGGAAAGTAAGTGCTCCTCGAAATTGCATCAACAATTGCATAACTCTCTATCATTATCCCCTTCGCTCGTTCACAGCTCGTTCCAGTATAGATACATCTAGCATGCACCGCGGCCTTTACGAGAAGACGCAGCATTTGGAAAACAAGCAGTTCGTTGAGCCGCAGTATGACATCGAGGAGATCTCCAAGTCAAAGCCCGTCTTTGTTCAGCCTCTAACAGACCCAAAGCCGATACACGACGGCAAGAACATCCACTTAGAGTGCCGCCTGGAACCAATGGGCGATCCGACAATGCGGGTAGAGTGGTTCCACAACGGCCGCCCGGTCACCGTGGGCTCCCGCTTCCGCACCTACTACGACTTTGGGTTCGTCGCCCTGGATATTATCAAGGCGACAGCCGCTGACTCTGGCGAGTATACGGTGCGGGCCACCAATCACCTGGGTTCGGCGCACACTTCCGCCTGTGTGCGTGTCATCGACCACACAGACGTAGTGACTGAGACGCAGAACGAACAGTCGCTGGAGCAAATCCAGCTGCTGGAGGACTCGCGCCGCCGCCACCACCAGGAGGAGGACATCACCGTGATGCAGGCGCCTCAGTTTACCAGGGCGCTGCACAATATCGAGACGGTCGAGGGCACCAACGTCCACTTAGAGTGCCGCCTACAGCCGGTCGGCGATCCCAGCATGCGAATCGAGTGGTTTGTAAACGGCAAACCCGTGAAGACGGGCCATCGTTTCCGGCCCGCCTACGAATTCGACTACGTGGCCCTGGACCTGCTGGGCTGCTATGCCATAGACTCGGGAGTGTACACGTGCCAGGCGCGCAACCAGCTGGGCGAGGCCGTCACCTCTTGCTCCGTGCGTATCATCGCCAAGAACGACCTGATCCTGGAGACGCAGAACCAGTCCGGCCTGCAGAAGATCCAGTACCTGGAGGATTCCTCCCGCTACAGGCGCAACGAGTTCGTCGATGAAGTGGTCAATATCCGGCCGCGCTTCCTTACGCATCCTAAGAGTCTGACCAACACCCGCGAGGGCGGACACGCGCACTTCGAGTGCAAGATCGAACCAGTGACGGACCCCAACTTAAAGGTGGAGTGGTTCAAAAACGGCCGTCCCATCACTGTGGGCCACCGCTTCCGTCCCATTCACGACTTTGGATATGTGGCCCTAGATATTGTGCAGCTGATTGCCGAGGACTCTGGTATTTACACATGCCGCGCCGTCAATCTCATCGGCTCCGACGAGACTCAGGTCGAGCTGCAGTGCCGCAGCGGCGAGCAGATTGTCACCGTTACGCAGAACGAGGCCGGTCTGGAGCAGATCCACTACCTGGAGGACCGCTCGCGCTACAGTCGGCGCGAGGAGATTGACGAGAGCACCAAGCAGGCGCCCGTGTTTACAACCTCGCTGAAAAACATCGAGATCAAGGAGAACCAGCGAGCCCACTTCGAGTGCCGCCTTATCCCGGTTTCGGATCCCTCGATGCGCGTGGAGTGGTATCATAACAACTTACCCCTGAAGTCTGGCTCCCGGTTCACCGAGACCAACAATTTTGGATTCGTGGCCCTTGACATTATGGCCACCCTTCCAGAGGACGCCGGCACGTACACCTGCCGTGCATACAACGCCGTGGGTGAGGCCATCACTTCCGCAGTGGCGGTGGTGCACACCAAGAAGTCAATCTACTTGGAGTCGCAGCATGAAACCGCGTTGCCGCGTCTGCAGCATCTGGAGGACGGTTCCAGGCGGCAGCGCACCAGCGTCCAGGAGGAGTTCGTATCCCAGGCGCCGGTCTTTACAATGCCGGTGCGTGACGTCCGCGTGGCCGAGAATCAGGCAGTGCACTTCGAGGCTCGTCTTATCCCCGTGGGCGATCCCAACCTGAAGGTGGAGTGGCTGCGCAACGGCCAGCCTATTGAGGCCTCCAATCGCACCACCACCATGCATGACTTCGGTTACGTGGCCCTGAACATGAAGTACGTGAATCCGGAGGACTCCGGCACCTACACCTGCCGCGCTGTCAACGAGTTGGGCCAGGCGGTGACCTCGGCCTCTCTAATTGTGCAGTCCAAGACCGCCATACAGTTGGAGACGCAGCACGAGGCGGCCATGCACAAGATCCACCAGCTGGAAGACCACAGCAAGTACCAGCGCCGGGAGGAGGAGGAGTACACGGTGACCACTGCACCGTTGTTCGTAACCAAACTAATTGGCCCGAGTAATCTAGTCGAAGGCCAGAGCGCTCACTACGAGTGCCGCATCGAGCCGTATCCGGATCCAAACTTGAAGGTGGAATGGTTCCACAACGGCAAACCATTGAGCACGGGCCACCGCTTCCGCACCACCTACGACTTCGGTTTCGCCGCTTTGGATATCCTCACCGTGTACGCGGAGGACAGCGGCGAATACACCTGCAGGGTGACCAACAACCTGGGCGAGGCCGTCAACTCGATTGCTTTGACCGTCTCCTCGCGTTCCTCCATTATCCACGAAACCCAGCACGAGGAGGCTCTATCGAAAATTCAGCACTTAGAGGACGCTTCACGCTATCAGCGTAAGACGGATGAGGAGCAGTTCCATGCCGAGCGGCCGCAGTTCGGTCGCCCGCTCCGAAACGCCAAGGTGAACGAGGGAACGCCCGTCCATCTGGAGGCAACCTTGGTGCCAGTCAATGATCCCACCATGAAGGTGGATTGGTACTGCAACGGTAGGCCAATCCAGACTGGTCATCGCTTTAAGACTACCTACGATTTTGGCTTTGTGGCGCTAGACATTCTGTACGCCCACGCCGAGGACACTGGCACCTATATGTGCAAGGCCAAGAACGCCGTTGGAGAAGCTGTCACGACTTGTGCTGTAAACGTAACAGGTAACGTAGCTTTGTTTACAATAATAAGTATCGAGTCCAATTAATGATCCCAATTTCGCTTCATTTGCTAGCAAACAAAACTCTTGATTTGGACACCTTGGATGCTCAGCGGTTGGAGAAGATCCGCCAGCTGGAGAGCTACGCGCCACCCACCAAAGTCGAGGTGGAGGAGAAAGGACAGAAGCCTATCTTCCTGACGCCACTAACCAACCTAGAGCACCTGAAGGAGGGCGAGCACGCGCATCTAGAGTGCCGCGTGGAGCCCATTAACGATCCCAACCTCAAGATCGAGTGGTTCTGCAATGGCAAGCAGCTGCCCACAGGCCATCGGTACCGCACCACTCACGACTTTGGCTACGTTGCCCTGGACATCCTATATGTTTATGGTGAGGATACCGGAACTTACATTTGCAAAGCCACCAATTTGCTAGGCGAGGCGGTAAATACGTGCAACGTGCGTGTTCTCAACCGGCGCAGCATGATCCTGGACACCCAACATCCGGACGCCTTGGAAAAAATCCAGAAACTCGAGTCCAAGGTGGTGAATGCCCGCACTGAGGTAGGCGACAGTCCCATCAGTCCGCCTCACTTTACTGCCGAGCTGCGCGGCTCCACAGAGATCTATGAGGGCCAGACTGCCCACTTCGAGGCGCAGGTGGCACCCGTGCACGATCCTAATTTGCGCATCGAGTTTTACCATAATGGCAAGCCCCTGCCCGCATCGTCGCGCTTCCACATTACCTTCGACTTTGGTTACGTGTCTTTGGACATCACCCACGCTGTAGCCGAGGATGCCGGCGAGTATTCCGTACGAGCTGTTAACGCCCTAGGCCAGGCCGTGTCCGCCACCAATCTGCGGGTCATTGCCCGCGGCACCATCATATCGGACACCCAGCATCCCGAAGGCCTGGAGAAGATCCGTAAACTGGAGTCGACGGCGCCGCACCAGCGCCAGGAGCCCGAGACGCCGGGAACGCGTCAACGCCCGATGTTCACGCAACCGCTGCAAAACATTGACAGAATCAACGAACACCAGACGGCACACTTCGAGGCACGCCTCATCCCCGTCGGTGACCCTAATTTGAAGGTGGAGTGGTACCGCAACGAAAAGCTCATCGAGGACAGCTCGCGCATCACCAAGCAGAACGATTTCGGCTACGTCTCGCTGGACATCTCCCACATCCGCAAAGAGGACGAAGGCGTTTACATGTGTCGCGCCGTCAATCCGCTGGGCGAGGCCGTCACCACCGCCTCCATGCGCGTGTTGTCTGAAGCCAGCATCCAGATGGATACCCAACACCCGGACAGCATCAGCCGCATTCATCAGCTGGAGAAGCCGGTGGCGCCACGGCCCGTGGAGCCGGAGCGTCTCTTCGAAAAGCCCATATTTACGCAGCTGCTGACGGGACCGTCGGAGCTCTGGGAGGGTGCTCATGCTCATTTTGAGGCGCGTGTAGTTCCCGTGGGCGATCCGTCGCTCAAGTTCGAGTGGTTCATTAACGGCGTAGAACTGCAGATGGGATCCCGTTTGCGCACCACCAATGACTTCGGCTTTGTTACGCTGGATATTGCCGCAGTAGTGCCTGAGGACGCTGGCGTGTACATGTGCCGCGCCTATAATGCAGCCGGTGAGGCTGTCTCCTCCACTGCAATGAAGGTAAAGTCGAAGTCGAACATCGACGGCCAGCCACTAATCCCCGAGTCCTGGGAGGCCATCCGCCTCAAGGAGGCAGCCATGAACCGTGTGCCGGAGATGTTCGTAGACTCTACGCCCCAACAGGCGCCTGTGTTCACTACTCACCTTCAGAGCTACGACAAGCTTCACGAGGGTCAGCACGTGCTGCTGGAGGCCCAGGTAGAGCCGCGCGCGGATCCCAATCTGCGCATCGAATGGTTCAAGAACGGCGTCTCCCTCACCACTGGCTCGCGTATCCGCAGCACCTTCGACTTTGGCCTGGTCACCTTGTCGATCAATGGTCTGCGTGCCGACGACTCGGCCATCTACACCTGCAAAGCCACGAACCAAGTGGGCGAGGCGGTGTCCACATCCTCGCTCAAGATCGAGGACCGCCACTGGCTGCAGTCAGAGTCGCTACATCCGGACTCCCTGCCGCGCATCGGAGAGCTGGAGGCGCCCAAGGAGGGACGCCCCGAAGCGCCTGAGCCGACATACGAGACGCCGGTGTTTATAACGCACCTTAACAACATCGAATGCAAAGAAAGCGACAACGTGCGCTTCGAGTGCAATGTAGAGCCGGCCCGTGACCCGACCATGTCCATCGAGTGGTTCTACAACGGCCAGCCGCTCCAGGCGGCGGCCAAGTTCAAGTCCATCTATGATTTCGGATACTGTGCGTTGGACCTGACCAACTCGTATGCCGAAAACAGCGGCATCTACACATGCAAGGCGACCAACAGCCGCGGCTCAGCCACCACCTCAGGCACCTTGAAGTGCACCGGCGGCAAAACCATGTTTTTGGACACACAGCATCCGCAGGGCGATGCCGGTCTTGAGGCTGTACAGGAGACGGAGCAGGAGCTGGCCAACCGCTACACACAAAAGAGCACCAAGCCCGAGACCCAGTACCCGCCGCCTGTTTGGACCAAGCCTCTGCAGGCGGAGTTCCATCTGTCTGAGGCGCAGCCAATTCACCTAGAGGCGAATGTTGAGCCCAAGGAGGACCCCAACCTATTTATCGAATGGTACTTCAACGGTAAGATGCTTAACCACGGCTCTCGCTTCAAAATGACCAGTGAGTTCGGTTTCGTGACCATGGACATGATCGAGGTTTATGCCCGCGACCAAGGCATTTACACCTGTAAGGCTTACAACAAGGCCGGCGAGGCGTTCACCTCGACCACCATCTTCTGCTCAGACAAGGCGAACATCATCGATGCCACGCAGCACCCCAAGGGCGCCGAGGGCTTGGAGCAGATCCAGGATCTGGAAGACTCGCTGCGCAAGGACGGCGCACAACCGGAAGTACCAGACCAGGGCTTGCCGCCGCGCTTCACCACCGAGTTCGTCAATATCGCTGACATCGGCGAGGGCGAACTGGCCCATTACGAGGCAAATCTGGTGCCGGTGGGTGACCAGAGCATGGTAATCGAGTGGTTCTACAACGGCAAGGTGCTAGAAGCCAGCCACCGCGTGCGCACCATCTACGCTTTCGGCACAGTGGCTTTGGAGGTCCTAGGTACCAAAATCGAAGACACCGGCACCTATACTTGCCGTGCCACCAACAAGTACGGCACCGCGGAGACCAGCTGCACGCTAGAATGCGTAGACAAGCCACGCGGCCAAAAGCCACGCTTCACATCGCACATCCAGCCGCTAGAGGGCCTTAAGGATGGACAGTCGGCGCACTTCGAGTGCACCCTGATCCCGGTAAACGATCCCGAGCTAAAGGTTGAGTGGTATCACAATGGCAAGCTGATGCGCCACTCCAACCGTATAAAGACGGTGTCCGACTTTGGCTACGTCGTTCTAGACATTGCCTACCTGCAGGACCACGACAGCGGCGAATACGTGTGTCGGGCGTGGAACAAGTATGGCGAGGACTTCACCCGCACCACGCTGAACTGCGGCGGCCGGGGCGGCGTCTTCTACGACAGCCTGCAGCCCGACTCACTGCCGCGGATCAGGGAGCTGGAGTGCCCCCAGGGTCATGCAGCGGACACCTCCGCCCCACAGGTGGCTGAACCGCCCAAATTCATCACCCAGATCAACGACGTTACCAAGCTTGTGGAGGGGCAGTCGGCGCACTTCGAGGCCCGGCTAACACCCATCACTGACCCCGATCTAGTGGTGGAGTGGTATTTCAACGGCAAAAAGCTGCCTCATGGCCATCGCTTCCGTACTTTCCATGACTTCGGCATTGTTATTTTGGACATCCTGTACTGCTACGAGGAAAACTCCGGAGTGTACGAGTGTAGGGCGTGGAACAAGTATGGCGAGGACGTGACCCGAGCCACCTTGAAATGCGCCTCAAAGGCCAGCCTCATTCTCGACTCGCAGCTGCCACGCGGCATGGAAGGTGGTCTGGAAAAGATTGCCAACCTAGAGTACAGCATGGTTCGCACCCGCGACGAAACCACCGAGGAGATCAAGGGTAAGGCCCCAGTGTTCACTGTGCCGCTGGAGAACATCGAGAATTTGCGCGAGGGAGAGAACGCTCATTTTGAGGCGAGAATTACGCCTGCGGACGACCCGAAGCTGAAGGTGGAGTGGTACTGGAATGGTCGTCCCCTGAAGGCTGGCTCCCGGTTCCGCACCTTCTGCGATTTCGGGTTTGTCATCCTGGAGATCTCTCCGGTGTATCCAGAAGACTCTGGCGAGTACTCGTGCCGTGCCATCAATGAGTACGGCGAGGCGGTGACCACCGCCACCATGAAGATCCAGGGCAAGCGCAGCATCATCATGGAGTCCCAGCTGCCCAAGGGCATGGAGGGAACCATCGACCGTATCGCGGAGTTGGAGGGCCTTGGCTCGCGCAGCACCGAGTTCGTACCGGAAGACGACACCGGCAAGCCGCCGGAGTTCATCACTACTCCGTTCGACATGGTCATCACAGAAAACGCACTGGCGCACTTCGAGTGCCGCCTGCAGCCTATCAACGACCCATCCATGCGCGTCGACTGGTTCCATAACGGCAAGGCTTTGTGGGCCGGATCCCGCATCAAGACGATCAATGACTTCGGCTTCGTGATCCTCGAGATTGCCGGCTGCTACCAGCGCGACTCTGGGCTGTACACCTGCAAGGCAACCAACAAGCACGGCGAGGCACAGGTATCCTGCAAGCTGCAGGTAAAAGGCCGCCAGGGCATCGTGATGGAGCCCCAGCTACCGTCAAACTTCCGCACCGGCACCGAGAGCCTGCAGAAGCTGGAGGAGAGCATGCACAAGAGGGAGGAGATCGTGATCGACGAGGAGCAGCCCAACCCGCCCAAATTCATCGAGGAGATCAAGGACAACCTGGACGTGCCAGAAGGCGGCCCCGTACACTTCGACTGCCGCGTAGAGCCCGTCGGCGACCCTAGCATGCGGATCGAGTGGTTCTACAATGGCCGCGTCATGGCCACTGGCTCCAGAGTGCACCAGCTGAACGACTTCGGCTTCATCGCCTTGGACATCGACTACATCTATGCCCGCGACTCCGGCGAGTACACCTGCCGGGCTAGCAACAAGTGGGGCACAGCCACCACCACCGCCAAGGTCAGCTGCAAGGGCAAGCACAATATTGTCTACGAGTCGCAACTGCCGGAGGGAATGACCTCCGAGAAACTCAAGGAACTGGAGCGGGGCCGCATCCCGGAGGCGCCCAAGATCGTGGAGCAGGAGTTCGGACCCCCCAAGTTTGTCAACCAGATCACCTCAGTGACTGTCGACGAGGCGGAGGCAGTGCGCTTCGAGTGCCAGGTGGAACCGAAAACGGACCCCAACCTGCGGGTGGAGTGGTACCGCAACGGGAAGCCCCTTCCTTCAGGCCACCGTTACAGGAATATATTTGACATGGGCTTCGTCTCCCTCGACATTCTCTATGTCTACGGAGAGGACTCCGGCGAGTACGTCTGTCGCGCTGTCAACAAGCATGGCGAGGACCGCACCAAGGCCACCGTTTCGTGCAAGAGTGAGTACAGTGCCCTGTTTATTAAAGTCCTGCATGTTATGTAGAGTGATATAATATTCGGGTTCGTTTCGCGACAAAAATGTTAATTTTGAATTTATGCTTCTCCCTATTGCCTTGAAGAGAACATTTGTTGAGAAGCACGAAACCATTTTTATATCATGTACCTTAAGGTACAAATAGTATATTAAGTTTTTGCAATGTATGTAACATAGAGAAGGAAGCGTTTCGACCCTATAAAGTATATATATTCTTAATCAGCATCAACAGCCGAGTCGATCTAGCCATGTCCGTCTGTCTGTCCGTCTGTATGTATGAACACGTCGTTCTCGGAGATGGTAATAATCGTAGCTAGAGGTGTAATTCTTTTTACTTTTGGTCCGTTATATATGTACGTGTTTTGCCACGCCCCTTTCCGCCTTCTTAATTTGCATAAAACTGTATTTTCTTTGATAACTTGGACAAAATAGGAGCTAGAGACCTATTTATTTCCGCCTTCGTATTTAAAAAAATCGATATCTTCAAAATGGTAACAGCTAGAGACATAATTTTAAGTCCGCTAAGTCCACTGATTGCCAAACACGTGCATGCAGAATTACGTCTAGATCGGAAAATAACTATAGAAGATATGACCAAGTTTTACTCACCCCTTCCCATGGCAACGGCATGCCGTGGCAAGAGAGGTACATGGTATCTCGTTGTCGAGAAATCTCGACTACAGCGTTTCTACTTGTTGTTAATTCAACCATTTCTTTCAGAATTACCCACCATCCTGCTGCAGAACCAAGTGCCCCGCGGCATGAAACGCTCGGAGACTCTCACACAAATGGAGGCCACCATCAAGAAGTACACTTCTGAGGTGCACCTCACGGAAGACGACCTGTTCGATCCCGACCGCAAGCAGCCGCCTCGTTTTGTGACCCAGATCAAGGAGCAAACCAACCTTACCGAAATGGCCGTTACCAAGTTTGAGTGCCAGTTGGCTCCGGTGGGCGATCCTAACATGAAGGTCGAGTGGTTCTTCAATGGCAAACCTCTGTTGTACAGTAAGTTCTCCTAACACGAAATTTTAGCTGCAAAATTAATCTTTTTATTTGGAAAAAAAACAGAGAACCGCTTCCAGCCCATCTACGATTTTGGATACGTGGCCATGAACTTTGGATGGGTGTATCCCGAGGACAGCGGCGAATACGTCTGCCGGGCCACCAACTTGTACGGCATGGACGAGACTCGAGCCATCATCAAGGTGGCTGGCAAGCCCGGAATTGTCTACGACTCGCAGTTGCCGGCCCACATGCAGAGCATTGACCGCATCCGCGAAATGGAAGCCTCCTGGCAAGTGTAAGTACAAAATGGATTAACTAAAGGCAAATTGTATACTATTTTACACATACAGGGTGCCGGAAGAAGTTGATCCGGATGCCAAGCCCAGAACCAAGCCGGTATTTGTCAGCAAACTGGAACCCCAGACCGTGGAAGAGGGCGAACCGGCGCGATTCTGTGTCCGAGTCACTGGTCACCCACGGCCCCGAGTGATGTGGCTGATCAATGGCCACACCGTGGTTCATGTAAGTGACGCCCCTTCCTTCATTGTATGCTTTCCGTACGACAACTTTATATGTATATCTATGACCTTATTCCATAGGGCTCCCGCTATAAGTTGACTAACGATGGTATGTTCCACCTAGACATCCCTAAAACCCGCCAGTATGACACTGGCAAGGTGGAGGTCATTGCCCGCAACTCAGTGGGGGAATCGATTGCTACCACTGAACTGAAGGTGGTTGCTCGTTCCGACGATTACCGCAACGTCTTGAAGAACTCTCCACGCCGTAAGTTTCCCTTCTCCGCAGACAAATCAATAACAGCTATTAGAATATTAACACATTTTTGGATCGTAGTAGCCTAGTTGGCCAAAAACCAAAAACTAAGACACTAAATGCTTTTTCACAAAGAGAAAATATCATTGTAAATATATACATGAGCACATACAACATACCACAAGTTATGGTAGCAGTAGCACCTTAGTTTATTGCACTCCAAGTAGTTTAAACAGTTTAGAAAACAACGCACAAAACCCCTCCCCCGAAAAATCCCAAAATGCTTTTTAAAAGCTCCCCAAAGTTCCAAAAAAAAAATTAGTAGAGCCTATCAGAGTCAACCAGAGAGACTTCACAAGAAGATACCAAGGACATGGACCTGCTAAGTATTGCCGGATCTAGGGTAATATGGTTATGCCGTAGTTATGCGTGTGCACCTTCCGACTGTTTCAACTGTCTCACCCCATTTTCTATCTACCCATTGAACCAAAAAGGTATCAATTCAAAAGGAGTGATGCAACTTTCAATATATTCTAACCACTTGATCATATTTTCCACTAAGCCAACATGTAACTAATCCTTGTAACCATATGGCACGCAAAAGTTATTATTTTATACTAAATAAGAGTGTATGCGATAAAATTGCATGAGGTTGTTTTTGTAAAAACTGACTTTTAAGGTAAGGCACCCTAAGGCACTTAATAAACCATGTACTCATAATGTTTAGCCTGGTACGACTACGAACTCGCGTCCTACCAGAAGGAACGCCAGGAGAACGAGCTGGAGAAAGTGTTCGATGAGCGCAAGCAGGTACAGTCGGAGCAGAGCTCACACACTTTGAAAGGAGTCGAGCACCTCAAGCCGAAACAATACAAGCCACCCACCGCTGAGTGGCAGCAAAATGTGAAGGCCAAGAAGAGTGAGGACTACTACAACAAACTGCAGGAGCTTGAGACCGAGCAGCTCCTCAAGGAGACTAACCTGCGCAAGGACAATCACCAATACGCGATTCCCGGCGAGAAAGTGGTCAGCAGCTCCCAGGCCAAGGGCATGGCCCAGTCCTACGAGGAAAATATGTGAGTGTCTAATAAATTGTAAATTGAAATATTTGCCATTTTTTCCATAAATATTAAGACATTTAAAAGTCTTAACAATACCACTCCAACCGAATCGGACCAAATAATTTTTTAGTTAAATATTTTTATATCCGTTATTTTGTCTCCTTTATAGTCAAGAAAAGACCAGCACCACCCAAGTAAAGCCAGCCCCGCAAAAAGGCACCGCCGAACCGTCGGAGTCTTCAGTGCACGGTCGCGAAGTTCACATGAATAAGCAGCAGCAGGTGCAAAAGGAGATCCAGGGCGACCTGGAAATCACGCGCAAGATAACAGCAACGGAGACCACCGAGGTGGAGCACAAGGGCACCATCCAGGAGCGCGTGGTCCAGGGTCCCGTGAAGCCTTCTAAGGCCCCGGTCTTTACCAAGAAGATTCAGCCATGCCGCGTTTTCGAGAACGAGCAGGCCAAGTTCGAGGTGGAGTTTGACGGTGAACCGAATCCGACGGTGAAGTGGTACCGTGAAAGCTTTCCCATCCAAAACTCGCCGGATTTGCAGATCCACACCTTCAGCGGCAAGTCCATCCTGATAATTCGCCAGGTGTTTGTCGAAGATTCCGCAGTCTTTTCGTGTGTGGCTGAAAACCGAGGTGGAACTGCCAAGTGTAGCGCCAACCTGGTGGTGGAGGAACGCCGCCGCGCCGGTAAGGGTGGCATCCAGCCGCCCAGCTTTGTGTCTACCATTCAGAATACCACAGTGGCCACCGGCCAACTGGCCCGCTTCGATGCCAAGGTCACGGGAAGCCGGCCCATGGACGTCTACTGGCTGAAAAACGGCATGAAGATCCAGCCAAGCATTAAATTCAAAATGCTTGAGGAGGACAGCGTCCACACGCTGCTTATCATCGAGCCATTCGCTGAAGACTCCGGCCGCTACGAGTGCGTGGCCGTGAACGCTGCCGGAGAGGCGCGCTGTGATGGCGACTGCATCGTCCAGTCACCAAACAAGCCAGAGAAGCCCACTACTCCAGGCAGCGAAAAGCCGCCGCACATAGTCGAGCAACTGAAAAGCCAGTCCGTCGTGGAGGGCAGCAAGGTGATCTTTAAGTGCCGGGTCGACGGCAAACCCACGCCTACTGCCCGCTGGATGCGCGGCGAGAACTTCGTGAAGCCGTCGCGGTACTTCCAGATGAGCCGCCAGGGCGAGTACTACCAGCTGGTCATCTCGGAGGCCTTCCCCGAGGACGAGGGTACGTACAAATGCGTTGCCGAGAACAAGTTGGGCAGCATTCAGACGAGTGCCCAACTCAAGGTGCGTCCAATCGAGAACCTTGACGCACCACCGACCATCACTGCCCTCAAGGACGTCGCCGTGACTGAAGGAATGCCCGCCCAGTTCAAGACCACGGTTACCGGCAAGGTAAAGGCCACCAGTGTGCAGTGGTTCCGCGAGGGTCAACTTATTCCGGAGACCCCGGACTTCCAGGTGCGTAGTGTGCAGTGACGAACAGTGATGAATAGCGGTTTTAACCCCTTTTCTAATTCTTTACAGATGATCTTCGACGGCAACAGCGCTGTGCTTCTTATCGGAACCACTTACGAGGAGGATTCGGGAATCTTTACTGTACGCGTGACCTCGTCCACCGGCCAGGTTGAGTCCTCAGCCAAACTGACTGTTAAAAGTAAGGATTAAACTAAAACTAATTCAAACTGAAACAAAAACAGCAACCGAAACCAAATCCAGAGTTCGAATTGAAAATCAAACGTAAGCGAATCGTGAACCAACGTCAACACATCAACTTACTGCTCAAAAAGAAAAAAAAAAAAATCCTACAAGCAAAAATAAACATAATGAACCCTTAATAACAACATTACAACTGACGCAACGAATCCGCGAGTTACGGACGTATTACAAACAGTTAATACTACCCCACTACTACCTATCTAAAGATATTTTATATATGATCAACTAGTCGTAAAGTATGAGTGAAGAGAATACTTTAGAGCGAAACTGTCGAGCCCTTCAACATGGATTTTTTTCGAAACCGTCTCGAACGACTTATTTTTACTAACCATTGCAAAATGTCAAACGTTCACAGGAACAAAGAATGCAAACAACAAAAAAATTTCATCTATAGATTTCTAACACAAAAGTAACAAAGAAAAAAAAACATGAAAGCAATTTTTAATCGAAAAATAATAAAAACAAAAAAAAATTACAAGTAGTTTGCAATATAAATATTTATAGAACATTTTTCTTTATGGCACAGCCACGAAAACAATACCAACAGCAACAACGAAATCACAATTTAAGATCGAAATTAAAATTTTTCCCCAGTGAATTGAGTGAAAGTAAAATTGACTCAACCCCAAGGTAGAATGTGGAATATGTACATAGAAAAACGTATATGGCCCCCGTTGAGTTATAATTAAGACAGCTTATATACTTTTCGGCCACTTCAAGATCACATAATGTGCTACTATTCAGTGTCTAGGAATACATATGTATATCATATATTACGAGAACTCACACTTTTGGGGCCGTGTGCACAACGCACATTTGGTCCGCCTCCGCTCGAGCGTGAAAGTTTTATTTTTTCAGTTGAATATAGCATGAATATAAGCATGAAATATTGTGGATGACACATCTAGCGCTGCGGTGGCGAAGCGCGTATCTTGTATCTGCCAGATACACACATCTCCAAGTCTAAATGCTGAACGTGCGCAAAAACTAGAACGAAAACTAAACATATCGAAAGCTCTTCATCCGTCGGCTTTCAGCTGCCACCCAGTTCTTATTCTTGCTCCTATGGACAATGCTATTCCTATTCCGACACGAAAATATATATAGGCAGACCGACGCTCAGCGGGCGTTCTATTTTAAAAATTGTTTTTGGAGAATTTTTTGCCTTCGAGAACTAATTTCCAATAGATTAGCGCTAGAAAATCCGTTTCGTTCTGAACTGATCTGTTCATTTATTTTTAGTCGGGGATTTCTATCTGGATTTCTGGCTATCAGCAATGAGAAGCACTTATGTTATTTTGTTTTTCAAGTAAATTTTAAAATTTATTTAAGTTTTCTTTCAATAAAACAAAAGCCAAAACCGAAAACCGACAAAAATATATTTCTGTAAAGCAGCGGTCGGGGAATTTAGGTTTATGGGAAAACTATACACTTGGCCAATTCACAATTTTGTTGGCCATTGAACAAGAGCACATTTTGATGATTCTGTTTATGGTGCAGAAATAAATTTAATTAGATTAATCAGTTACGGCTGTTCAATCTTCGGGTCGCGGGACACTGTGATTCATCATTGTTTCGTATTTTTAGTTGCCAGGCCAACTAAACAGGTGTTATGGCTGCCAAAAGATATTCTGGTCTAATCTGTAAAACAAATCCATGTTAGAAAGGGTTCCTCTAAACAGTTTCCAACGATAGTTCATACTCACTGACATTTACTGAAAACACTTGAACCAAAACCAACCAATCCCCGGAGCTCTTTAGTACATAGATAAGAGTTTATTTTAGCGATGAATTGTATCATTTATAATTATTTAATTTATTTATTTTGTAGTAATGTTGCATGAGATTTTATAGTTAATTTTTTATTACTGCTTTTTGTACTAATTCCATTTGTTTCGTTTTCATTCTGTTTGTAAACTCTCTCTGTATCTCGTCTACTACCAATCATTCATTTTGTACAGAATAAACAAACAAACAAAATGATTATAAAAATGTTTCCGATTTAAATTAAATACTTTCCGCTTGTGCCGCCAATTTGTTGAATATTTTTTTTTATTTTACATGTTATTTTGAACCACAGTAGCAACAAAGAGCTTGACTAAAAATTAATCATAAAAACTCATGCGACATTTGTTTTAAGACCGATCAACTGTATTGAATTTATGTTTATGTTTATTTTGTACATTTAAATCTTGATTTTATATCCCAATTCACGTGTGTGCGATAATATTGATCTTAGATTGATTACACCTTCTGATTGGATGTTCACCCACTCGCGCTTCGTTCAATTTTTAATTGTTGTTTCATTGAATTATGTATCTAATACTTAAAGCCAATATCGCGTATATAAATAAATTAAATCGAAATTCATAACAATTGGAGATCTGTTTTTAACTTTTTAACTGCCAAATTTTGCTACCGCTGTCACTGCACGGCTGTAATGCTTGTTGCACCTGCTCTGTACGCCCTGTACACTCGTATCGAAAAGGTAATGTACTTCCGTGTAGATGTTGGGTAAAACTGAAAACGACCGGGTCCCACCTCCTGAGCCTGAACTGTTCCTTTTCGTTGTTCACATTCGAATGAAATTGTTGGAGTGCTCCGCACTGCGCTCTGGGCACCGAAAATATATCCGCGGACGCGGACACACCCCGCCCATAAATCTATGGCAGTGTTGCTGTGGCTCTGCTGAAGAATCTTCTACTGCCGCTGAGATCCACCTGGTGACGTAGCCGCCAATAATCAGCTATCTATTTTTGGCCTTAATGTATACACAACACAAAAAGCACTTGAATTTGAATTGCTTGCTCTTATTTGTAAATTTGCCTTTTGGGCCACCCCAAGGAGAGGATGTGAGAGGGTGATGATGGCGGTGGCCTGAAGTCAAGCGAATGTCATCCGAACACCCTTTTCAGTGGATGAATTGGGGATGACAGTGTGCCAGTTTTCGGGAGAGGCTAATGCAGTTTTAATCATCCCCAAGTGGACTCGACAGCGCCGATTTGTCACGGATCTCGAACAAAACATAATGACTGTGCGCCCCTATTTTTACCAATGCCAATTATCAAGAATATGTACTTCTGCTGCGCTGACCTAGAGCCTCACAATCCCATTTATGTTTGATCGCCTGTATTCACAGCCACAGAAATGTATCATCCTAACAAATATGATTTTATGGGCCGAACGATTCTGAATTGAAGGTTTTTGGGTTTCCTATATGAGTCTGCTGGTCAAATTTCGGCTCGGCCATAAATTTATGTTTTGCTTACCTAAATATAAAATGATTTAAATTTATTTTTGGCATTGGAACACCATACATTGTGCCAGGTGAGTGGCAGATGGATAAGTATATTTTTAGTTTGACATACGAGTATTACAGGACTGTAATACCTTTAAAACTTTTAACTTCGGATTTTTTAAATATATAAAAAGCTAAACAAATTTTGTAATTTACAAATATCCAAATGGACCATACAACATATGACATCTATCGTCCGTTAATCGGTGCATCGCATTTATCATATTTAATTTAATATTTATATTTTCTTTGCATTCTCAAAAAATGTTAGCTGCCTGTATTTTTTATTTTAAAATCGCATAATCGTCACAAAGGTAAGTTTTTTACACAGCGAAAACTCAGTCATCTCCGGCCAACCTTTCGAACTCTGGATTTTCTTTCAATTCGATTACTTTTAACGGCCCATGGTAACTCAACTTGATTTTGATCTTTCCCTCAGAACGACGCATCTCGGCCTTTCAATTGCGGACAATTGATTCTGCCGAGGATGATTCGTCGTCGTCCGGTCGGGAAGAAAGTGGCCCGGAATCGCCACACGGCCTTCAGCCATCCCAGTACCAGCCCGGACCACAGCAGCAGTACGGTCAGTTCCTGGGTGTCAACGGGCAAGGTGGCCACCAAGGCAGGTCGCGCACCAAAAAGACGAAGGTGAGGAGTAAGTCCCTGCAGCCACCAACTAACATCATACCCTGGCGTAAGGCGTCGCGTCCGAATCGCGGCCGGTCCCTGGACAAACAGCCATTTTTGCCCGGCTTTAAGCCCGAACCGGTCAAGTCCTGGACGGAGGAGACCATTAGCCTAAAAGCCACGCCTATTGAAAAGAAGAAGCCGACGCCCAAGCTGGAGGCGGCCACTGTAGTCCTCAAGTCTATTAAGACGGAACGCGACCAGGGCATAATGAGTTTGGGGGCCACGTTAGAGCAGATCATTGCAGGTAAGACTGAGAAGGAGGCGGTGCCGTGGATAACAATGCGCGAGAAACTCAAGGCCGTAGAAAGTGTGCAGGAGCAGCTAAACAAGTTTGACCTGGACGAGGTCTACCTGCAACCTCTTGAAGGACAGATCGAGACTGAGCAGCCGCAGCCACAGCAGTTGCAACGATCCAAAGAAATCCAACGACTGAAGAGCATGGAGAGCGTCGAGATTATGGAAATGACCGATCAGATCGATAAATTGATTACGCAGCAGCAGAACAATAAGGACCTTATTCCCTGGAAGGAAATGCGACAGCAGCTCAAGAGCGTGCAGCGCGTGACCAAGCAGATCGACAAGTTCAAGATCGAGGAGGTGGAGCTGCGGCACCTTCAGGCTCAGCAGGCCATTGCAGAGGAGTACCAAACAGGAGCTCTTGAGGATACCATCCTCGTCGACGAAAGCTCCAAGGGCTCCATCTCAAAGATAATCAAACACGATCAGATGCAGCAGAAGCAGTACGAAGACCAGTCGGCTATCTACAGACAGCAGTTTGTAACCACCGAGGACGTTAACATCATGCATGTGTCCGAAAGCGAGAAACTGGAGGCCCAGCGGCTGCTCCATGAGCAGCAGGCGGTCAACTGGCGCCAGCAGCAACAACGACCGCAACTGCAGCCGCTTACCTCAGTTGAGGACACTCGTATTGATAACACTTCGTTGGAGCGCCAGGAGCTGTTCCAGCAGCAGAGACTTAATGAGCAGACACTTAGACAGCAATTCATACAGGTCGAGGACTCGCAGATAACAAGCCTGGAACAGTACGAGCACCAGGCCTTGATCAAGCAGCGCACCCAGCAGGAGGCCTTCAACTGGCGGCAGCAACGCGAGCCCCAAAAGTTCATTCAAGTGGAGGACTCCTCACTGCTGCATCGGCAAGAGCGACATGATACTGAGAGCCAGCAGCTGTTGCAGCCTCAGCCCGTGATTTGGGAGCGTGGCCGTAAAAAGCCCGAAAAACCTCAACAGGAACAACAATCCCCTGTAGCCCCTGTTCCACAGGAGTTTGTGGAGAAGCCCAGGACATACGAGGAGATGCACGACGAGCTCGTTGAGCCGGCGCCCATGCAGGAGCAGTCACGACCTGTTCCGTTTATGTGGGAGCGTGGCAAGAAGAAATCACAGCAGGAGATAACCTTCGAGGAAGCGCACGATGTCCTGGAGGAGACTACTTTGTTGCAGTCGCAGCCGGAACAGGTTCCTGTGCTGTGGGAGCGTGGAATTAAGAAGTCGACCCTTTCCTTAAAGGAGCAAGTGGTGAATGACAAATTCGAAAAAATCGAGGAACAGCAGAAAACAACTCGTCGGGTTATTCCGCCACGACCGCAAGAGGAGAAAGTGGAGCAGGTGACGTTAAAACCGACACCAAGACCACAGCACAGGCAGACTCAAAAGACCGAAGAGTTGCAGCTGAAACACCTTAGAGCCACCACACCACAACACTCACCTGTAAAAGCCTTTGAGGAGGCAACTGATGAGTTGCTAGAAGAATCAACGCTTCAAATGCAGGAACAGCCCCAGCCTGTTTTGTGGGAACGAGGCAAGAAGAAGGACCAGAAACTCCTCGAGGAGGCCCCGACCCTCGAGGTGGCATTTAATGTGTTGGAAGAGGAGGGGCCCAAGCCTATGAAACCACAACCGGAACCTGTTTTTTGGGAGCGTGGCAAGAAACAAAAGACAGAGCAGCAGATGGTTCAAGAACCGCTTAAGAGCCTTGAAGTTACCTCAGATGTTCTGGATGATAAGCTCATGCCGGTGGAGCCGCAGCCACATCCTGCGCTGTGGGAACGAGGTAAGAAAAATAAATCACAACCTCATTTGGTGGCCGAGGAAACGATAAGCGATGTCCCAAGCCAGAGCTATGAGGAAGCCGTGGATGTGGTGCCGGAAGAATCCAATCAGGAGGAGCAGCCTCAACCCGTCTTATGGCAGCGGGGAAAGAAAAAGACACCCAAGCTTCAAGAGGAAGTGCATCCCGATGAGGTAGATGCTCAAATCGAGAGCGTGGTGCAAGAGGAACACATTGTCGATGAAAAGCGTAGAGTGGTAAAGAAAACTAAGAAGCCCAAGCCAACCAAGGAGATCTCTGAAGAAGTACCGGAGAAGGTGGACGAGCTGGTAATTCAGGAGGAGGAAGCTACACAAGAACACATAGTGGAAGACGAACAAGACCTTGTGAAAGAAAAGATAAAACATCGTAAAAAACAGAAGCCAGCGCCTAAAAAGACTGAAATTGAAGAAGTCATCGAAGATGTGGAAGAAACCGTTAAGGAACAAGATGAGAGGGAGGTGGACACACAACCCAACGAACAGACTGAAATAACTGAAGAGCTTGTTGCCAATGAACCTGAAAAGCTTATCCAGCCGGCTTCCAAGGCGCAAGAAGTGAATCAAGTGGAAAAGGTGACGCTCAAGCCTGCTTCAAGGGCACAGCGCCATCTGCCCGAGAAAGAACTAGTGGAGAGTGTCTCATTGAAGCCAATAAAAAAGACTGCCTTTGTTTCAGAAGCTCCTGAAAGCGAAATCAACGTGAATGAGCACGTGATTACCACCGAGGATCAAGTTGAGGATACGGCTATTAGTCGGGTTAAAAAGAAAAAACCGAAGGCAAAGACTACGGTTGAGCACCCAGAGCCCGAGAATGTAGAACAGCTCGACGAAAAGGAACCTCAGCTGGAGGAAGAGGAACTTCAGATGGAGGAAGAGGAACCTCAGCTGGAGGAGGTGCATCCAATCAATGAAGCGCCTGCCAAAAAAGAACCTGTTGAAAAGAAAACTAAGCCGAAACCCAAAAAGGAAGACATCGTCGAAAAAGTTGACGAAGTTACTCTTAAGAAGGTTGTCCGTCCCAAGAAGGAGCTGCCGCAGGAAGCCACGATTGAGGCAGTACAGCTGAAGCCCACACAACGCACTACGGTCAGTCCGGACGAACTACAGTTGGAGGAAGTGGACCTACAGCATGTTGAGAAAAAGGAGCCAGAAATCGTGCAAGAGGAAAAGCGTAAGACCAAAAAGGTTAAGAAGACCAAACATGAAGAGCTTCCCGAAATAGCAGACTCCGAGCCAACACAATTGGAGGAGGCAGAGCACTTCGACATCGAGAGGACATCAAAGCCTGATAAAGAGGAGACCCAGGAGCCGTGGAAACGTGGGGAGAAGAAAAAGCCGGTCGAAGAAGTGCTCGAGGAGAAGCAGTGGCCCACTGGCAAACGTAGGCCAATGTCTGAAGAGCAGCCTGAGGAAGTACAGCTCAAACCGATTCCAGCCAAGCCAGTGGATGAGCCACAGGAGTCCAAGAAGGCAATTCCTGGACCGAAGCATGTGCCTGAAGAGAAGGTCGAAAGCGAAAGCGAAACTCCTGGCCTGGGGCCCATCAAAGTATCCGATGAAAAGCAGCCCGAAGTAAAGAAGGAAAAAAAGAAGAAGCTAAAGTTAAAGAAGGTTACGCCTTCTGTCGACGAAGTGTCCGAAGATATGGCAGAGCCGTTTGAGGAGCCCATTGCCGAGGAGGCCGAAGGGATCGAGGTTGCAGTGGAGGACGATAAAGTGGTCGCCTACTCCGAGGAAGTGCTGCCAGAGGAAGAGTCGATGGTGCCCACCGAGGAGTCAACGGACGCCATCACGCAAAGGGCACTCAAGAAACGCACAAAGAAGCACAAAGAGGCCACCGTGGAGGGGCAGCCACAGCTGCTGGAAGCGGCCATTGCTGAAATCGAGAAGGTGGATGAAATATCCCAGGAGATCTCACAAAAGACTATTACATTACTCAAAAAGACTGAAGACACAAGACCTCAATTTATAACAACTGAACAGCTCATTGAGCTCGACGTTGATGATGTTCGGCGCGATCTCGAGATGAAGGTCACCTCAAACATCATCAAGAAAGAGAAGCGGCGCGTTGTTCTCGATGATAGCCAGCCTTTGCCGGAGCTGGAGCTGATCACCCAAAAGCGCGTCCAGGAGGGCATCGACAAGGTGGCCGACGAGGAGCTTATCGAGGACCAGCAGCTGGTACAGAATCAGCAGGAGACAACCACCTCCGAGGTGATGGGTCAGGAGCGCAAGCTGGTCAAGAAAAAGAAAAAGGAGATAAAACCGCCGCGCATCACCGAAAAGCTACGTCCACGACAATGCGTTCCCGACGAGCCCACCGTGCTCGAGTGCAAAGTGGAGGGCGTACCCTTCCCTGAAATCAATTGGTACTTTAATGACATCTTGCTCTTCGCTTCCGAGAAGTACGAGATCACCATCGTTGAACAGGTGGCCCAGCTAAAGATTGCGAAGGTGACGCCTAGCGATGTTGGTGTCTACACGTGCGAGGCCAAAAACGAAGCCGGCGTGGCCACAAGTCGAACCAACATTATTTTAGGTAAGTGCCGCCTCAAACAAAATTGCAAGATGCAATCAAATTGGGACACATCTATTATTTTTTATATATGTTTCATATTTTCCCTTTTGGAAAACGTACTTCTACAAAACTCCAAAATATTTGTAATAGTATATTATAATTTTTTAAGCTTGATTTGTTAATAGTGCTGATAGTTAAATTTTATTGGAAACGAAAACAAATATTTTACTTTAATGTTTGTTTGCCTTTATGAATCAAGTACAAGAACCCAACATAATTTAAAACAACAATGCGTTAACATTTTTATTTGCTGAGCATAAAACAACCTTTTAGGATAGTCCTGTGAAGCTAATAATTTTAAGTCACTTTTTCCAAATCCCCAAAATTGGTTATTCTTTGTTGGATTAACTTTTAAAAAAGTCCTAAATTTTTTCTTCCACTATTCAACACCAAACACGAAATTCTTTAAATACCACTTATTCACATTGAAAACAGAAAAGGAACAAGGAGTGGCTCCTCGCTTTTCAAAGCCTTTAAAGATAGAGTTCACGGAGGAGAAGCAGCCGGAACGGCTCAAGGTCACAGTTACCTGTCAGGTGACGGGTAAGCCGCAGCCACAGGTCAAGTGGTACCGCGGAATCGAGGAGGTCATTCCCAACGAGACGGTGCAGATGCTCTACAACGAGGAAACCGGTGACGTCGCCCTTGAGGTGATAAATCCCACTCCGAACGAAGCAGTCGTATATTCGGTGCAGGCACAAAATCAATTCGGACGCGCCATCGGAAACGCCAACATCATGAGCCGGGTGGACGAAATGCCCCGGGAAATTCTCAAAGCACCCACAGTGACCCCTCTAAATGCGGTGGTGGTGCCCACAGGCGGAACACTCTTTTTTGAGGCCAAGTACGATGGAATTCCGCGGCCGGAGATCCGGTGGATGCGGAACGGACGGGAGATCGTTGAGAACGACGAGATCTGCGTGGAGACAACGGAGACCACCACGACTATCAGGGTCATAAACATGACGCGAAAACGTACCGGCAAATACGAAATATGGGCTAAAAACAAAGTGGGTGAAGCCAAGTCTTCTGGATCTGTGGTAGTCTCCGACCAGAAGCCCGAGCAGCAGATCAAGCCTCCGCGCTTTGTGAAACCAATCGAACCTAAGCTTTTTGGCGAACATGAGGTGGCCCTTATTGAGGTGGTGGTGGATTCGGAGCCACTATCCTCATTTCAGTGGTTCGTGCATAATGAGCCTCTCAAGAGCAGCAACGAGGTGCGGATCGTCAGTCAGGCTAATAAGTCAACTCTGCTGATTGAGGACTTTCAGCGCAAATTTGCCGGACCTTTCACCTGCCGGGCGGAAAACGTGGGTGGGTCAGTCACCTCAACAGCCACCGTCAACCTGCTCGAGACGCTGCCGCAAGAGGAGACGGTGGAGTTCGAATCGCCAAGATTCATTGAGGAGTTGGGCAAAACAGTTGAGGTCATGGACGGAGAGTCGCTTTTGCTGAACTGTCAGGTGACCGGCAAGCCCACGCCCAAGGTCGAATGGTACCACAACGAGGAGAAGATCACAGAGAATAAGGAAACCACTATATTGCAAGATGTGCAGGGTATTTGCCAGCTGCAAATTTCGGAAGTTTTCCCTGAAAACCAGGGCCACTACAAGTGCGTGGCATCCAACAAGATTGGCAAAAGCGTAACCAAGACTGTTGTTAATATTCAAGGTACTTGTTACTTGCCAGTTTTGTCTGCCGATTCTTAACTGATTGTCAGCTGAAAATAGCGCCAACACTACTATAGTACATACATAGATAGGATTTCCAATAACCACACTCCGGTCTATCAACCAAAAACTTAATTTTTTTTGTTACTAATAATATCTTGAAGAGTCTGCATGTGATTTTTTCTTAAACGTAGGGACACCAAACGTTTTCCCCGTTTTTTGACGCTCTTTCCCCACTTCCCTGTTGTAAATAATTTTCCGTGTTCCATTTTTCTTTTGAGTTTGTTGCAATAAACGGTAGAAGCAACTCCTATATTGATAATGCTTTCAATTTTTTAGCATTTGAATATATCCCCGATTCTGAAATCACCGGACTCACAGGATCTGAGGAGGATCTACTTGATAGAGTAAGCTTTACTGTTTGCGACCATTACCCAAGGATCTATTGTAACCCATCTAATCACGAAACCGTTTGTAGACCCTGTCGATCGACGAACAAGCACCGAAAATAATAAAAAAGTTGCCCGAAAAAATCGAACCCAAAGAAGGCGAGCAGGCGAAACTGGAGGTTAAGGTCATTGGCAAGCCGAAACCGAAGGTCAAATGGCTGCGTGACGACGAGCAGATATTCGCGTCTGAGGAATATCAGATCGAAAATTTCGACGACGGCACCTCAGTGCTGGTCATAAATCACGTGTATCCCGATGATTTGGGCACAATTAGCTTCGAAGCGTACAATCCTCTGGGCGTGGCAGTCACCACGGCACTCTTCGCTGTCGAAGGTACTGAGATGCTTATGCTTATGGTCTTGGTTAATCACGCGAATTTCGAAAACTGTTTGGCAAATGTCAGTAAACTTATTTTTCAGGTCTTCTCGGCTGCTGCGCTGTATCTTATAAAGTCTCCCATTCCCCTGATCCCATTCCTAACAATTCAAATTCCCCTTTCTCTACTACACTTTGCCGTTAAACACTTGCAGGAATGTACACAAATCTTTACGGAGGGCAAACACAACATTTAGCATAAGCATTGACTGAACTTAACTTTGCAGGGAATCCTTAATCGCCTCTTAAAAAAGTGATTATAAATACATTTATTTGTTTTGCACTCTACTTTACCTAAAGGCATCGTTGGATCGAAGGACTATCGCAAGCCGGAGTGGGTGACGCATATGGAGGAGATGCAGGTGGCTCTTAAAGGTAGGTAGTGCCCAGAATTATATCAGATCTGTTATTACTGTTATGTGTATATGTGTTTTAATTTCGTGTTACCAACACACAGCCGTCTCTATGCCTTTGTCTTAAACCAGAAACCTACAGCAATTCACAAAGTCTGTCCTTCGTCTTTGTCTTCTCTGCCGTCTACTGTCTCTATTTTGTCTTTGTCCTTGTATCACACAAACAAACATATATGTGAATTTATCCCGAAATTGTGACTTTGTGATTGTCCCGGTTCCCTACAGCTGTAAGGCTTGTCCCACCTCCAAATACCATCACTAGTCCCACAGACCCCATCCCTAATAGTCTTCTATAATTTTCAAAAAGTAAACGCCAAGATAAACTGATTAGTTCGTCTATAAAAAAATGTATCTCTTACAGAATCGATGTATGTGTATCATCTGAAAGTAATTGTTTCCGTTTTCATTGCATCTATTCAAAATTATTTACTAATCTCCGCAATTCGAGTTCAATTAAAAGTGTTTAATCCATCTTCCCAATAAACGCTGCTTGCTCAACACTTTACTACCGTTTTAATGGTTTGCATGCATTTTAAATGTTGTATTTTTCCAATTGCATCCTCATCCACAAAACAGACCAATGTGCCCAGAAAGTGTAAGTACATACAAGATACACACACTGCTTCTTTTTTAGTAGATTGTAGATTCTAATCATAGGCGTGCCATCTGTGCTTATAGCCGCTAAATGCTCTCCATCGCTACTAAACGAAATGCGTGACTGCCGTGCTGCCTTAGGTGAAAAAGCCAAGTTTTCGATCCAGTTTGCAGGCAACCCCATACCAGGTACTGTAAGCGTATATCAGTATTTCTCTGAATTTGGGCTTGATGATACTTGCTTTCCAACATATACATATAGATATTCAGTGGTATTTCAACAACGTTCAGCTTAGGGCTTCCGAAAAGTATCGCATGGTTGTGCAGGAGCAAGAGGCAACGCTAGAAATACTTAACATAAGCAACGATGACTGCGGCTATTATAATTGCAAGCTAATCAACGAGATAGGCATGACCATGACTCGGGCCAAGTTCGACATCTCATCCACATCGACTGTCGTTGAAGAGACCAAAGTCAAAATGGCGACGAAAAAGAAGGTCGGAAAAAAGTCTGTAGGGAAGAAATCTTCAGCTGCGGAGTCCTTGACGACGGAGATCCGCATCGTCCCGGACACATCTGTGAGCGTGGTCCGCATGAAGCAAGCTGTTCCCATTCTAGTTGAGAAAAGTGAGGTCTCTGAGGTGATGGAGGTGAAGAGCCGCCAGAGCGCCGATGCAGAGAACATAGAAGAGGTAGAGGTGGTCGAACGGAAGGTACAAGAAAGTGAAAAGAAGGTCGAGACGACCGAGAAGGCTCGAAAAGTCGAGGATGAGAAAGAGGAACAGAAAGCCACCTACACATCCAGCAAAAGAATAGAGTTGACCAATAATGTGGAGCTCATTCGCACAAAGATTACACAGAAGAGTATCGCGGTGGAGGATATCCAGTTTATATCACAACACGAAGAGGTCCAGTGGCTGCTCGAGTCAATCGAGGCCGAGTCTTTTGGCCAGAGCGGCGAGGCTGCCCTCAGGGATCTGGCTACTATCGGAGTGCTGTTGCGCTACGGCTGCGAGTATTACGAGATCACCTACATGTACGAGCAGAATATTTTTATATCCCTGAAAAATCCCGAGTCGCAAGCGGCGCTTGTGCAACTCGTAGAGCGTGAGGGCCACGAGGAGCTCATCACTGAGATTCTTAGCGAGTCCTCCACCGAGGACGAAAACATCTTGGCTGCTACCGTCGGATTCAAGGCCTTTATACGCATGATCCAAACATACGAGATCACAATTGAGATCGTCATTCGAAAGTTTCTTAGGGAGGACTTTATATCGCAGGACTGGAAGATATGCGGAAAGGAGGTTTGAACCCTGTCTATGTTTTTATTTGTGTAAAAGCGTCTTTGTAGGCAGTTAAAATGCCCTTAAAATAGAATGTATATCTAAATTAAATATTACAATAGAAGCGCGTCCATTGGGGTTAATAGAAGTTAGTGCATTTCAACTGCATTTCAAGATGTTCAATGTTCAAGAGTTTAAAATTTATATTTTTCATAACTTTTTGTTTACTTTCGTGGCATCAACATATAGAGAATAGTAGAGGCATCGCAAGTAATCGAAAGCCATGAGGCTATCACACATGTTAAAATAGGTGAGTGACGAGCTAGCCAAAACGCTTTTGAGGCCTTCTGAAATATTTTATGTTTTATATTTCTTTTTATTTTAAATATGTAACTCTGCCTTATAAAACTTCCTACGCTTTGCATCACCAATAAAATCCCATTTACCCGCATATGCCAGAGGAAACATTTGTCGAGGAGCGAACGATAATTGTCCAAGAAGGTTTGCACACAAATACAGACGATCTGTAACCAAACCACTACAGTTAAAAAAAAAATAAAATAAAAAACCCAACCAGTAACGATGTCCATCCCGAACTACTCAACTACAGTCTAATCAATATCTTTAAAAACGAAAAAAAAGAACAAGCAATAATAAATATTGTCTTTGACTTATAAAAATTAAATTTTGACAAGTCAAATCAAACGAAATCATGTGTATATTCTAAAGAGACGCCACCGAGTAATAAAACCCATTAACAACTAATCACTGCCACTAATGTTTAATTATTTCTCCCGCTGCTGCTATGTACCATATAAGCTACAACTATTATTGATTTACGCCCACTTTAATGCCCATGCCAATGCTTTATAATATTCATTTGCTTTTAAGAGTAGAATTGCTTTCTTCCTTTGCTCTCCAAAAAGGACGACTTCTGTTCGCCAAAGTACCCGTGGAGGTAAAGTATGTACCTTAAATTTTGGTTAATGTTAGTGACACAACTATATACAATAATACTTATCATTTGTGTGTATTTTTTAAGTATTTTAAATCAAAAATAGGAGATAATAAATATTAATGAATCTTGATGTTTATTGTCTTTTGTTTCGCCTGGAACAAAGCTGTTACACTAATTCCATATACTTTACATACCATATGTAAACCGATCAAGATATTGTCCCATCATCGTTAACATTGCTTCACCGCTCGTTCTATTTATGCCTCTATGTTTAATTAATGATGCTGCTTGCATGGCTTCTGCTGTTGATATCTCATTGTTAGTGAATTGTTTTCAATAGATACACAAGAGAGGCCGACATTGTCATTCTTTAATTACATTACATTCACAGAAACAGCAGCCACTAAGGTGGAAAATCAATTCATACAGCAAGAACAACAACTCGAACAAAAACATGTGCAAATAAAGGCTACTGAGCAAAATGTGGTAACGAAAACTAAAATCAAAAAACATAAACACACACATCAGGTAGAGCATCAAGCAAGGGAGCTACAACAAGAATATGGAGAAATAGAAACACTAACTAACAATATGAAAACGGGCTCTGCGACGGCCGAATCTATCGAGCAGGTACTCACACCACTGACACTATCCACGCAAAATGTTACAAAAGACACCGGCAAAACAATAACGATCGCCCCAGAGCTTTCTACATCGAAACTGACTTTAGCCGAGGCGCAGGAGGAGATCCTGCACCATAAGATATTGTGCGAGGGAAGTAAAGGAGTGGTTCCTGATCAGGGGACCACGCCTCGCCATGAACCTGCTGCGGTGCAGAAAATTAGTGGGCCTTCAAGGCCCTTTAAGGTTCCAAAGTCTGTAAAGATTCAGCGGGAGGTGCAGGAGTCGTCGTCCTTGCTCGTCAAGGCGCATAGCGTCGAGGAAGAAATTGAGTTTCCGCATCCATTCAAAATTATATCGCAAACAGCTCAAGATGACATTTTGTTATCCGACGAGCTAACCGAAGAACTGTCCTTAGATATAATCAAGCAGCTGAAGCCAAACGAAACAATTGAGGAAGCCGTTCAGGAGGGCGTCATCATCACGGAATCCATCATTAGCGAATCGGTGGTAAAGGAAACTATAAATAAAAGCGAACCCATGTCGGCGAAGATTAAAATAATGCCCAATGTTAGTATTGGCACCAGCGAAGACCAGTCTGGTGCTTGCCCGGCGTCATTAACCGTGTCGGTTTCAAAGCCCAGTATCCTGAGCACGAGTGACATAGTGGAGCCTCTGGACCTCGTAGATACTCACGAGCTCGTGGCGCCTCAGTTCATCAAAAGCCGAGCAGATGTTACTATTGAACCGCAGGAGATTCCAATCTTGGTTGAGGAAACGAAACCCTTCGAAAGCTTAACAGGAGGGTATAATTTATTAACCAAGCCGCGCGTTGCCGAATCCAAGGCTATAGAGCAGTTGGTTCCTTTCGAGGGGTTGATGAACACAGGCGCAGACTTGCAGAGCCCTCTCGAGGAGCATTTACCGGAGTTCAAGACAGACTCCAAGGAAGCCCTATCTACTATCCAGACGCATTTTCACGTTTTCACCCAGGAAATTATGTCCAGTGAAAAGACATCCAAGCATCCGATGGAAGCGTTTTCTCCTAAAATGGCAGAGGGGATATCAGCGCAAACAAATGCACTGAGCATTGCCGAAACATTTGAGACAAACTTACTCCTAGAAGTGGCCAAAAAACTACCAAAAATCGATGCTGAAGCTACAAAACCGGCTAGGGGGACATTGACCGAGCCTCGTGGAACCGCGCAGAGCAATCATGAGGCTTTGTATGACAACATTGGCATTATGGCAAGTGTAGCTCCCCAGACAGAACGCGGAAAAATTAATATTGCAGACGGCGAAATAGTAGCCGAAGTTCAGTCAACCACAGTGATCGGCCACGAGCGTGATCTTGTTTCCGAACTACCAAAGACTGTGGATGCTAAAATAGAATTCGTGGAGCAGGCTGCAGTTGACATCAGAATTGATACGATTGTGGAAAACGAACAGAACCTGCCGGAGGATATCCAGCAGCCGGCGCTGGCCACCACGAAGATTATGGTGCCCGATCTAAAAGCATGCAGTGTAAACGAGGTGCAGCCTGGAGTGGCATCAGCTGAAATCCCAGTCGCGGACATAAATTTGGTGGTGGCGGTAAGACAAACTTTAGATACACTCCCTGCTGGAGTGAGCAGAAAGCCGCATGTGATGGAGAGCACCGGCCTTTTGGAGGCGTCTCAATGCCCAGCACCAAAAATTGGCTTGGTGGTCCTAGACGAAGAGCAAGCGTCTTTAGAGGTGGTTAATGTTCAGTTAAGTGAGACTATCACGAACATAAATAAAAGCCTGCTCCAGGGGCAGACTATTAAATCGCACCTGACCCCCGAAACTCTCAGGCATGCTTCTGGCTTCGAAATAGTGCCGATAGAGTCCACACAAGACGCGCCCGACGGCAGCAAACCAACTCAAGCTCTTGCTAAAGTTGGATTGTCCCAAAGCTATGGCACGCATGTCAGCGAACTCAGCGTTGTAGAAAGCGTGTTGTTTGCCGAAGAGAATAAAGAGCAACCGAAGCTGCATACAACAAAGAGTCATTTTGGTCAGCTGGAATCGCTGGAGACCATAATATGTCAGGCTCTGGAGGCGGAAAGGATTTTGTCTACAAAGGAACCAGTACACTCTATCCAAACTTCGGGCTCTGGTTCAACAGGAGCCTTGCAGGTGGCCAGTAGCTTGACGCCTCAATATTTGGAGAGCCTGGAAGAACTAAATAGCCATAAGCAGTCCGAATCGAAGGCGCATATAAGTTTGGGACACATTACCTTACCAAATATTGAAGAGGACGTGCCATTGGATGCTTTACAGGACTACGTATCTCCTGTGATTGCTACATCGCCAGTCATAGGCAATGTTCAAATAGTGGAAACGACATCAACTGTAACAGCAAGTCTGACCATTGCAAGCGAGGGTACGACGGAGTTGAAGGATCAACAGGCACCCAACCAAACTCAAATTACTCCAAAACTTAACGATTTCTTACCGAAAATTCCTCTTTCGGAGGAAGCCAACGTAATGGAGAATACTTCTAGCCTGAGAACCAATGCCCCCGCATTTGCCTCGGTTCAACCCTTTGTGGACAGTGTCCACGGAATCCTTGCTCAAGAGACAGAACCTCTGGAAAAAGAGGGTACGACAGAGTTGAAGGATCAAGAGGCACCCCACCAAACTCAAATTACTCCAAAACTAAACGATTTCTTACCGAAAATTCCTCTTTCGGAGCAAGCCAAGGTAATGGAAAATACTTCTAACCTGAGCACCAATATCCCCGCATTTGCCTCGGTTCAACCCTTTGTGGACAGTGTCCACGGAATCCTTGCTCAACAGACAGAACCTCTGGAAAAAGAGGACCATCTGGAGGATGTTGTCCACCCCAAAGAGCAATTAATATGCATTGCCTTGGACTCTACTATGGCAATTGCAATGGGCCGCCAAGAGGAAACCCTTGAATCTGAGCAGGATCTTGAAATACCAAGCGTGTGGTCTGCACAAGCTAAAACAATTCCAACCGAGCTTCTTAAAGTGCCTTTAACCGAAGGTATTCAAGCTATCCTAAGTGCTGAACAGTTGAAAGACTTTGGAGTTGCGGCTGAAAATCATGCTGTACCAAAAATTGACTCCGTGGCTGAAACACAAACTTCCGAAACCATTGAATATCATTCAGTTGGGTCCATGCTAAAAATGCAGCATGATAATTACATAACTGCACACAAGTCTGTGTTACCCAAAGAATACATAGTGGTAGGCGAAAACATTGTCATCGAAGCAACAGGAACTTTTGTGGACGTAGAGCGCGTTGAGCAACAAACTGTTACAGGAATTTCCAAAGAATTAAGCCATTCGATTCTCGGACTGGATCAGAGTATCTTGGAATCGGAGACAAGTCTTGTGGTCAAAGGTGGAACTACTGACACAGCAAAGCTTTTGGAAAATACTCCAAATGTCCTTCCCAATAGCATTGAAGAAACCATTCTTTATGAGGCCATGGGAGAAGATCGACCAGCGGATAAGTGCAATGCCAAACGCGCCCAAATCAGTTTTGAGATTGCCCAAGTTCCTACCAAGGAAATTCAGGATACAGTCGATTTCGAACAGGATCTGATGACAGCTGAAACGCCGTTTGCAGTTGCCACGTTAAACGACGTGCCTTCACAACTGAGGTTGCCGGATACTACTAAAACGGAGACAGAGGAAATGGTTGGCGAACTGATAAAACGTGCTTCAGACTATAAAAATGTTCAGACAAATTATGAAATTAGGCAGTATAATTTGGATGTTATGGAAGTTCAAGCAATCGAGGAATCTGAGGAACTTGTAAGGCCAACTGTGGACACTGTTTTAGCTGATAAGACCATTGATACCACGTCCAAAGTTGCTTCGGAAGCCAATCGGACAAGAGTATTCGAAATGGAAACAAATATGCAGCCAACTACCGACCACAAGGAGATCAAGGCAAGGCCTGTGACGGAATTACTTCATGGCAAAATAATCTGCGACGTACTTGCTTTTGAGACGCCAGAGCATATAGGAAAATTTCTTGCCCCCGGGCAACAAGAAGCTCAGGTGGAACTTGTAGCTGACGTGGAATCCAAAAAGGTCCAGGTAGAAGGGAAGGACGTAATAATGCAAAAGGAAGAGATATTGGACGATGAACTAACGAAAAAGCACATTGGAAAACCCTTCATTGAGGAGACGCATCAGGAAACGGTTACTACCGAAGTGGTGCCTTTTGAAGACTTGGACAAAATTCATACAGCATACCCAGAAGTCAGTCCCATCCAAGCCAACGTCACTACCATAAACAGAATTAGTCAGTCCCATTTTGTAGCATCGCAATTGCCCTTTGAGTTGGAGGGTGAAGCCCAAATCGTGCATGCCAGCTCTGCCCAAGCCAATATACTATCGGATAAGGTCAGCGTTCATACCACCGTAACCGACGTCGATGCATACGAAATAACAACTCTAATTCCGGAGTCAAAAAAGGCAAGCACACTTGCAAAGATCTTGGGAGACGTCGACATAAGCAAAGCGCATATGACGACAATACAATCGACGTTCCTCAAAGAGGACACGCTGCCTAAAATTGATATTGAAGGAAATAGGGCCAATGTAACGAATATTGAACAAATACCATTGCTAACAGAGGAGGTTTTCGGAATGAGCTCGGTCGAAAGGGCCCCGGTCCCCCAAGTACCACCCAAGCACAAAGCCACAGTTCTTCAACAGGACACCCGTGAAACGATCAATGTTTTGGAGACAATTGCTTATGAACAAACACCTGATATTTCATTAAAGCCCAATGAGAAAGCCCAGGCATCGAGTCCCCCTTTGGAAGTAATCCAAAAGCCAGTCGAAAGTTCCATTGTTCAGGTGTATGAAAACATCGAGGGCCACGGAGATTTCATGCCGCATACCGAAATACCATCAACTACTACAGCACCTTCCGAGCTTAAAGTTTCGATTGTAGAAGAGGTGTCAGTGATACCTAATTTAGGGCATCTTCTTTTAACGAAGAAACCTGAACAGATTGAAGCGGTGTCAGAGTCAGTCATTCATAAAGAAGTTATTTGCAGAGAGGAACTTCCATATGAATTGGAAAGCACCCTATTTGATAAGAAAGCGAAATCCACTGATGCTACAGCATTAACACTATCCGAAGTAAACATCATACCTCTGATAAGCGAACAACACGGATGGGAAACTCTCAATAATGAAACAATTGGTGTCAAAAAAAGCGAGGGACAAGCATATCCCTCAATTACCACGCACAGTACGTATTTAATTCAGGAAGAAATAGTACACGATCAAGTTGATTTGTTAGAAGAACAGAGGCAAAAGAAAGCAACACCAACCGAAGTGCTAAACAATTTATGCATAGTTTCGGAAGAACCTAAGGAGAACAAACAACAAATACTGATAGATAACAAACAATTAGTAACTGTCTTACAAAAAAAACGTGTAGTGTCGCAACTTGCTCAAAACATACAACAAAACCAGCCTGAAAATGAGTCACAACTTACAACATCTACATCTGAAGACAACACTGATAGCACACATCAATTTATTCAGATAGCTACAATTAAAAATGTAAACGAAATGGTAAAATTAGCAGAAGGTAGGTATATCTTTATAGTAGGAATTATTTAAGAAGTTCAACAAAAAGGCGTATTACTCATAATTTATTCAACCCCAAAACCCAAAAAAAAACACATATTACACAGAACAAAGCAATGCCACATTATATAAATACAGAATAAAATACTAAAACTACACTTTTTTACACAGATACAGAACAATGCACAGACACACCACACACTAATCAAAAGACCAAAAAACAAACGCAAAAAACTCAAGAAACCAAAGCAACCGTCAAAAATCAATCTCCGACAACAGTCACTTTTAAAGAGGTTCCTGTCGAAGAGGAGCAGCCCGAAGAAGTTAAAGAAACTGAGCAGGTTCGCATTGTTGAATCCATTTCCGAGGACGGCAAACCAAAGACAAAGAAGATCCGCACACGCGTGATCAAAAAGGTCAAGGGCGACAAACAAGAAGTCACCAAGATTGAAACAGTCGAGGAAGATGACAAACAGCCTGAGACAACAGTCACTGTTGAAGAGGTTCCAGTCGAGGAGGAGCAGCCCGAAGAAATTAAGGAAACAGAGCAGGTTCGCATTGTTGAATCCATTTCCGAGGACGGCAAGCCAAAGACAAAGAAGATCCGCACACGCGTGATCAAAAAGGTCAAGGGAGACAAACAAGAAGTCACCAAGATCGAAACCGTCGAGGAAGATGACAAACATCCTGAGACAACAGTCACTGTTGAAGAGGTTCCAGTCGACGAGGAGCAGCCCGAAGAAGTTAAAGAAACTGAGCAGGTTCGCATTGTTGAATCCATTTCCGAGGACGGCAAGCCAAAGACAAAGAAGATCCGCACACGCGTAATCAAGAAGGTCAAGGGCGACAAACAAGAAGTCACCAAGATCGAAACCGTTGAAGAAGATGACAAACAGCCTGAGACAACAGTCACTGTTGAAGAGGTTCCAGTCGAGGAGGAGCAGCCCGAAGAAATTAAGGAAACAGAGCAGGTTCGCATTGTCGAATCCATTTCCGAGGACGGCAAACCGAAGAAAAAGAAGATTCGAACACGCGTGATCAAGAAGGTCAAGGGCGACAAACATGAAGTCACCAAGATCGAAACCGTCGAGGAAGATGACAAACAGCCTGAGACAACAGTCACTGTTGAAGAGGTTCCAGTCGAGGAGGAGCAGCCCGAAGAAATTAAGGAAACAGAGCAGGTTCGCATTGTCGAATCCATTTCTGAGGACGGCAAACCGAAGAAAAAGAAGATTC